>JAWRVF010000126.1:0-544867 GCA_036785485.1 Physcomitrellopsis africana | reverse complement strand
ATGCGCCGGAGGGCTTCTCTGACGGTCCAGGATGTATAGCCGACTCTCCTGCACCATATGCTCCTGAGATTGGATACTAAGTAATCGCCCTCGCGTAAAAGAAACTAATTTTATTGTAAAATCTAATAATTGATATTTTATTTTTTAATATTAATGTTGTACTACAATAAATATTTGACTTATAAATTTATATCACACAAATGTTAAAGATTTACAAATAAATATGAAATGTATTTATTTTAATTGAAATCTTTTAAAATTTTAGTTTACTTAACAAAAAGTATAAACTTTTAAAAGTATAATATTGATAAATAAACCATGTAAAAAATAAATAACAAATTCATTATTAATTAAATAAGTGTAAAACATAAAATCTAATAATAATAAAAAGTATCCAAAAAAATTAACAAATCTTTTGTTTAATTATTTATTTTGCTAAAAATTATAAGACAAACATTAACTTTTAATTTTAATTTCTAAATTTTTATAAATTTGTAGTTAGTGTTATTATTATTATTATTATTATTAATGTGATTTTTAAACTACAACAATACTTAAGTGCTAAATATCTTGTACATATATTATATAAATAAAATTAGCACTTAGCTAATATCTTTTTTTTAATTTATATTTGAACACATCATAGAATTATAATCTTTTTTTTATATACTTGGCTAGCTTTATTAATTCTAAAGACTTAGTTCTACTCACATCTAAGATTTAAAATCAACATGATCATACTAAGTGTTCTAATTGTACTTAATAACAATGTTACTCTACAATATGCATTACTTGAAATAATTCTACTAATATTTTGTTAATGACTAAAAATTAATTTATACTATTAAAGAAATTAAATAATATTACTTACTATGTAGTATATTTATTACATATATATATATATATATATATACAATATTTACAATAAGTCAAATAATTCTAATAGTTGTAAAATGTGTAGAATTTGTTAGTACCAAAGATCCCACACAAGTTGCATCTCTTTAAATTTCTTCCAATTCCATGTAAAATTGCATTCAAAAAAAAAAAAAAAAAAAAAAAAAATCTCTATTACTATTTATTATCCATTATAATATGTCTAATATAATATTTAAATTGAAGATTAATTTGAAATTCTATTATTATTATATATTGATTCTAACAATAAAACAATGTTGTTACATGCATCTTAAAAAAGTGTTAGTTACTATATCATCTTACATACACATAGTCAAGTCATTGAATAAGCATTTGTAAAACTTGTATGTCTATCACCTTTGACTACAATAGCTAAGATACACCCCTAACAAATCTTAGAGGAATTGCAACCTCATCTTTGCAAATGTTGATAGAGATGGATGTTCTACAACAACACAAAGAAATTTAACAAACTTTTAAACTTTAGCATCCAACAATCATATGCAAGCCAAAACAATGTTGATAACATTTCAAGTTCAATATTCATCAGATACTAATTGTGGGGCTTACTATGGTCATATAAAGAAAACAGCCTTAGTTTAAAAATTTGTATTTCCCAACAATAAAGATTCTTGCAAGCAGTAGAGGGGCTCTGGAAATTTGCTCTTTGTTGCAGCAGTTGGTATGGAGAGCGCTGAACAAGTGATTCGGATGTATTAAATCCAACAGACTTGATGAGGAAGGCACCGCACTTTAGTATTGTTGCAATCCTCATCCCCATCAGAAGAAAAGAGAGGAGAAGAGCAGAGAAAGAACGAAAGAATGAAAGGAAGAAAACAAGAGGAGGAGAAGGAGGAGGAGAAGAGAGATAATGGTAGGGAGCAGGGGCACAACGAGCAAGTGGGGTGGGTGGGTGGGGCAAATCAGAGTTGCCTGCAAAGCTTCAGAACCAAACTAAACTGTTCCACAACAAACAAAGAACTCGTCAGGCGCGCTGTGCAAAAGAAATAGGGAGGGTGGCTGTGCAGCGTGACACCAAAAGCAGATCCGAACTTGCAATGACGCGTTGTGAACTTGTGGAAAGCCAGGCAGCCAGTGCACATCATTTCATTCCTTGCCCAGTTTGGAATAGTCATGAGGAGCCAATTGACTTGACGCCTGAAGCGTTAGTTAGGGGATTGGAGAGGAGGGGTTTCTGGTCGGACTGCGCCTCTGGATGAATGCCGTCGACCGTCCACTATTGCGTGTGGCATTGGAAGCGAAGTTGCATGAACACAACTTGGAAGCTTTGCTATAAAGGTCTTTCCCGTCTACCCTGCAGTCAACTGGGGTTTTCGTGGTGTAGTTGGTTATCACATCAGTCTAACACACTGAAGGTCTCCGGTTCGAACCCGGGCGAAAACACATGTCTGTGGCAACTATTTTGTTTCTCAAGCTTCACTCACCATTTTACTTCTCAAGCATCATTCATCATTTGCCCCACAATACTTGCCCCACAATACCCCCCACATTACACCTGATTGCTCATGTCTGCATCATGTATCCCATGTCACGCTTCCCCGTTCTCGTAGGTCAGCCTCAATACTCTTGTACCCCCAGCCCTCCCACCATCGGACCACTCACCATATCAATCTATCAGCCCATCAATCGGTACCAATGCATCAATATCCAATCCGCCGTGAACTCCGACACCACCACAACATAAATGCCTCGCTTTCCCTGCTGGGAAGAATCTGCAACAATTGCGTTGTCTCCTCAACCAGCCCCTTGCTAGCCACAATGCTCCATGAGCTCCACTTCTTCCCAACCTCCATGCCAGCATTGTGCTCGTTTCCACTCACACCGCACCTCTCTAGCTAGACATCCTTGCACAAACTGAGACTCTCCAATGCCTTGTTCTCACAGAATACTCCAGATCATGGCGGGTTCTTCTTCTGGTCTCCAGACCGATAGAACATGGAGTACAGGAATACACTTCTCATTCCACGCAGCGTTTTCCCATGCTTGGAAGCATGACGAGCGCAACGCGGCGAGAAGCTTTACGTACCAGTGCGCACACTGACACCGACGCTGCTCCTGGAGATGCGGAACGATCCACCGACTTCGCGGGGGATTGTGCCGGAGTCAATTGCATCGTCCCCTAGACAACTCATCACTAAACCTGTTGGAAGGATATCCACTGCTGCGCGATTTTTAGTGGTGGAAATTGTGTTTAGAACTTGCTGACAGCAGAAGCCGGTGCAGGCTCAGTCGGGAAATCATTGCTGTAACGTGGACCGACATTTAGAAGCTAAACCCTGAGCCCGAACACAACAGCAGCTTCTGCATGAATCATCCTTGCGGTATCTGAAACTGGTAAAGCTAACGCGTTCTGATGAATGGAACGGAGGTTGGCGCTTCAGACCAAGGATAATGTGCTCGTCTTTCAGGTCTATTTGACAGTTCGTGGTGACCGTGGCCAAACCTGACGTCTTCGTGTCGATTCTACAACATTGTACCCGAACGAAGCCCTGCCTCTAAGGAAGCGTGATGTGTCGCGCTAGGTCCACCAAAAACATGAACGCCCCTGTCGCAGCCTGCACATACAAAGCACAAGCGTCCCATCAGAAGATCACGGACCCCGCGCACACATGCCCTAAACCTCGAGCTAGATTCTCTCTCTCGCTCTCTGTCTCTCCCCCTCTTCGTCATGCGCGTTCCTGAGACATTCAGTACCCTCATGCTCAATGTGTTCAGCGATGCGACGAAGAGAATGCCGTCGTCCTCCCGAGTGCCGCACATTTCCGCCCACGCCTTCCATCCCAGCGATGCACATTATCAGAAAGTGAAGGAATGCAACGCTGCGATCAAAGAAATGCACGACTCTCACAGACTGTTCCGAATTCTCAACCATCGTAAAACCTCCACACTGCACAGCATTGCACACTCTTGGAAAGAACGTCCGCAAGTGGATTGAGGTTTTCACCCTCGAAATGCTTCAATTACCAAAGCCATTTTTTACATGTGACGCGATTGAAACGCCGTCAAAGTGAGCCTGACACGGCACAATAGGAGATATTCAACTATCGGCGCTTGGAACATGACGCGCAGTCTCTACCTGTGGCACAGTTCGGACCGTGGCCGATCATACACTGTCCCGCGCATCGCAACAACACAAACACGAACAAAATCCAACCTGGTCTGTCTGACAGCTTAGGTGATTACGGACAAGCTACCGCTATCTAGTCGGGGCTCCGCCTCTGAACAACTACTCTCCAACTTCGCTTGTGCATTGCAAGGGTCGAAGGTTGGAGGTCGAAGTCGGGCGTGCTCGTTAGGAGATTATGTTCCTAATTGAAAGAGAGCCGATCATCTTCAGCGATGTCGACGACCCATCGCTTTTACGCGAGGGCGATTACTTAGTATCCAATCTCAGGAGCATATGGTGCAGGAGAGTCGGCTATACATCCTGGACCGTCAGAGAAGCTCTCCGGCGCATACTCTGGACCCTCATAGAAGCTCTCCGGCGCGTATGGGAACTCAGCACGGGCTCGAGCTGGTCCGTCGCCGAGTACTGGCGGAGGAGACGTCGTATGCTTGTTGCAGCCTGGACGTGCTGGAAGACTGTGGTGGTCATGGTCATGGTCAGGTCTGAATCTTCTGGCGTCTGCTCCAACTGAGAGCGTGGAGACGACAACCAGCGCCAGGACGGTCACCACCGCTGCATATGATATCCCTCCAGCCTTGCTTGCCACAGCTGTAGATGCCATCGCTGATGCGGCCTCTGCGGTCAGAGAAACCTGTTTCCGAGGTCGACAAATGCCGAGGCTGTGGTGGGCAACGGCGAAGGCAGAAGACAATGTCACACGATCTTGCGGAATGACTTGAGTGAAATTGCAAATGCTGGCTTGGCTTTTGTAGGTACGAGTGATCGACAGGCGTGATGCTGAATTAGCGCAGTGATCCTGGACAGCCTCGGTGCTTCTGTTCATTGTCCGTTCACGCCAGAATTGGCAGGAGGCGTAACTGTGCAATCTCCACCGAGAGTCATGGCTGATGTGTGTTGTCACCGAAATTCTGAGTGCACCTTTTGGATGCTTAGTTGCGGAGACCGGGATGGAGTGGTGCCATTCCTGGAACGAGGTGCACTCGCATATCTAAATTTGGTAGGGCTATGTTGTGGTTCAAGCGTTTGTCTGCGGAGCGGCCGCCGAATCCAATTCGGTGTTGTTGGTTGCCAGCATCGTGCTCATGTCCTCTCACACCGTACCTCTTAAGCTACACATCTCTGCACAAGCTGAGACTCTCCAATGCCTTGTTCTCACAGAATATTTTAGATCATGGCCGGTTCTTCTTTGGGTCTCCAGACCGATAGAACATGGAGTACTGGAATACGCCTCACATTCCACGCAGCGTTTTCCCATACTTGTGAACATGACGGGCCTAGTGTTGCGAGAAGCTTTATTTACCACTGCGCACTGACACCCATGATGTGTTTTGTGGAAGATTCTTACTGACCAGGTGGCTAGTGGTCCAACTGTCAAATTGTAGGTTGTCAAATTTTCTAATTAGTATCTGATGAATATTGAACTTGAAATGTTATCAACATTGTTTTGGCTTGCATATGATTGTTGGATGCTAAAGATTAAAAGTTTGTTAAATTTCTTTGTGTTGTTGTAGAACATCCATCTCTATCAACATTTGCAAAGATGAGGTTGCAATTCCTCTAAGATTTGTTAGGGGTGTATCTTAGTTATTGTAGTCAAAGGTGATAGACATACAAGTTTTACAAATGCTTATTCAATGACTTGACTATGTGTATGTAAGATGATATAGTAACTAACACTTTTTTAAGATGCATGTAACAACATTGTTTTATTGTTAGAATCAATATATAATAATAATAGAATTTCAAATTAATCTTCAATTTAAATATTATATTAGACACATTATAATGGATAATAAATAGTAATAGAGATTTTTTTTTTTTTTTTTTTTTTTTTTTGTTTTTTTGAATGCAATTTTACATGGAATTGGAAGAAATTTAAAGAGATGCAACTTGTGTGGGATCTTTGGTACTAACAAATTCTACACATTTTACAACTATTAGAATTATTTGACTTATTGTAAATATTGTATATATATATATATATATATATGTAATAAATATACTACATAGTAAGTAATATTATTTAATTTCTTTAATAGTATAAATTAATTTTTAGTCATTAACAAAATATTAGTAGAATTATTTCAAGTAATGCATATTGTAGAGTAACATTGTTATTAAGTACAATTAGAACACTTAGTATGATCATGTTGATTTTAAATCTTAGATGTGAGTAGAACTAAGTCTTTAGAATTAATAAAGCTAGCCAAGTATATAAAAAAAAGATTATAATTCTATGATGTGTTCAAATATAAATTAAAAAAAAGATATTAGCTAAGTGCTAATTTTATTTGTATAATATATGTACAAGATATTTAGCACTTGAGTATTGTTATAATTTAAAAATCAAATTTTAATAATAATAATAGTTATTATTATAAATTTTTAAAAAATATAAAAATTTAAAATTAAAAGTTAATGTTTGTCTTATAATTTTTAGCAAAAAAATTTATATTAAATTCAAATTAAACTAAATATTTGTTTTTTTTTTTGATTTTTTTTGTTCTTATGAGATGTTATGTCTTACACTTATTTAATTAATTATAAATTTATTTTTAATTTTTAATTTTTTATATGGTTTATTTAGCAATATTATACTTTTAATTTTTTATACTTTTTGTTAAGTAAATTAAAATTTTTAATAAATTTTAATTTAAATAAATATATTTTATATTTATTTGTAACTCTTTAACATTTGTGTGATATAAATTTATATGTCAAATATTTATTGTAGTACAACATTAATATTAAAATATAAAGTATCAATTATTAGATTTTACAATAAGTAGTGTTTGTTAACTTTAGGAACATGCATCTTTTATTGGAGATGACATATGTATATTGATAAAAAGTTTTATACATTTACAAATATTAAGCATGCGTTATACTAGTTGCAGATTAATTTGCATTTTTTTGAATACTTGCAAACCAAAAAGTTTTCCAAAACTGCCTTCAATTTGTATCATGTTGAATTTTTTAAAAAGAATAGAAAATCCATGACAGTTTAAGTATTATATATTTGACTTTTTAAAAATCCTAGTGTATGATTCTACATTTGAATGTTTTATACTCAAAGTCAATTAGAAAAACAAATTGCAAAAACTTCATATTTGTTATTAAATTACTCAAACAGTATCAAATAGAAAAAATCTATTATATCTCACAGAATAACCTGTCATCAATCTAATATTATGGGTACACTTTAGTATTATTCAGCAAGTATTCCAGAAAGGTAGGAACCTTTAAATTCCATGACAAAATAGAATGGTCATACTGAAACACATAGCAGCTATGTAACTATAATTTTAGAATACATCAAATCATAATATTATTGATTATTGATTTAACAGTGGTCTTAGTCAATTGTAATACTTTTGAGTAGTGTTTACTAGTAAAAAAAGTAGTAATTAACTATCTTCCTCATTTTTTCTTTCATGAAGCCAGTAAAATCGTATAATGTGAACGTTTACATCAGATTGATAAAAAAGTTTGTGCTTTCATACTTTTAGATTTTAAGGTAAATAATAGGTTCTCCACATTGTAAGCAATTTGGAACTCTTAAATTTTGTTTCTTCAATGGATACTAGTCTATTGTTGCTACTACTTTACTAGTAAATCGTACAAAATCAAACAGCAGAGATGAACGTTAGCAATTATATTTTTTGGCCACCCTGCATAAATCCATTATTCCCCCACATACCCAAAAGAGAGATCTAAACACAAAAGAATGATTCCTACAGAACTGAGACGACACAAGAAGCATGGCTTCGAAAGACCATATCCCAACTTCGGATATTCCTGGAATAGCATTCTACTGTACTCATATGCTAACATGAAGAACTGATTAATAAGACTCAGCTCTTTACGTTCTAAATTGAATTTTCTCTAACAGTGACGCAAAAATACCACCAATTCCAGAAAACTAAGTTCTGTGTCGGTGCATCCGTGTCATCTTACAGCCTCAATACAATGTGACCATTTCCTACTCTAAAACTACAACACCAGCATTTCCTGGTCCATGTGACAAAACGCTACTAAAACCTGACCACTTGGTATACTGGAAACATAAAAGATCCTCAGAGTGATTACTTGAGGTTGGCCTCAATTATCTCCCGGTACTCCTTTTTCATTTTAACACCCGATATACTCCTGCAGACAGAACACCCCAACCTGTTACTAACAATAGTCACCTTTGCCAGATGGAAAAAAGAAACTTTGCTCCAAGTTAAAATCGCCATCGTTGATGGTAATTTAAACGTAAGTAGCGTATGATAAGAAAAAATATCCAATGCAAAAAGTTAGAAAAAATAAGGTGGTGAAAAAGAATAATTAAACAATGAAAGAGATGTATCAGAAGCGTACTTAATCATTTGCTTATTTTTGAAGAACTGAACTGTGGGTGTGCCCATGATACCACCAGCTTCAGCGATTTCAGGGTCCTCCTCAATGTCTATCTCCACGTAGTGAACATCGTTTGAATACTCGTCAATCACCTGCAATTTGAAAGCTTGTGAAATCCAGAACTCACTGAAATCAAGCAACTCTCTGGAATTCTACGAACATCTTGCTCAAATATTCCAAACCGACCAGCTCATTACAATATGAAATTAAATAAGACTTCCGACTGCTTGAATTTCTGCATGATTATTACAGCAGTTAGGCGATCAATAATCCTGCTACTCCCAGCAACAATAAGACTACTGCACACTCTGCAACCTAAAATTCCAAAGTATGATACCTTGTTCAAAATTGGCTTCAGAGATCTGCATGGCCCGCAAGTCGGTGCAGTGTAAAGTACACCAATCACGCGGGGACTCTCATGGTAAAGCTTCCGAAGCGCATACTGCACTCATACACCCACTAACAGATTACCCACATGCATCATCTCAACCCAAAATATGTTGTAATTTCTCCATAGAAATTGATGAAAAATTCGCTCACAAGGCACTATCTAGCGGCAACTTAATCGGAAAATTAACAAAAGTGCCATATGACTACTCTAAATTCATCCAGCCGCAAGGAAATACAAGGATCCGATCAAGCAACAGTACCTGGCCTTTGTGTTTCGTCATTGTTATGTCAAATTTCTGGTCGATATCCTCCTTCGTGAGCTCTTTCTTCTTGACTTCCTCCTGAGCAGGCTGGAATTCCAAGGTTGCAAGGTTATGCTTCAGTCTTTAGTAAATTCCTTACAAGAGAAAAGACTAGTGCTATTACTATGAAGAAAAGTGCGTCCCTAAACAACGGAATAAAGTGACAATCACAATCAAAACCAATACAAGGCAAGACCAACCGTATTAAACGACAAAAAGAGGCAGAGAAGCCTAGACATAAGCAGGGGTGCATACTTGGTGGAACTCCACAAGGAGGTCATTAGCAGCGAGATAGCGTTCAACAGATAATGCTGCCATACAACCTGATCCAGCAGCTGTGATGGCTTGTCTCCACTCATGATCCTGGTGCATCAAATAGCATTACAATATCATAAGAAAAATTTAGAGTATATACAAATATATTGAATTCACATCCAAACTACATCATCTTACTCAATATCGAACAGATTGCGGGTCTGAAAAGTGGCGAATATTTTAATGCTCAACCAGATAGACTAGGTAACAACGAATGTTAACACACACGAATCACAGACTGATAGTCTTCTGATAAAGGAATTCAACAAGCTGCAAGCCAATTGAGTACCTGAAGGTCTCCTGCAGCATAAACTCCCTCTACTGATGTATTGGTTGTTCCAGGCTCAACAACCACGTAACTGGCGTCATCAAGCTCAACTTGGCCTTCCAAGAGCTGACTATTCGGGCTGTGTCCGATACCGTAAAACAGTCCTCGGACTTTCAATAATCTCTCTTCGCCAGTTACTACATCTCGAAGCATGAGGCCTGCCATTTGTCCCTTATCATCACCCTCGATATCCACTGTCTCTGTGTTGAAGTGGACTGTAATATTTGGATTATTGATAACTCTGAAATTCCATAACAAGAATGTTCATCAGGAAAAAATAAACATCCACAACGATCTGCAAGTAAATCCCTATTGCGCAGGAAACATAACTAATCACCGAAAATACAACTGATCTAAGAGAATAACCGTAGGGTTACCAGATGTGCCTAAAGTTTGTTTCGAAGTTCTAACAGTTTCAATACCTGTCTTGCATAGCTTTCGAGGCGCGGAGTTTATCTTTTCGAACCAACAGATGAACATGAGCAGCATACTTTGTCAAATACAGGGATTCTTCCGTTGCAGTGTCACCTCCGCCCACCACTGCTAGCTCTTGACCTTTAAAAATGGGAGATGCACCATCGCAGATAGCACAAGCGCTGATACCCCTGCTCCAAAATTCATGCTCTCGAGGCAATCCGAGTCGTTTAGCTGTGGCACCCGTCGCAATGATTATGCTGTGACACTTAACCTGAAACCCAACTGCTTAAGACTCTTAGCATTTATTACACTACACATCATAACCAGTAACCGTTCAACTACATATTCACTGAAGGCCTCAAATGACTCGGCAACAACACAAAGATTAAATAAAAATAAAGATGGGCAACAAAGAGAGAAGTGCAACACAGACATGGATGATACAAGAAGCCACCAACGAGAATCAGCCCATTTGCTCAACTTCCACGTAAATTCTCAAAAGAAACTCATTATCTCAGTGCAAACAATCTTTTAGTCACAAGTTACAATCTAAGCAGCACCAAGTTTGATTTAAAAGTACCTCGCTATCACTACTTCGGACAGTGAAAGGTCGATTTTGAACATCCACATACTCTACATCCTCCGTTCTTAATTCCGCACCCCATCGCTCAGCTTGCTTTCTCATCCTGCACCCACATAGCTCAGCTGACGAAACTTTTTCGGGTACACAATCCTTAAAGGTGTGTGCATTGACAAAAGGGGATTGGTTAACTCAGTAAACAGAGGAAAGAAAAGTGAGTCACACAAGAGCACGTGTCTAGAACAACTCTGAAAAGGACACTAGAGAAACTATGCTAGATAAGATGAAGAAATCACTCCTGATGTCTAAAGAGAGCAACTTAGTGCGGGTTGATATCAACATTAGAACAGATCAGCAAAAGTAGAGAACACCACAGTGGAACGTCGACAAACTTTAATTCCATCCTAGCTAGCAATAGACTCATGTATGTTTCTTTAAATGACACGGATTCCTGTGAACTGGAGAGTAAATATCTCCCCAACTGCGTAAGGGTACCACATATCCCAACAATTTCTCCGGCACCTTGCATCCAACAACGACAGTGTAGAAGCAATGAATGCACTGATATCGAATTCCTGTATCTCTAAACTTGTATCTCATCGTGAGGAGAGCACCTGTCCATCAATTCGGGTCCAGTGACCCCTTCATGGAAACCTGGAAAGTTTTCAACTTCGGTGGTTGTCATCAGCTGACCTCCGCGTACTCCTCCAACTTGGTACCCTTCAAACACTACTGGTTTCAAATTGGCTCTGGCAGCATAAATTGCTGCTGTGTAACCTGCTGGTCCTGAACCAATAATAACTAGGTTCTCCACGCCACCAACCGGCTCTGCATTGAAATGTACAAAGAGGATAATGAGCTTTCAAGCAAATAAACTAAGGAAGAATTAGATCAGCCCAAAATGTTGCTTAAGATCTATGTCAGGCATCCACCAAAACCAATAGTTCAACTCCTGGGTTCAAGATAATGTTAGGCAGCAGACAAAGCTACGTTCCATCCTACCGAGCCTTACATTTCTTCATATCTTGACTTGTCCAACAATCATAATCTTAAAAGCACCACGTCAACGACAAAGGGCTTAAAGATGAGAAAACGAGGAACTGCATTGCAACATAAAGTATCTTTTCTAGATTGTCTTGTAATCCATTTTTGAGGACTCCACCCAAGATTCACGAATTTGACTACAGCCAGGCAATTTGTTTCAGTGTAGTAGGGTACACTACATCGACTACCATTCACGCTCCTAGCTTCCATAGAAGTCACGCTTCAAGCACTGCCTCTGGAGATCAGTGACTGGAAATGCATCCCTTAATCTACTGTGGAATTGATTAGGCCAATTGCAGATTACAACCCTCCAGCTAAATCCGACATTACATATTTTGTAAAATATATCATCAAGTGGGTTAATCCAGGCGAACGGCCCGTTGACCTACAGAAGGGAATCTAGGGTTCTTTTCGTCCTACATTGCCTTCTAAGGAACAACGAACTCCCCTGCCCCCAATCAGATCACGCTGCACACTCCAATTCAGCCATTGAGCAGGCACCCAAAAACTCAAACAAAACCAATCCCCAGCTAATCAATTTCTGAACCACGAACACAGCAGCACAATTGAGAGCCGACTGAACCTGCAGTGCCAGGCCGCTTCTCCCCAGCAGCAAGGTCCGCACGCGCGACTCCAGCCCTGCTCGCCCCTGTCCTCGAGTTACTTCCCATTCTCTGCCCTGCGACATGCACCCTAAACCTTCTGGCCAATCCCCCAGAGGCCAACCCCCTAATGCTGCCCACTCCTTCTGACCAAAGAGCGCCATGCTGCCGAAACCCAATCCAAGCCTCCGACGACGACGACGACGACGAAGAGCAGCTACAGAACACAGCTCCAGGCGCGGCGCCACTCGCCCCTCGGGCAACAACACTCCCCCCTGTAATCACCCCCAACGTCGTGCTTGCCCCTGCATAAACAGATGCAGAAGCAGCACACGCCACCATGGCTGCGCCGCTAATTCCCCAATCAATCTCACCAAACCCACAAACCTCAAGCGACAAAGGCACAGCAGGAATTCAGAGAATTGCAAGCGAGGACTGAGAGCATGCGCAACGAAACAAGCGGGAAATGGAGAAGAAGGAAGTGAGGAAATTGGGGAGGAATTGGGCGTAGCGAGGGGATTAACGATGTTTGCGGTGGATCGTGAGCAAGAACCTTATCCAGGCCGGGGTGGGGAGCGAGCGGGGGGTGGGGGGTGGGCGATGTAAGGAGGGATCCACAGAAAGAGAGAGTGTGGTGCTGTTGAGTGAAGCAACGACGTATGCCCACCTTTTTTGGTTTGTTTGATTGTCATGGAAACCTTCGATGTCGCCCCGCCATAGCCCCGTCCTCTTCCCCTTCCCCAATTCTCCCGCGCTTCCCCTTGTGCGGCACAGTTTGCTCTTCGCTTTGCTTGGCTCCGCACACTCCGTCCCCAACCCCCCGCGTGCCTGGTCCCCGCCTCTTCTAGAACCTCCCCCTGCCACGTCCCCCTGCCACGTCCTCCGCCTCTCGGTGCCACCATGGCGGAGCCCCCTTCGTGTGTGCCAAAGGCTGACGTTGCGCTTCGAACGTGGGGTCTCCAGCTGCTTTGCAGTGGGGACCCCCCCCCCCCCACACACCCTTGTCGAAGTTCTTGTGAATAATTTACTGTTTTTAATGTCTACCTTGATGTGGAAATCCTTAAATGTCTAGTCCATTTGCTTGGCAGGGTGTAATTGCAAGCAATGAGCTTTTATTTGACAATGATTGTTGTGTTTGTATAACGACCACAAGCTTTGTACTTACTCTTGGTTTTGTTATTTTTTTCATATTCAGATTCTTAATAAATCTCTATTTTTCAAGGTTTGATTTTTTTTTGTTTTTCTTAAATGGATAAGTGAATTATTTTATTCTTTGGGTTATGTGTAGTTTGTACTTATCAAGTATAGTCTATCTACTATATTAAAAGTAATGAAAATAATAATATCTTATTGTTAAGATCTTTTTGTCTAGTATATTTTACAATCTTAACAAAAATAATTTTATCAATTTCAGATTATTGGAAACTTTTTGTATTTTAAATAATACCCAAAGCAATACATATTTTTTTTTGTAATTATTCTTGTATCTGATTTAAAGTAATTTTATTCACATTATCTCATTTTAGACTATCCCATTTAACTAGTGAAAGCACAGTTCAGATTTATTTAAACCATAGTTTTAACAGTATCATATTTTTCAAAGTACACAAATTTCAAATTGGTTTTGCAACAAAAACTCATAATATTTATTAGAATCTATTTTTAAAAAAATGATTAATAATTATTGTTATGATTTTAAAGGGCATTTTTCATGATAAGAAAACAACTTGCTATATATATATATATATAATATATATATATATATATATTAATTTATCTAAAATAAAATATATGATAAAAGTATTTAATTAACAAAATTATAGATACACTCATTATAAGAGGTCAAGAAATTCTTATTATTTTGAATCCAAAATTATTCCAAAATTATATGGATTTCTTTTAAATTCTTTATTTTAAACTTTTTGACCAAGTGACTTTTACTATTTACAAGGAGTTCTTTATTATTATAAACTATCATCAAATTATCCACAAAGAGTAAAATGGTGATGAATCCATCAAATTTTTTTAACACATAAATATTAAAATCTACCTTTATTCTCTTTAAAGTTTGTAAACTAAAATATTCATCCTTCTTCTTGTACTATACCTTAGGAGAAAAATATACATATATATATATATATATATATATATATATTAAAAAATCATTAATAAAAGTGAGATATTAATTTTTTTCCTCTAAAAGATTTAATTTTCATAGAACCAAAAATATTATAGAGCATAAATTCTAAAAAATTTATTGCATGTGTTTTAACTTTATTAAAAACCATCGTGATGCTATTTTATATAAACATACTCTTTACAAAATTTTAGCTTTGCATGCTTGTCTAAATCCAAATGAGAATTATATTATCTACTTGTAGCTTCTTTAAGCCCAAAATGCAAAAACAATTAAATTATTAATGTCAGATATTTGCCTTGTTTAGTTTTTTTTTTTGTCATATATATTTTTTTATTTATTTAAAATTCTAAATTTAATAAATAAGTTTTTAAATTTATTAATTTTAATAATAGTATTGTCTTATTTTATATAACGAGTATCTATTTTTAAATTAACTTTTTAATTTTAATATATCATTTTTTTAATACATAGCAAATTCTTGGCAATTTTTTATATAAAGATAGCATTTATATCTTTCAAAACTTTGTATAAAAATAAAAAATAAATTAAAATTAAAATTAAAAAATCTCTTTAATAAAAAGATAAGTATTTTCTACTAAATATACCTTAGAAATTAGTGATAAATTTCTATAACTTAAAAACCAACTTCAAATCCTTGTTATGAATTTAAAATAGTAATTAAATTAAGATATCCATCTTTGTCACATATAGTAATAAATAATGCTATGACAAAGAAAAATTTATTGTTAAGATCTTTTTGTCTAGTATATTTGCTTGTTTCTTTTGATTTTTTTAAATCTTTTACTTTTTTTTGTTTATCATTTTTTTTTAATATGACCTTTCTTTTTGGAGTATCTATATTCTTCATTATTTCTATGGTAGTGTAAAAATCTTGTTCGAATATGAGAATGTAGCTTGGATTTATTATCCAACTCCAATGATGCTTCTAAGATTGATACTACATTTTTATTATGAGATTCTTATTGCAATAATTAAACTATAACCATTTGCAATATTAACTTGGTTGTATGTGATATTTTTAATCTAGATACTAATGTAAAATGTGATTTTAGAAAGTTCTTTAATAAATCAATGACAAATATTTGTCCAAAATCTTCTTACCAATAAATAAAAGATGCTTAGCTATTTATTGTAATTTGCCTATATGTATGACAATAATGCCACCTTTACTTATTTAAGCAATTTTAATCTTTAAATCAAGTATAATAGACTCAATTTTACTTCTTGTATATATTTTTAAACCTTTCCATGTAACTTGTGTACTTTTTATTTTGTTTTTAGTAAAAATAAATTTCTATTTAAAAGATGTAAGCAAATTTTAAATTATTTCCTTTCAAATGTATCTTCTTGCATATCTAATTCTACTAAATTTATGGATAATCTAATGGACTTCTCATATATATATATATAAATATATAAAATTAAATGTAAATAAGAATGAATTAGATTGTCAATAAGAATGAATTAGATTTTTTTATTTATTTTTTATTTTTTTTATAGAAAATAAAAAATAAGAATATAGATAGAAATAAAAAATATATATAATATATAATATCTTTTTTTATATTTTTAGATTATTTATAGAAATTATATAAATTATATAAATAAAAAATAATTATTATTTATGTAAAATATTTTAAACATATTCAAACATAATTTCTTAGAATTTTAAAAAAAATATTATAATTTTAAGTAAGTTATATCTTTAAAAAAAAATTTAAAAAAACCAAAAAAATCAAAAGTCAAAACTTTAGTAGAATAATTGAACTTTTTATAATGTTGGTTCTTATCTTAATATTTCTAAAAATAATTTTCTTGATTTTTCTTTTGCATACAATATATTCTTAATAAATTGTGCATGTAATAAGAATTGTGCCAAAACAACAATCTTCTACTTGTTTTGTCCTCTCTATTTCTAATATTGCTTCAGATGTTTAAGTAAAAGAAATTAGTTTGCAAGAAATTTAAACTTCTTTAAAGTGATCATAAGACCATTTTTTACAAATCAATCTTATACATTCACTCAACTTATAAAAACAAAACTTAGAGCACAAAGTTTTGATATTATGAGATAAAACTTATATATAACTTATTATCTTAAACATCTAGTACATAGTATAGATTCTATAAAAAATAATTTTATTCTATAGATTACTTCAAAAGATTTTTTAGAGAATCAAATATCAGTTGTTATTATTTATATTTCTAATAACTATTACAAATAAAATCAATTTTAGAAAAATATGATAAATCTTCTTTTTTAAAAAATTCTTTAGATATTTAGAAGAAATTATAACATGGCATAATATCTTATTAATAAATCTTTATTTTGTAAAAGAAAATTGGATTAAAAAAATATATATACTTATAATCATTATTCAAATTAAGATTTTAACTTTAATAAAATTATTTCTTTAAAAAAAACTATATTTTAAAAAAAAAATAATAACTATAAAAAATAAGCTCATTGGTAAGATTAAACTATTTTTATATTTATAATTAAGTTTATAAATTGATAATAAAAAGATATTAAAAAAATAATAATAACTATAAAAAATAAGAAGAGATGCAATAATGTCTAACCACATGCCTATCAAATGTACTATTTTTTTTCAATCCAATCCAAAAAAGTATTCAACTCATAAATTTAATATTTAAAATTTAAAATATTCAAAGATATTAGAAGAAGTTATTAATTTTTTAGCTTCTACATTAAAAAAAAGTAATTTTATTTTATTTTTATTTTTATTTTTATTTTTTTTAAATATTTGTCAACAAGCTAGCCACATGGCGCACATGTTGGTAGCTTGTGGAACAAGCTAGCCATGTGTCACACATATTGATAACTTGCGGAACAAGCCAAATACGTGGCGCACATGTGAAAAACTTGTTATACAAGTTTGACATGTGTCTTACAAATTAGACACGTGTATGAGGTCCTATAGAATATTGCCATGTAGCTCTTAGTTAGATAATATTTATAGAGACAAGAGTGAAGCCCTCTTCACTCTTGTCAACTCCTTTGATGATCCTAGTCTAGTTTCAAGAGTCTTCATGTTTCCAATCTTTGGCAATAGCCATTCCAATTTTCCTTTGAATATACATATTTTCTTATTTTTATTTTGTGATTTTACTTTGATACAGTTTTCATTAGATTATACATCTTTTTCTTGTTCATATCTTTGACAAATTGACAAGAGTATACATACAATATCAGAGTATTGTCTCTTCTTAATTAAGAGTGGATTATCCCTTTCTCTTGATAAGAAATAAGTATTTTAGAAGTTGTGGAGTACCCACTTCTAAACTGATATTGTTTCTAGAATTTTTTCTTTTGAGTGTATTATTTTACATTTCTTGAAGTGAGAGTAGATATCTTCTTTTTTATTATATTATTATGGCAGAGCTTCCGGAAATGAAGAGTGTAATGGCACAAATGCAAGAACAAATGAGAGAGCTAATGCTTGCAATGCATCAACTCAGTTTACCACCACAAGGAGCAACAAGATTAGCAGGAAGTGAAGATATAGAGATGGTTGGAGCTGCGTCAATATCTACACCAAACCATACTACCTCACCTATGATGGAGCACCGTTCAAGCATTAGAGAACCAAAAATTAGTTTGCCTGAGAAGTTTGATGGTACAAGATCTAAATTTTGAAGATTTGTGAATCAAGTACAACTGGTGATTGAACTTCAATCTCAAAGTTATCCTACACAAGGATCTCAAGTTAGGTTTATTAGAACGTTACTTTTGGATTCTGCTTTACCATGGTTTTCATCTTTTCTTGAATGATGTGATCCAATATTGGATAATTTGGAGGTATTTTTAGCGGAATTTTGATCTATGTATGGAGAACATGATGTAATCCGTGTTGCAACCAAGAAGATTCACATCTTACGAAAAGGTAATTGATTAGTGTCGTTATACACTTCACAATTTTGACAAGTAGCGACTAATATCAAGTAGGATGACGTTGCACTCATCAGCTAGTTTCTCTAGGGATTACAATATGAGGTAAAAAAATTAATGCTCAATTTATCCGATCTTCAAACATTGAGTCAAGAAATTGATTTTGTTGTGAAGTGTGACAATCGACTCTTTGAATTTTGATCCAAGAGTCGTACAAGGGAGCCTCAACGTTATTATTCAATGACAACATCAACGTCCTCATAAAATGTACATTCGGAAGTAGAAGACATGTAAATTGATGCGGTACGTTTTAAACATCTTATTGAACAAGAAAAGATTCAACGTCGTCAAGGAAGATTATATTTATATTGTAGAGAACTTAAGCACACTGCTCAACATTGTCCGAAGAAACGACACAACTACAAAATGAAGAATACGACTGTCAAAGAAGACAACATGTCAAAAAATGAATTTATCCAACTATAATAGGGATTGTGCAGTTGGAACCTTGTATAATTCCTAGTGAAGGTCTTATTCTCTCCTTAGAACCCTCTCCTTGTTTTATAATAGATATATATTTAAGACCAAAAAATTACAGAGCCTCTGCCTTATTAGATTCAAGAGCCTCAACATGCTTTCTAGATGAATAATTGTAGAATATTTTTAATACAAAAAACTAAACTCGTACATGTAGAAGTCATAAATGGTCGTCCATTGTCTTTTGGAAATGTCACTCATGAAATCCGTCCTATAAAAATAACAATAGATGGTCATAATAGCTACGTAACCTTTAACATAATTAAATCTCCATCTAATCCACTTATTTTAGGATTATCATGGCTAAAAAAATTTAACCCTCGAATAGATTAGAATTCTCAAAGACTTGACTTTCCTCAAAATATTATTAAACATCTTGTCAACCAAATAGAAAGCTATAATAAAACCCGCACTTATAGATACAAAAGCTTTTATATATACAGCAAAAGAAAGATCAACTTTTACTATTTATGCCACACTCGTTTGTGATGGTGGGAAGACTTTAAGTGGCATTCCAAATCAATATCTGGATTATTAGGATATTATTGAGAAAAAAAATACAGATATACTTCTGGAATATCGTCCATATGAATGTTCAATCGACCTCAAGGATGAAACTCAGCTACCATTTGGACCAATCTATAGTTTATCACAAGATGAGTTGGCTGAACTTAAAATATATATTGACGAGAATTTGACCAAGAATTTTATACGCTATTCTTAATCTCCAGCAAGAATTCCAATTCTATTTGTAAAGTAAAAAGATGGATCATTGCGGATATATGTTGACTATCAAGGACTCAACAAGATCACAATCAAGAACAGATATCCATTACCTTTGATATCAGGACTCCTTGACCAGTTAAATCAAGCTAAGATCTACACAAAAATAGATCTAAGAGGAGCATACAATCTAGTATGTATCAAAGAAGGAGATGAATAGAAAATTTCATTTTAAACTAGGTATGGACATTTTGAATATAATGTCATGCCTTTTGAACTTACGAATGCACCAGCTGCTTTTTAACATCTCATGAATGATGTTTTTCGTGAGTTCCTAGATAATTTTATTGTCTGCTTCCTAGACGATATTTTGATCTATTCTAAGAATGTAGAAGAATATGAAGTACATGTTCGTCAAGTATTACAAAAATTTAGAGATGCAGGATTGTATGCTAAGATAAAAAAAATGTGTATTTCATACTATTCAAGTTGATTTATTAGGATACTTCATTTCAGATGATGGTCTCATGATGGATTCTAAGAAAGTCCAGACAATCATGAATTAGAAGATTCTAAAGACGGTAAGAGATGTCCAATGCTTTCTGAGATTTGCCAATTATTATCAGATCTTTATCAAAGACTTCTCTCAAGTTGCAACTCCACTTACACGTTTGACTTGTAAAGACAAACTCCAATGGAATCAAGAAGCGGAAGTATCATTTGAAGCTCTGAAGACATCGTTTATTTTTGCACCAATCTTGTATTGAGTTAACTTTTTCAAGGCATTTTTTATGGAAACAGACGCATCAGACTTTGCCTTAAATGTAATTTTGTCACAAATGGGAACAGATGACAAACTTTATCCAGTAGCTTTTTATTTAAGAAAATTTTCAACAGCCGAGATCAATTATAAGATCCATGATAAAGAACTTCTTGCAATCGTGGATTCTTTTCAAGAATGGCATCATTATCTAGAACGCACTTCTAGTCCAATCACCATATACAGATCACAAGAACCTTGAGTATTTTATGTCGGCACGCGAGTTGAATCGTCGTCAAGCTCGTTGAAATATATCTTTGTCAAGATTCAAGTTTATTATTACTTATCGGCCAGGAAAACAATAAGGTTTGTCCGATGCTTTTTCTAGACATTCTTATTTTGCACCAAAAGAAGGAGATGCAGCTTTTGAGCAACAAAGAATGTTCATTATGAAATCCGAGCAGTTTCATCTTCGAGCAATAAAATCAATATTGATTGTTGATTCAACTTTTTTCAAGCAAATTCAATCAAGTATGTCCTCAAACCCTCTTGTTCATGATATCAAGAATAATTCTTCCAAGTCTCATGATTCTTCTAAATTCGAGTTCAAAAATAGTCTACTATATTTTGAAAGATGCCTATATGTTCTAGAAGAAGAAACACGTTTACGTGTTCTTCAAGCACGTCATGATTTTCTAGCAGTAGGATATTTTGGATACAACAAGATTTTGGAACTTATATCAAGAGAATTTTGGTGGCCTCAAATGTGGAAGGCAGTCAAAGACTTTGTACAATCATGTAATATCTTCTCAAGATCAAAGATTCCTCATCATCGACCTTTTGAGCTTCTTCAGCTATTACCTATTCCAGAACAACCATGGTCTTCTATTACTATGGATTTCATCATAGATCTTCTAAGCTCAAGATCTTATGACTCTATATTTGTGATAGTAGATTGGTTCACCAAGATGGCACATTTTGTACCATGCACAAAATCTATCACAGGTGAAGAAACAGCTAAGCTTTTCATTGATAATATCTATCGCTATCATGGACTAAAGATATTATAGTGGATAGGAGAACTCAATTTGTATCAAGATTTTGGAGAATTCTTTTCAAGATCTTAAAAGTGGACATAAAGTTATCTTCAGCTTTTCATCCTCAAAGTGATGGACAAACAGAGCGCGTGAACCAAGTCTTGGAGCAGTACATAAGGTGTACCATCAACTACCAACAAGATGATTGGACAGCTCTTCTGCCATTGACAAAATTTGCTTATAATAATATAATACATTCTTCTATGTAACAAATACCTTTCTTTGCCAATTATGGTTACCACCTACGGCTTGATGCTTTTGACTTTTCAAAAGTTGATAATATAGTGGCAAAAGATTTGGTAAATCGTTTGTCAGAGCTACATACAATAATGAAGGTGCAATTAAAAGAAGCTCAAGAACGACAAAAAATAAATATAGATGCGTATCGCAAGGAACAACCACAATTCAACGTGGAGAACAAGGTATGGTTACATCATCGCAATATCAAGACTACTTGTCCTTGTGATAAGTTGGACTATCGTAGGCTTGGACCTTTTCCTATTTCTGAACAAATCAATCTAGTTAAATATCGATTATACCTATCGGAGTCCATGAAGATCCATCTTGTATTCCACATATCACTACTCGAGCCATACAAGAATGTGGATATATAAGGAAGAAGACAAATGCCACCGCTATTGGGTAGAGAGAATTCGCCTTGGAAAAACACCGGGTTCCTAGCTGCTACTAGAACTAGCAGGGAACATGAGAGGAAATTGTGCAAGTATCTTATATACTTGCGCAATATTTGTTCAAGCTTTCTAATTATACTTGTATTATATTTATATAAGACTTGTACAAATATAAAGTATAAATCCTTGAATAATATTTATATAAATACTTATATAATATTTATACAAATACTTATATAAACACTTCTATAAAATAGTATATAATCTTTGATATAATACTTGTATAAATATTTATATAAATATTATATATAATACTTATAGAATACTTATATAAATATTTGGTATAAATACAAGTATATATACTTATATAAAAGATATAAGCAAAGTATGTATATATTCAAATATACCTCAAAATACAACTACATATGAGGAATATAAGTTATATAACAAGCTGAAACTAAATAAATCACTAAAAATTCATTCAAAGGTCAAATCAAGTGTGCTTATAACCTATAAAAATCCAATAATCCATTGTAAAACATAAAAAAATTTCACAAATAGATGACTTACCATTTAAAAGTTATGGCTAAAAGAAATAAGTACTAAAACTTCCTAGCAAATGCAAAGGCAACAAAGCTCCTCTTCACTTCAGCCTTTGTTGTGATTAATTCCCTTTTTCAAATTAGGCATGCAATAGCTTTTTAGAAAGCTCACTCTATCATCTAATTTGTTCTAAAATTTCGCATGCATAACTTTCAAACTCTAAAATTTATAGCTAGTTGATTCTACTCTTCAAACCCTAGGAATAATTTGCCTTCTTGACACTTAATGGCTCATAAAACTTTCATTAAAGCTCCAAATGTATTGATTTTTGTTTTCATAGAAATCTTATATAAGCTACTATAAGCATCTAAAATATCAAAAAGACTGAAGAGATTTTCCGACTTAGGTGGTTGAACAAATTCTCTACCCCTCTTTGTTGGGTGGTAGCAAATCCTTTCCTACTCTCAAGCTCACAACTTTTTCTTTCCAACTCTAAATGCTACAAGAAATATCTTGATAGAAAGCTAGCACAATTTTCCACACTTTCTATAGATTTCACTAAGAAAGAGTCGAAATCAAACATGTAGTGGCAGCTTGAAGTTTCTACCATCACCATTTGATAGCAGCAGACCCTATTCCACTAAAAAAAGCATAATCTTTTTTTCACAACTCCAAAACAAGCAAGTGAGTAGGTTCTAGAATCTTCACAACTCAAAGAATACACACCTCAATTTTTATTATAAATGCTTTTATATCTTTAAAGCTATCTCTCTCCAAAGTTCTCTACTCAAAAATTGCCAAACCTAGGTCTAGCAAGAGGAGTATATTTTCCTTTCCTTCTATATTAGACTATGACACGCCCACGTGGGCAGCCAAATCCTATTGGACAAGCCCTATTCACCCCATGCTCTTCTTTCTTATCCCTCACAAGGTCTATTCTATCTCAAAAGTCAACAAGAAAGGTAAAACAACCTTTATCTTTCTTCTAATTACAAAAGATTCTATTCTAGGATATAAGTAAGGTAGGAACAAAATAAATAGCCATCTTAATTCACTAACTAAGTGGCTATAATAAATCCTCTCCTTATAATATCTTCTAAAATAACCTCTAGTATTCACACATGTAATAACAATAGATACAAGATATATAATATTTTTATACACTGCAAGTAAATGCAATATGACACTGCCTCCTGCAGAAGTAGACAACAATGAAGAATTTGAGATTGAAGAGATTTTAGATTCAAGACAGCGCCAGAATCGACTAAAATATCTTATGCATTGGCGCGGATATAATATTAGTGAATGCACATGAGAGCCATCAAAGAATCTAACAAATACATCAATAAAAGTTAATGCATTTCATCGACGACATCCGTCAAAACCAAGATAAAGAATGAAGAAAATCTTTGCTATAAAGCAAAGTAGGTTCTATAAATGTTTCATCCTACCTTGTATCATTGTTTTTCATTTCCTTAGATTTGTTCGTGCTAAAGAGATAGAGGATCAACAACTAGCGAATTTAGCTTAAGAGCCATCATTTGGTGATTTATTGGACGAGACATTGCGACTATCACAACCTTCAAGACGACGGAATAGAGATGAAGACCCTCAAGAACGACATGTCCTTCCTCGGATTGATGGCGAAATATAATGTGTTTGGTATCACGACCTTGGAAGAGACTCTCGATGTTTGGTGATACTTTTAGAGGTAGGAACTACTCCTGATGGTGTTTCTAATGTTTTCTTTGAAGGAAGTTATGAAGGCCTCAACAATGATCAAATAACAGGATGGTCCTCTCGCCTTGGTATGGGACATTATCGATGGCTGAAAGGACCTATCAACTACCTTCAAAGGGAACAAAGATTTGAGTATGTGGCAAGCACAATTCGACGTATTTTGGACTTTCTCAACATGTAATCACCGCTCCTCGTGGAACTCGTCCCCAGAAGGGGGGATAATGTCACGGACATAAGATTTACTCCAATAAATTATCTAAATAATATAGACCAATAGAAGTAGATAAAATAAGTTGATTTGATAATATCTGATAGAAAAGCTTCTTAGAAGCTTCATAGACATAGAATCACCTTTATACATGTTTATAGGTGATTGATCGGTTAGAAATTTGGTCAACAAGCTAGCCACATGGCGCACATGTTGGTAGCTTGCGGAACAAGCCAAATACATGGTGCACATGTGAAAAACTTGTCATACAAGTTTGACATGTGTCTTACAAATTAGACACGTGTATGAAGTCCTATAGAATATCGCCACGTACCTCTTAGTTAGATAGTATTTATAGAGATAAGAGTGAAGCCCTCTTCACTCTTGTCAACTTCTTTGATGATCCTAATCTAGTTTCAAGAATCTTCATGTTTCCAGTCTTTGGCAATAGCCATTCCAATTTTCCTTTGAATATACATACTTTCTTATTTTTATTTTGTCACTTTATTTTAATATAATTTTCATTAGATTATACATCTTTTTTTTGTTCATGTCCTTAACAAGCATGTATTTGCAATCAAAGAAAAGTAGAAGCCATAACTAAGACTAATATAGCACAATATTAATTACAATGTGATTTATATAATATATAAAATTTAAAAGAGATTTAAATGGACTAAAGATTAGTTAATAAAATTTATGAATTAGAAGTATAAAGAAATTTATTTTTTCATAGTATTGCAAACTTCTTTGATAATTGGTCTAAAAAAAAGATTAAGGGCTAAAATATATTAGAAGGTTGAAGTAAAAAGGGTACAAAATATTTTTAAATTGATTATTTATGATTAATTTCTAAAACCAAATTTGATATAATAAACTCAAATTTAATAAAATCAATCTTAATAGATAAAATTAATAATACAATCTTCAATATGGCTTCTAACAAATTATCTTGCCTTGATGGTACTAAAATAAAATTATTTAAAGAACACAAGAATATTATTGATAGAAATTATTTAATTATTTTTAATTATGCTATTTCAAAAGGTAAATTTCTTCTTTTAATTACTAAAGAGATTATTTTCTTATTACACAAAAAATAAAAAATAAATACCTTAGGCAATTAAACATCCATAATGCTTCTCCATACTTTATATAAAGTTTTTTCAAAGATCTTCTAACAAAAAAATCAACTAATTTTTATAAAAATAGTTTATTTTTAATTAAAAAAATATTTTTCTTATACAGAATCATTTTAAATAAAATCTTAATTATACACAAAAATATCCGATTGGACCAAGAAATTAAAACAAGTTCTTTTTTCTTTTGGAACTAGGATTTATCAATCATAAAACAAAGTCTTTCAAGACTTTTTATTTTAAATTATAGAAAAATAAGGGTTATATTCTTTTATTACAAATATAATAAATTTATCACAATAATTTATAAACCAATATGCTATAAATTTAAAAAATCATTTGTATCAATAAGTGACAAAAAAAAAATATATATATATATATATATATATATAAAGATGGATTTTTTGAAGGTATCTTCTTACACTTAGTTTATTTTTCTCAGTAATAGAAACTTTGAATATGTCTCTTTAAGGATCAACAAACAAACAGATTCATAAAAGAAATTAAAGTGCTATTAAGTATATCACAATAATTTATAAACCAATGTGTTGAAAATTCCACCCTTACAATTTTAGATGGCAAGGAATTAGTCTCCAATATAATAATATTTTTCTTTGAATTAAGTTTAAATTTAAAATTTAAAATAAATTAGGCCAAGTCCTTTGTATATTGGCAAAATATTAAAGGATCTATGCTACATAAGTCAAAAATATATATAAGTAGAATTGGAGTATGAAGATATATGGTGTATCTTAAATTCTCCATCTAAATCTCATATGATATCTTCAATCTAAAAATTGAAATAATATTAATAAAGCATAAGTAAAAATATGTATTTTCTTACAATTAAAATCATTTACATTATTGTATAATATATATGACAAATTATTATAGCAGGATTTGAATTTTCTAATAATTTTATTACATATCAAAGTTAGTAGATCTACAAATCTAAATAAGAATAGTCTTTTAAAAATCAAGGATGTTATGGATGTAAATAATTATTAATTTATAGATGAAGTCATTTCAACAACAATGATGTATACATGTAAATAAGATAGGGAGTTTTGGAGGTGCTAAGCCATCTTGATAAACATTATTTGATAGAAGATTCTAGTCTTACATAAAATGATTATATTAATCTATACTATACATTGGATGTATATATATATATATATATATATATATATATATTAAATAAAGTTTTTGGATCTTCTATTAAACAAATAAAAAGAAATTTCTTCCTTGTACTAGGAAAATATAATATGGATATTTTTTGTGTAAAAATTCAATTTTTGGTATTATATTAGGATAATATTTTATAAAAAAAAACTACAATCTAGAAAAATATTATTTGAAAAATTTTATTTTTATTCTAATTAAAGGCTTTATAAGATTTGTCAAAGTATTTAATATTATAAAAGTGAAGAAAGACCTCTCTATATATATTAATTTTTTTATGAATTTATAAATAAATTCTTTTTTAACTTACTAAGATATATATAGTAATTAAATAATAATAATAATAATAATAATAAAATATATATAATAAAGACTTAGGAAGAAGCTTCTACAACCAATACAACTATTATAGAAAGTAACATCTTTGACATGAAATAAGATTTTGGATAAAAAATTTAAATTCAATTAAAAAGATACATGGTTTAAGATCAAGGATCGAAAAAGAACTATGCTAATTTGAATTATTTGGCATAAATGAATGGAAATCTAAAATAAAAACTAGTTGGATAAATCTTTGCCAATTATGTTTATTATAAATCACAAAATTCATCTTGTGTGGATTTTAAGAAGGCTTTCAAGTTAGAAAATCATAAAATTAGGCAACATTGTTTATGTATAAAATGGATTCTAATCCAAGGCAATAACAACTATAGAGAGAATTTTTGTGGCAATAAGCTCTTTTTATTATAAACCTCCTCATGAAATTTAGAAAACTTAGAATTATATGGACATTGTTAAGATAGATCTTTTTATAGACCATATAGAGAGAATAAAAAACTATAATCTTTGAAGGAAAAACAAAGAATATTTAATACTCATAACAACTCTTGTTGGAAGAATTGATTAAACATGGGAGAGTATTTTGAAAAGTGAGAAGAAAAAATACTTTAAAATATCAAAATTTGAAGCTACTTTTATTTATAATTTATAATTGGGTAACAATATTTAGATGAAACTCTATTATTTGTCATAGTAGTATAACTATTTACTTACCATATGTGACTTGGCAAGAGAGGCAAGTTGAAGTAATATTTTTTTTTTTAATTTTTATCCTTTTTAACTTACCTAGTAAGATGGATATTAAGATTTAAGATGGTTGTTATAATTTCTTACATAGTAGTGCTAAAAATTTGCTTCATTTGTGTTTATAATATATATATATATATATTTATATATATATTTATATATATATAAAGATATAAAATTTGGAATAAATTAGAATAAAATATAAACTTGATACATAGTTTTTGTTTTGGATTTAATTAAATAAAACTTTATTTTATATATTATGTTTTACCAATTATGCTACAAATGTCAAAGTATATCCAAAAAATTAAATTTAAGTTATGTATATATATATATATATATATATATATATTAATTAAAGTTAAAAAAATGTAAATTGAACAAATTTTGTGAAGAAAGCATTAGCAAGTAGTATCTTCAAACATAAAGCTTCACAGAATAGGACAAAAAGAATCAATTGTCTTAATTATATTTTAAAATAAGACTGAATTTATCAGAATCCAATTGACATCAGATGCATCTTTTATAAGGCATGTACAATACCTAACACAGAAAAGAAACCTGTATTGTCTATGGTAGAGCCATAAAAAAAAGGTAGTATCAAGTGATGTTAAATTTCAAGTGCATAGAGTGTCTGTTATTATTTACAAAGATCAAGAATAAAATATTTAATATCTAAAAAAAACATCAAAATAATTTAATATGGAATTCATAATATTTAGATTTAAAGAAACAAATATATACATTTACATATTAATTTAAAAATTTGTCACAATGACAAGAATTACCGTTGAAATGGATGTGATTATTTCTTAAACTTCTTTACAAGAATTTTTCATGCTGGTGAACCAGTTGAATAGTTGCAACAATGAAACTGTTAAACTATTCAGTAGGAATACAGCAACATTTTGTAACGTCGCTATACTTGTAAGAATGTAGACCAAGGGGCACTGAAGAAGTCACTCCTTGGGTCCACAAGATGCATAAAATTCCTTTGATCATCGTAAGAAAGACAACTTTCACTGCACTGAGAACATGAACTTTGTGTTGTTACAAGATCATGGTTTTTATGAGATTAAGAAACACGGACAACGTCATTACAAAAGTACCAACTTGGAGCCTGAATTTGGCAGCATCCTCCATCTCCTTTAGCTGTGCCGGAGAGTTGTGGTTGTTGTGATTGTGGTGTTACTTGGAAAGAGAGTGATGCTTTGGTTTGTTAGTGGCTGGCTTCGGCGTCGATGATGGAGAGCTGTGTGGATAACACACCACGAATCTCGACGTCAATATGGTGACGTTGTGGTGGAGTTGGGGAGGCAGTGAGGAGCTCGAGACTGCAGCTCTGTCAACACGCTCAAGCATGGTCGGAAGGAGGCAAATCAGTTCTCCGTCGCTGTTGTGATCTCTCGCTCTGGGTGTGCAGCCACGTTGTCGACAAGCTCATACAAACGCTGATGGCTCCACTGACACATCCAACTCCGGAAAAGACCCGCCGTCTACAGCTCCGGGAAAAACCAGGACTTCTAAGGAAAATGGCAATGGCGCAGTTGAGAATCTAGACACGAGGTGAAGGGATTCTATCCTTGCACACACACCGACAGAAGTCACAGTAGTCCTGTGCTCTGTAACAGCGTCGTCTTGAGCCATGTCTAGAGTGTGCTTGAGCGTGGAGTTCGGTCCTCGACGGAGAGGAAGACACAAAAAGAGTGGAGAATTGGGCGGAGAGATGTCGACAATCGTTCACTGTTGCAAATGCTTTTAGTGCGATGGTGCATCCTGTGTTGACATACAAAAGTGATGCAGTCCATGTTTGTTGATTTTGATTCACAAGATGTCGTGGTTCAGCTTTGTGGTGAAGTTGTGCACACAGAGAAGCATTCAGATTTTCCTGTATTGCGAGTTGGGGATTTCTTTGTGGACACTGAGACTGTTTTCAACAATACTGAATCCTCATTTGGGCCATGGTTGACTTTTGTTTTTTTGTTTACTTTGAGAGGTTTTCTGTATATTATTACAAAAGTCTGTTTCAAATTACTTTCGCAGTTTATAGAGCTCAGAAACCAATGGAAACCTTTAAGATTCACATTCATATATATATATATATATATATACATAGATGTCTGTGTGTGTATACAAAAGTTTGTGCTGCATGCACAGAATCTTCATTGGTATAAAGACTACTATGTTTCTGATATGCTAAAAAGTGATTATTTATTCATTTTTAAAATTTATGTTTGAAGATTGTAAAAATTCTATAGAACATATTGTCATACCGGCTGACATGATGCTTCACATTTTTTAAAATTACCTTGTAATTCTAAAAGTAAAAACCACTATGTGAATGATATGGTTTTGAATACAAATCTTGTGCTCTATATTCATATAATTCGAATTCTGTCAAGCCTCACATGTATGATCAATATTACAATAAATGTCAATAAACGAAAGATAATAAAGGTAAGAAGCAATTTTAAAATTAAAATAAAAAATTATCAAAGTGATACATTGCTAAAAATATTTGAATATTAAAAAATAAATATAAATATGACTTTCATTGATCATAATTTTAAGATGTTTCAGAATTTCAAACATTAATTATTTCAGAAATAAAAATTTATCAGTAAGTTTACTCAAATGGACTGATGTAACATCCTTGATAAAACATTGAATTCAACATTAAAGATTCTTTTAAAGTAATATTCGTTTCTAAAAATGTACAATATTGGTAATTGAAGCTATGTTATTCACTTTTCAAAGAAATTGTTCATGAAGAATTCTTAGAATAATAGTATGTCACTGCTCACAAAGACTTAATTTTGCAAATTAAATGTAATTGCAGTTAATATGTAGGTAGAATGATTGAAAAAATAAATTTATTGCTTGTGGTATTATCTTATCCCAAAAATTACTGAGTAATTGCAAGCAGATGAATTTGTTGAAAGTTTTTGTAACACAAATTAGAGATGCTCTTTTAAAAAAACTAAAACATATTTATAAGATGAATTCTTTTTAAAAAAATTTGAAGTCTGAATATATTAATGTTTTAAATTTTAAATTTTTATAATAATATAAAATTTAATTAGTGAAATTTAATAAGCAAGTGTAAAGCATTAAATTTAATTCAATTTTTTGCATATTGTTAAATTTGATTAGAAATATTTATAAAGCTTTGCAAAAACATACTTTTCAGATTCCTATGACATTAAAAATAATACTGTTATGTTCAAACTAATCTTCAATGTACTTAATATTTTTATGACATATTTCTATGACATTGTGCATGGTAAGGTAAGTTGAATTAGCAATAAGTTCAAATTTATAATTTTATCGTATATTTAAAAATTAATTTAAATACTTTAATTCATTACACAATACTGAATATTGTGATTTAAGTATGTTCATTTAAAATAATTAATAATAATGTTTTAAACCACAGGCAAGAATAGTTTAGTATTTGATGCAAGTTAACATGGATGCAAATATTAAATACTTTCAGTCAAGTTGTGTTATATTGTTAAGTTCATTTATCAATAAAATCCAATTTTTAGAAAATTTTAACATAGAATTTTTCATAAGCCACAAAAAATATTGCTATTATAACATTTTTTTTTTTCAATTTAATTTATAATAAGACCCACTTATGGACCATTAACCAAGATTTAATGTGTTTTTAAAATCTTACTAATTTACTTGTTTAATTGATTAATTTATATTTTTAAAATATATTTTGTATCTTTAACTAAATAATTAATTTATAAATAAATATATTTCAAATAAAAATTGATTGTAATATAATTTTTTTTTTATTGAAACACATATAATGATGCAAATATATAAACTTGAATTATTACTAAATAATTATACAAGTTTTACTTGACAAAGAGCAAGATTTTTAATTTCTTAATTTCTTAAAAATATATTTATCATAATATACCAATTTAAAATTAAATTTATATTATCAATTTCATAATCAAGTATATATTAGATATTATATATTATTTTAGACATTTAAAAAAATCTAACTACATATACATAATATTATATTAAAACACCACCTATTATATTGGGTTTCTCCTTATAGACCAACTAATTATTCTTGAATAGATTTTTTTTATTTTATTTTTATTTCTTACTTATACATTTTTATGTGTATATTTAAGTTTTATTGTAAACTATAAAATTTGAAATATGTATGAAGCAAGACTTTTAACTTTCAGATGTTTTGATGAATTTATACAATTCATTTAATATCTTGCATTATGTTAATTAATTAACACATTTATATTATAACTAATATAATAAAACTATATAAACTAATATAATAAAAATATAATGAGAAATATATTATAATAATTAAAAATTAATATAATATAGTTTATAATTATCTTTTATTGGCTATTATAATATTACATAGTAAATGTTAAATAAATTATTAGATTTTACAATTATTTATTTTTTTACACTATCTATAAAAAATAATGATAGTTATAAGTAGTTATGATTTAAATTATTTATGTAATTATCATAATTTATATTTTTCTTATCTATTTGTTAATATATTTTTGATATTATAGAATTTTGATTAAAATAAAAATAATTATGGGTGTTTTATAAAAATAAATAAATAAAATTTTTAATTATTAATATTTTAGAAAATGTTTAGTGTATTATAATAAAAAGAAAGTTTTATTTTTATTTTATAATTTATACTTTTAAATCTTTTTAAAATTTTAATCAACTTGTCATTTTTTAATTTCAATATGTTTTTAAACTTAAAATATTATTTTAATGAAAATTAGTTTAATTATTAATGTGAGATTTGTGCAGAAATATAGATTATTTTAATTTTTAATTTTTTGAATTTGGAAGTTTATTTTTCTCAAAAAATACACACAACCTCAAAGAAGCAAGTCTAAACTTAAAGTGATACTTAAAACTAGTAGAAATTAGGGGAAAAAAAGTTAGGTATTAGATTTCTTAAATTTTTATACAACTAGAATGTAATTAAATACATTATTTGCACGTGTTAATAATAAATCTATACATTTTGTTGATAAGTGTTTTTAAGTCATTACATAACATGATTACTTTTAAAATTTTACATCTTTTTTAAATAACATGATTCTTATTTTGAACATATTAGAAAAAGACAAGGAAATACCATGCACATGCCAAATAAACTAAGATTGACTATTTAATTTCATTAAAAAAATATTTAAAAAAATGGCCATGAGAAGATTAGGAAAGGCATTAGGACTACATAGATAGTATTTTTTGGGGGAAATAAAATTAACATTAAAATTAAAATTAAAATATTTTTTTAAAAAAAGTATTAGAAGTCTATTAAACAATTAAAAAAATATATGAAATAAATATGGTTATTAAATTCTGTGGAAAATATTGTAAACCAGGTTACTTTGTCTTTTCAATTCTAAAGATTGGATTGGAAGAATTTGCAAAGTTTTAGAGCTACATGGCCAATCATGCTATGGTGGTGACATACTATAAGCAATCAAGCTTGCAATATATTGTTATAAAAAATGTTAATAATATTTAATTAAGAATATTATAAAAAAATTATTATGTTGATTTGTTACTTCACATAATTTAATGTTTATAAAAAAAACATTATTTTTCTGCAAAAGAAATGATTGAAATATAGTTTAACATATATTTTAAAAGAAAAAGAAATATTGCTAAAAGTTTATAAATATTAATTTTTTAAAAAAATAAATTCTGTAGAACACTAGCATTTGAAATCAATGAAAATTAATTTAAAATATAAAGTAACCACTTCACAAAATGAAATGATAACCTCATGCATCAAAACTAAAAAATACACACATATATATATATGTGGTTTTTAGTAAATATAGCTAAACATACAACGATTTATATAGTTTTTATTGAACAAATTATATAGTTTTATAAATTAAATTACAAAAAAACCCTTTTTTAATTATTATTTTCTCAGATGAAAGATATTAAGGTGTTAATTGGGTGCTGAATTAAAAACAGCAATAATACCTTCAAAGAAAAGTAAAATCATATGTTTAAGAAATACAGTCCAACAGCTCCCACTGAATTAAATAATCTAAAGTCATGATGCAGTACTAAAACGTGACAGTGTATGGAATGTTGAGTTCTAACTGATTCTTCTTCTAATTTATGATTAAAGCATGAATAAAAGTAAAATGAATTCTCTTTAATTAATTCAGAAACTCAACCTCCAAAACACACTGCCCCAACTGTATTAAAAAAAATGTCCACAACACAGATATCAAATAAAATCAAACATGGTGCATGAGTCCAATGTCCAAAGAAATAATTGAGCCATACTAAATAATAATTTATTGTTTGTTATTGCTTCAAAACATCTCCTCAAAAAATCCTTCTCATTATTTTGATTATTTCGAAATGTTATAACAAACAATAGAAAACTTAGCGAACACTATTTCTAACCTTTCATAAAATTAGGAATTAGAGCTAAATTCCTTTGCTTACAAATTTTCGCTATAAAAATTTACCCTTTGCTTTGGGAACAGCAATTGGGAACAAGCATGGGTGTGAACGAGGCCCATGAGGAACGCGTGCGCACAAAGTAACGACCAATCAATGCGTTGACGTTGACTTGTAGGTTTGACCCATCATTGGCACCGAATTCCGGGGTTCTGTTGATGGGGCGACGACTTCGTCCATTTTCTGACGCAAAGCCAGCTTCGCTACAGGTTCCCTCATTGACTTGTGCGCTGAAAACGACGGAGCCCTTTGAAAGTCCACACAACGAATATCCCAGGTCAACGCACTCCCCTGCTCGTTTCACAATTTAATATTTATGTGCAATTATTTTTGTTGATATTTTTGGGCATGTGATCAGCGTTTAATCCATCTGTCAAACATATAATACTAATTCCCAATTTTTGTCTTAATCGTATTTTGGAGTTTTTTTCAAAAAAGGGCTAAAATCTTGAAAAATGACGTTGATTGTGCTTTGAAAACGTTGATATTATTATTTTTTTAGGATATGGTCATTCCCTTGTGGGTTGTAAAATAATGAATGACTAGATTCCATTTTACTCTTGGATACATAAACGAGGAGAAACTGTGGATGTTTCAATTTTAAGCATCTGCAAGTTTTTTCTTCTTGTTGATAAATGTCAACATGCTGTATATTGGAATGTTTTGTCTCCGTAGTAAATTCCACGTGAAGTGGTACGATCATATCTAGCCCAATTTCTTGTATTTGAAAGGAATGAAATTTTAGATAATTCAGAAAGGGGTTGAAAAATTGTACAAACATTAAAATAAATGTATCATGAAGAAAAAAAGAACAAAACATAACTTGAAATTATTGAGGAGGATCTCTGTGGAGCTTCCCACTTTTTTAACCAGACAACTTGAAACTCTCGATGAAACTGAACAATTCATGCACAAACATTTCAAGTAAGTATCATGTAGAGAGTTATTGGTTTTATCCATAAATCCAGCTCATTCACACAATGTGTATGGATTTGATCAGCAGGCCTGCAAAGTCATTTGTCTGAACAAGTGCACACTGTAGATCCCACCATGCTTGACTTGTGTTTGTCTATGTGACTGTGTTTGCTGCCACATGTTTCAACCTCGAATCTATCAATAATTTTTCTAGCTGTCAGGAAGTTACGAGAGAAAAACGTCATTGGCGAAGCTCCGAAAGATTGAAGATTAATCCTTCGGCAATACAGTTGTTCTGACAAGACTTGGAACGAGTGAATTTCAAGTCCCGAAGTCAAGGATGAAGTGCGGAAGCAAACCTTGAATCTGGCTTTGAAGGGACCTTGTGAGCCGCTTTCTCGGTGATCAGTGCATGATTGGCACAGTTGTGGCTTCGCTTCCAGCTTACTGGTTTCCCATTCGGATATAACTTTTTCCATCCTCAGTTGCGATAAATAACTCTCTGATCGCCCCAGAATAGCGTCAGCGTGATACCGGTATACGCAAACTCCGCTATCATTGATCGCGTTGTCCTTCAGGTACCAAGCTTCTCGCTTCTCGTACTCAGTAACCACTGACGGATCTGAGCAGTTCGGACAAGTTTTGCTGCACTGTTTTAATTCAGACATGAGGGGATAGGGCAGCTCCATCGATACATGTCCACGTTCCTGGTGTCCTCTGCGGCCGGAGCGTCGACTTGAGTCGTTGATCAGTTTGGCAGAGCTAGGTGCGTTGGTATGAACGTTTGTTGTGACGGTTAATCGATGTATCTAATAGAAAACTTGGCTGTGTAGTTCTTAATCAACGGACAGACCGATGATTTTTGTTCTTGAGTTTAGACCTGGTTCCTGTGTAATCGGATGGTGTGCTCGTTTTTTTTTTGGTTTTTGGTTTTTTTTTCAGTAGAGAAGGATACAGAAAAGGAAATCAGTGTTGGTTTGAATAGGTTGGTCATGAGATTACCCACGAGAAATTGTATGTTCCAGATGTAAGGCAATCTCTTGATGAGCGACAACTTGATATCCATGCTCTTTTCTGTCTTGGTCATGCAGAACCTCAATGGGAGCAACCGAACTGGGCTATGGTAATCGATTCTGAAGCATCTCAGAAGTGAGGTTGGCAATTTAGTCAACGAGATGTCGAATAGACCTCAGGAGTAGCAAGGATTTGGGGAGGTGAGCTCTGCTTTTCTTTCGGTTTTGCACAGCAGGATTTTTATTTGTCGAATGATGGACACTCGGACCATGTGGATGTCAGCTGCAACTTTTAGTTGTATTGATTAGTTTTTTTTTAAACACTTATTTATTCATTGTTTTCCTTATTACAATTTGCACTGGTGGGAATTCAGACCAGCTGTAATTAGTGTCGTTTCTGTTGTACAAAGAGAGCACAACTTGTCTTCGCAAAACGTTAACAGACTGTTTGAGTTATCGAAGAGTACTCTATTATCATAATGGTAATTCTCCGAAATCGGATCAATGGGGGTCGTCGTCCAAGTTAATGAACACCTTGCGACGTGGTTTTCAGGATCCGAGAGCTCGGTAGAAGGAGCTTCGACGTTGATAACAAAGCGAGCGCGATTGAGATTTGAAGGATGGCCACCAGGATTGCTTCGCTCTGTGGTGTACTTGCCACAGTGTTTATTATCTACCTGATCGCCCCTACGGAAGGAAAGCCCTTCCCAGCACCCGATTTGAAGCTGTGCAGTTATGCTTTCAATTCTACGGAGGGGTGCTGCACCCTGCCTGCGCCCCCTGGCCCTGTCAAAAAATTCGACTTCAAACCCGAGCTGCCGATGCGAGTCCGTCAGGCTGCGCACTTGGTGGACGAAGCCTACATTGCCAAGTACCAGAAAGCGATGGAGCTAATGCGTGCACTACCTGAGACAGATGGACGGTCATTCATGGCTCAGTACCGTCTCCACTGCGCGTACTGCAACAACCATCTCCACTTCCCGGAGAACGAGTACCCTCTGGAAATTCACCAGACCTGGCTGTTCCTCCCATGGCACCGCCTGTACCTCTACTTCCACGAGAGAATCCTCGCCAAGCTCATCGGTGACGACACATTCGCTCTGCCATACTGGAACTGGGATAACCAGGACAGCACGCAAGACCCCCTCCCTAACATCTTCCCCAAAGTCTACCAGGACAACAACACCTACTTCGCAAATCCCATCAACAAGACATCGCCATTGTTTGACCCTCTGCGAAACGCATGCGCCACTCAATCGGTTCCCCCCCGCTTGGTCGAATTCCAAGACGTGATCGGAATTCCATGCATCCCAAAGAACCCCGAAGCGGTTCGTCTCGAGAACGCCCACCTGCTCTGGACGCAAATGTTGTCCGGTGGCCCAACACCCTTGACATTCCACGGGGCACCCTACAGGTTCGGAGACTACGGCGGCGTTGGCATGGGCACCATGGAAGCGAGGCCACACGGGCCAGTCCACATCTGGACCAACGTGATCAAAATGTCCACCAACAAGGACTCCGCCTCCGACCCCATCTTCTTCTCCCACCACGCCAACGTCGATCGCCTGTGGGAGATGTGGAAGACGTTCCCCGGCAAATACCGCAAGGACATCTCGGATCCCGACTACCTCAACACGGAATTCACGTTCTACGACGAGGACGGCGAGCAGGTGTCCGTCAGCGTGAAGCAAGCTCTAGATCTCGACTTATTGCGGTACAAGTACACGAATACATCGGCCGACTGGGTGGAGAATGGAGCGGTCTCGAAAGCTGCCGGTCCTCAGTGGCAACACTGCAATCCGAATGCGACAGCAGCAGACGACGCGGCTCTGATCGCGGCGACGCCGGCGTTCAATGGCTCCTTGTTCGTGAAGTCGGCTCCAACGACATTCAAACTGAAGAGGAACCCTTACAGGTCAGAACGGCACGGCGAGGAGATTCTGGAGCTGAAGGGGAAACTGGACTGGCACACGCGCCATCTCCAGAACATCTTCGTGTTCCTGCCCAACTCCACGTACGAGCTCACCTCCATCGGGTGCCTGGAATTCATCGGCAACATGTTCTCGTTCCCGCATCCCGGCATGTCGCCCGATCTAAAGCCTGAACTCACGTTCCGATTCGGGATCCGGCGCAAGCTAGAAATCATGGGCAGAGCAAATCTCACGGAGATTGTGATCACAATGGTGGGCGAGAATGCTGCGCCGCCATTCATAGCGGGCGAGGCAGGATTCACTCTCACCAGCGCCAAGATCGTCTACTCCAAAACCTAGACTAGTCTATCGATCGATCCATCCATCGATTGATCCACTCACTCACCCATGCATGAGTAGGCCTCGTGCCGGTGTTTTTTTGTCTGATCGATCGATCGATCGATCGGTTGATTGATTGTGTGCGGTGTTCTTCCTCGTGGACGTTCATCTCATTTCATTCCATTTCATTTCATATCATTTGGTATGCTGGCGTGGATTCTCGATTGCTTCCACGACGCGGCGCTTGCAGGTCTCAGTTCGAGAGAATCATCAGGAAGGACTCGACCCAAATTTTCTTCAGCGTTTCTTAGCACATCCTCACGTCGAGTACACCTTTTTTTTCCTTCGATCATATATCAATAAATTTGTGAAGTTACCATGACAAACTATGCAAATATATATATATATATATATATATATATATGGATTTGCTCTGAGTGCTTGTTTCTGTGTGATTTCTCCACATGTTGATCTCTTCCTGGTGTCAAGTTACTCGTGATTTGCCGACTGAGCACGATTGAGTATGTTTCAGACTAAAATGGGATATTCCTGTGCTGAGTTCTATGCACATCTGATATGATTATGGTTATTAATGCACCTTTTTAAATTTTTTCGAACTTTATGTAAAGAGAGTGGAGAAATGCAAAAAATACAGGGAAGCCAAAGTTTCACGTAATGTTGGGGTATGATTACAAAATTTCACATGTTACTTGAACTTTTTGCTTTTTTATTTTATTTAGGTTTTTAATTTGAACAACGATGTTTTTAAAGATCAATAGTATTATAAAAATATCAAGTGTACAACAAGAATTTTTTAAAGTTTAAAGAACTTTTTAAGACTTCTACTTTACAAGGTGCTTACATATAGCGTCATTATATTTGTAATATATTAGTAAAAAATCAAATTTTAATAAATAAAATCTTGAATTATTTTAAAGTATGTTCATCTATCACAAATTATAAAGTATGAGTTCTAAAATTATTAGTGTAATCTGTAATAATTATTTGTATCTGTGGTTTTATTTTTAAATTATCTAATTGTATAAATTTACTTTAATATATATATATATATATATATATATATTGGTAATGTATATTAAGCCCATGGATGCAATTCTATTTACACTAAATCAAATCAATGAAATTCATAATGTAAAAAACAAAAAAGAATACAAATATAAAAAAATCTAAAAATACACTAATAAATAGCTTCAATATAATGACATCATTTGTGAATAAAATATCTTTTTGTGTATACATTGTCTGTTATTACAGTAGTATTCAAGTCTTCTATGAATTTTGTAGTACACCATCTATAATATAATTTTTAAAATTATATTTAATTGGTTTTGTAATTCAGGGAAATCTCTTAGTGATGTGAGTTTGGAGAATCTGTGAATTCATATTTCCTAATAATGCGTTTTTTGAAATTTTATGAATAACCAACTTAATTGTGTTAAATTTTAACTATGAGTACATATCGTACAATATTATTGAATTTTTAATCATTTGAAAACCCAACACTTTTTATTTTATTCTAATTCAAAGTGTTTTAAACACTAATTAAATCATCAAGCAAAATAATTAAAATTGAAATTAAAAATTACATCTAGAACATTGTCTCCACATCTATAAGCTGGATTCTGACACGATATTTTTAGAAAGATAGGACTGATGAACAATGTCTATAACCACAACATTGAATCAACAAATTTTTAACAATTTAACCACTATTTGAAACCTTCTTACATTCTTTAAACTTGAAAGAAAGTTAAAATATATGAAGATGAGGTTCAAAAACCATGCGAAAATATGTACAATTATTGAATGCACTAGACAATCCTGGCCCTAACTTTCCTAAACCTTCCTGCATAACTTCGCTACCTACAGATAAAAATGTGCTCACAAATGTGCTCACCAATGAGCTCACTGTTGTGCACAGTAGCAATCGTGGACGAGCTTCCTTCGTCATTCGGTTAGGCTTTCAGAAATCCCTGTCATGGGTGCAATTCCCCACCAACCTAGAGCCTAGAGACTCTCACTGAAAATCATTTCCTGCAGTCATTGCATCGATAATTTAATTTGTAAAAAATCATTCCTTTTCGATGAGCAGATGCGGACTTGGCAGCAGATGAAATTCTAAAATGCTTTATAAAATCGAGTACAGGCAGTGCCATATCAAGCGTGTCACAATTTATTCGACTGAAGAAAAGATTTAGAATCATACAAGCACTCACATGAGCAAATCCTTGCTGCCAGACAAGGATCTCGACTAAGGCGTGGAACGATCATAAACAGCCACAGCCCCATTGATGACTCAGTACGACGATTTGATCAAAGAGAATGGATTCATAGAAATCGAGTGATTACCTTGTCACAAATAGGGCAGCGATTGCTGCGCTCCATCCATTCGTAAATGCAAGCGAGATGAAAGTTGTGGCCACAACCAGTGGTTATCCTGGGATTCTCCTCAGTATACCCTGCAAGACCGCGTCACAAACTCTTTCCTGTAAGCTCTTTCTGAGGCTCCCTATACAATAGTAGGGGCTCTTGGAAAACATGGAAAATCGATTAACATTCAAGGGACATTCAGAGAACAATGGGGTTGAAACAAGATAGATAAATACCATCAAGACAGGTGGGGCAGACATCGTCGTCGTCCAGCATTGAGAGGGCAGACTCAACTCTCGGGAAAGGCTTCGAAGAAAGTGGGTTCCTTTCCCCCAAACCAACCGGCTTCATCAACCCCCGACTCTCCGCATCCTCGACGTCAACTCCTACGCTATTCACATAGTCTACTCGTTGCAAAGCTGTGCCGCCCCCGGCGTCAGAGATGTTGGGTCGCAGGGTTGGCCCTCCCCCAGGACTCAGGTGGCTCATTCCACTCTTATCCCGCCGTGAAAGGCCATCACGGTTGATACGTGGGTAGCGTGGATCCGTATCGTAAGGCAAAGGCGTTGGAGGTGCTTGGAAGACGTCGGGAATGGAAGGCTCTAAGTTGCTGCCACCTACGGTTCCTGCACCGCCCGACGTCGACACTTGTCTCGAAAATATGGTATCCTGGTGGTCTACTTCACCAAAATCTGTACTGTAACGCTGCAGCACCACGTCCATCTCAAGGTTCAGAACGTCATGCGAATAAAACGAGCACTCACTTCAACTTTGAAACTAATCAATGATCTACCACGACTAGACGACGGTTCGTGGCGTTCAGCCCAAGGCATGTCCGCCCGTAGACAGGCGTTACGACAATCCAGCAACCAGCAGCAGAACTTACAGTCAACCCTAAAATTAACTGTGACGTTACAACCTAAGCAGTTGAGGCTTCTCAAATATTACAAAACCAACTGAATTAATGCTTTTAAGAATGAAACGGAAAGGCAACATTCGCCAAAACAGAGCCGAGTATACAGACACACACACATACCAAGGAACTCTTATCAAAAAGAATGAACAATTCTCCAAAAAAATTACACATGATTGCGGGTAATTTTCCCGCTACCTCAAACCCTGAGTGCGTCAACAAGCGACTTGCAAAGTGTAGAGCATGTAAAGAACCTCGTGGCAACTCCAGGATTCCGTGGAAGCTTATGCCTCCGAAATCGACAATAAGACATAATCACGACTGTCTTAAAAAGACGGTGGCAAAAACCCGGGGAGAGAAGAATACCGTGTTGGAGAACCAGGGCAAGCAGCATCGAAAACAAAAATATTCTTGGAAGAACGTCCCGTTCTGATACGGCAGGTAGTCCTCGAAGGCGTCTGAGCTGAGGCAGCAACACAAAGCCCCCATAGCCTCAACTTTCCTGCCCTGCCTCACTCTCTCTCTCGCTCTCTCTTACACACACCGTCTCCGTCAAAATCTGCCCCCAAACGAGTGCTCCTCCGCTCGACGCGAAACCTCCGTCGCCACACCAACACACACAATCGTTACCTCAAGTCCCAATTCCTTTCTACCCCAGTTGCCCCGCAGCATCTCTCATGCCACCTCAAAACCCCTAAAACCGCGACCCACCAGCTTGGGGCAAGCCCGCACGAAACCTGTCCGGCGACGCACCCTGCTTGCCAACTTAACCCACAATTGCCATCGGGAACGAATCTCAACCTCCACGACGAGCCGAATTGAAGAGCGTTGACTCCGGAACCACGCCCCAGCCACGCCACCTCGCCTCCTTACCTGTCGGTACGAGCTCGGCAGGGAGACATTCTGAGCACCACCCAGTAATCAAGGTCATTCCCGGTAATTGCACGAACAACGCCGAATGTCACCGCACGGCTGTCCCGGTTGCGACCACCTGCAACAACGACGGAGCAGTGGAGGAAGGAGGAAGAGCAAGGAAGGAATGAAGGAGCGGCGGTGCGTTCATCCAGCAGCAGGCGAGAGGAGGGGGAGGGGAGAGAAGAGAGGGAGTAGTAGTAGTAGTAGACGAGTGAAGAGCGGTGGGATGATTGCGGTGTCGGAGGAAGACGGAGGACGGAAGGGGAAGGGAGCATGGAGGCCTGGTTGCATGCACTTGTGTAGTCCTGCTGAGATGATGCCATTCAGAGAGAGAGACGGCGTACCTGCACCCACCTCACCCCCTCATCACCGCGATTATAGGACCCCCGGGTGTGGTGTTGGGTGTTGTGTTCCTCCAGGTGGCTGCCCCCGTCTCGTCTCTTTCCCACCCCCAACCTTACGTGTGCCTCTTTTACTTTTACTTTTTTATCTTTTGTTTTTCTAGAGTATAAACATAGAAGTGCGGCGCTTTTTTCTTTTTTTCTTTTTTAACATAGCAAGGATGAAGAATCTTAAGCAAGTTTTGGCATGTTTAGAATCCGTTTTTTTAATAGGAGTTTGTACACATGTAATTTAGATACTAATACAATTTTACATTTAAGGAAGAAAAAAATTATATATATATATATATATATATATATATATTTCTTTATTCCTTTATTTTTTTTCTTTTACTTTTATTTCTATTGAAGCCCTACTGTAATACACCATTGCTTTAAGTTTTTCAATAAGTTGGATATTAATGAAGTTGAAAGGTCTAAAAATAATAAAAAAAACAACAACCCACAACACAAGAACATCAACAATATAGAAGCTAAACAAAATAAATAAATAAAAGGGGTATCCACCTAGCAGTATTATTTATTTCCTTTATTTAGCTTCTATGTTGTTGATGTTCATGTGTTGTAGCATGCTGTTATTTTTTGTTGTTGTTTTTATATCTTTCAACCTCATTAGTATCTAACTTATTGAAAAACTTGTAGTAGTGGTATATTGCTGGTGTAACACAGGGGATATCCACACAATAAAAGAAGGGTGTCCACCTACCAATTCTCTTGTTTTATTACTAATTCCATTTATTTTTTTATGGTTGCATTTGTTTTTAACCTTGTAGTTTAATTTTCTTATCATTTTATGACTTAATAGTATTTGAGGTTGTTTTGTTGTTGTTGTTGTTGTTGTCTTTGTCTTGTATTTTGATGGTATTATTGCTTTTATTTTGTCATTTGCAAAGTGTAGCTACATTGGCAATTACATAGTCTATTATTTATACCACCAATCACACATCATGTCATCCAAATAACTAACAAATATTTGAATTAATAATCAAGCATACATGCCTTAAATTGATATTAATCAAAAGGTTGATCTATAAAACTATCAAAATAATAAAACAAAAATTTAATTTAATATAAAAAAATTAAACATTAAATCCTTAAAATTTACAACATAATAAGGATTTGACAAGATGTTTTTATCTTGATAATTTAGCAATTGATCGAAATTTTAAATAAAAATAAAAAATAATTTAAATAAAATATTATAATATATATTTTAATTAGTTTTAGTATATAATGACTTATATCTTTATATTATTATATTATTCTTATAATAATTATAATATTTTGTTAATAAAAATATTATGTATATATTTTAATTTATATAATATATTTTTAGCTATTTTATTTCTATTTTTATTCTATTTTAATATACTTTTATTCTAATATTTTTATTTAATACAAGATAGTAATAATAATTTTGAATACTACCATATTATTCTAAATAATTTATTAAGACAATTAATAAGAAAAAATAATTAATTAATTTTCATAGCATTTTAAAATTTTGATTATTGCGTATTACAAGTGTATGAAGGATGAAATTATAATGATATTTTTTCAACAAGAAAGTAGAAGTGATAATCTAAACAATTTTCTTTAAAACTTGGTGTATTTTCCATGATAATATTTTAGAGTTAACTTTAATAGATGAACTTTTGAGTAAAATTTCTGATTTTTATAATGTTTATTTTTATATTTTTCTAAGTACCAAATTGCTATTATTTTTAATTTTATATGTAATTTTAAAAATATTATATTAAATTATTTTAAAATATATAATGATATTAAATTTAAAGCTTTAAAAGTTGTAGTAATATTTTCTATTGAAAAAAAAATTACACATTTATAAAACAATGTGAGCAACATACAAAATAAATAAAAATAAAAATAAAAAAATAAATTACTTAGTTGAAGGAATACAATTCTTTATTATAATTTTCTATAGAGAGTTACCAATTTCATTTGATAAAACATGGTTGTTAAATCTAACACAAGTAATCTAAAAAATCTACTAAGTAAAAGAAAGATTTTAGAGGTGTATATATAAAAACAAATGTACTACTATACCTAATATATAAGAATATAAATCTATTACTATTTATAAGTCCATAAAATATATTAACTAATGGTTTTTTCTTCTATAAATACTAAAAAAGAATAAATCTCTTATTTAGGATATTTTTAGTTTTTTTATTGTAAATTTTTGAAAAATAAATTATAAGTCCTTCATTACCTTCCTAAGTTTTTTTTAATGGTTTTTCTTTATTATAAAGTTTAAGCAAAAACTACAAGATTTTTTGTAATAAATAATAAATTATTAGTATAAATAGTACTTTTTTCTTTACTTCTATCATATATTAATAAAAATATTTTGATTTTGATTTTTAGCAATAATTCATTTTTAACCAATTTTTTTTGTTTTAAGTTTTTTTTTCCAGTTAATATACAAATAAGTAAGTAAATAAAATTTCATGTTTTGTTAAAAAAATCATCTATATTGCCTCAAATATTTTTTTATAAAATATAATTCGGAATACAAAAAAATAAAATACATATGCATGTGAAAAATTAAAAAATAAAATTATGCACTAGTAATTAGTCAAACATAAAATATATCTATAATGAATCTAAAATTATAAAAAACTATTTATTAAAATAATAATTTAAAAAATATAAATAATTTTTATATTATAAGATATAATATCATAATAATTTATAAGTATGATTTAAATTAGACTTTATAATTTTTAAAATTAATAATTGATAAAATAAAAATTATAAAGATTATAAAATATGTCACATATAATATAATAAGTTCAAATATACATAATACTAATATATAAATAATACTTTTATTCTTGTACATTTAAAAGAATAGTTTTGTATATATTTTTAAAAGAAACTTTTATGTAATATTATTTTTTTAAACAAATTATCTTGGATTCTCTATTCTAAGCTTTAAAATTATATTATAATAGATAAAGTAGGTACTATTTCTAATTTTTAATATCTTTGCTTTATTATATACTCTTCTAAAAATTATTATAAAGAACTATGCCATTAGTGGATTTTCATAATTAAGAACATGAACCATTTTTTTTACAATTTCAATCATCTTTGTTTTAGAAGATTTATATACAAACCCTTTTTATACTTTAATATTAGTTTTTCGGTCTTCTTATTTACTTTTGACATTAGTATGTTTTATTTTTTTTATTTTTTTTACTATCATCTTTAAAATTATTAATTTGTTTAGAGTTGAATATATTAGTGTGGCTTCTAAATCTCTTTGTTTACTAACATTATAAATCATTTAGTATTGTAATATAACAATTTCATAATAATATCAAAAAAATTAATAATAATAATAAAATATAAATTCAGTATTTGTGCAAAATGCCTTGTATGGCATGTTTTACAAAAGCAATATACATAATCTATAAAAAAAGAAGATCTAAAATTACATAAGAAGTTTAAAATCTTATAAAATTTAAGTATTAATAAGTTTTATGTTATTCATAGAAATTGGATTTGAAATATTCTATTTAAGAATTTATAAAGCTTTTAAATAATTTCTTCAACTATAGAATACACTTTTTATAATATATAATGGCTTTAAAACCATTATACATTTAGTCCTCTATGAACATGTAATAGAAATTGTTAAATGGCACACAAATCAATTAATTATTTTTTTGAAGTTATTTTTATATTTTCTAAACCACCTTTTTAACTCAATATAATAAGACTTCATATTATTATTTATATCTTGATTTGTATAAAATAAACATTAAAATTCTATTGACTATAGTCTTATAATATATAATTTTTAGAATAAGAAGTTTTAAAATAAGAATGGAAATAATAAGAATAATTATATATCTACAATTATTTTATAAATATCATAATGATATAACAAAATCTACAAAATGTGATAGAAATTCAAAAGAACAATACACATACAAGATCCAATGCAACCCACTAAAATTTTAAAAATTTAAAACATTCCAAAATTAAAATTTCAATTCAATCTGACAAATTGAAAGAGATTGAACAAATCTTATACATAAAATATCCAATCTAATCCACTAAAATTTTAAAAGATCTTAATACATCTTAAAATATAATATCAAACTTAATTTAGTACATGTAGAAGAAATCTTATAGATTCGCCAACTTTAAAATTGATTAAAATTTTAAAAAAAATTAAAATCTCACTATAAATTTATAAAGATTCTTTTCCAAATTATTTCTTTAAAACTTAGATATCATATTGCACAAAGATTATAATCATGATTTGTTTTGCATGAATGGTAAAATGTTCTTTTGTTTTTGTATAATGTGTTTTGAGATATATTGTTATTGCATTTTTTTTTTAATGTATCTCTTATTTCACAATAAAATAAATGTCTTCAATCAAAAATATAATTTTAAAAATATAAAATAAGATTAAATATAAAAAATTTAGAATATATATATATATATATATATATATATATATATTGAATAATTTATAATATTTAATTTATAATAAAATTAACTAATAAAATATTCCAAATAATAAATAATAATTTATTAATTATGCACTCTATTAAACATCACTAATAATTTATATAACTAATAATTTTTTGTCTTATTGAATTTGACAAAAATTATTTTAATATTATTAATTTTTTTTAAAAGTAATATATTTAATATTAAAATATTATAATATATGTTATTATTTTTTAATTATTACTTTAAAATAATATAATCTTTAATATACATAATTTATAAATATTTCTATAAAATTGGAAAACAACAATTATATTGAAGACAATGTCCTTATCAATTTTTTTATTTATTTAGAGCATATTAGTAAAACAATCTTTACAAAAATATGGTATTAAAATATAATAATATTTTTTTTCTATTTATTATCTAATATACTAATTAGTACAATTATTTCACTATATTTGTCTTGTTTGTTTTAATATTTACAAAGCTACTTTAAAAACAAATCAAAATTGTTCTATAACAACCTTAGAATTGCTTTTCACCTTAGAATTGCTTTTCATAGTGCTTGAAGCTTGTTAAACAAAACACAATTTTTAAAATATAAGCAAAATTACAAATACAATATTATCACAAAAAATTTAACAACCTTCTCTACTTTATAATTAGCATGGAATTTAGAATAAGACATACAAAAAAGCAAGATTAAAATGTGGTTAGGACAAGCATAACAACAAGATCCAATAGGAAGAGAACAAAAGATGATTATGATAACTTATACAAAGAGTTCCACTATAGAGTACAAAACATGATGAGGAGTTTAATAAGGAATTCCATTGTGGAAAGAACAAAATGTAATGATATTGAGCATTGCAACAAGCTTGATTGCATAGAGATGTTGTAAAAAAACATACAAATTGTCCTTGCAAATACAAATACAATGATATATATATATATATATATATATGAGGACATCAAACAAAGGCCACAATACCCACCTACAAAGCTACAATACACCAAAAACCTCTAAGATTCAAGTATCTTATTATATCCACAACAACCCAAATTTATCAAACTACATTAAATTAGCTTCTTCCAATTTAATTATAACATCCAAAATTGAGATGCCCAAATGATATTGAGTTGCCTAGCATATCCATAACAACCCAAATTTGTCAACCCACATTGAATTGGAGTTCTCTCAATATAATTAAGACATCCAAAATTGGGATGCCTAGATCATATTGGGTAGGTTGCCCATGCTATGCGACCCAACTTTGGGTAGGTGGGCTAGAATGCTCGGCCTGGGATTTGTTGCTGCTCAACATCTACGTACATCCTCTTGAACAGATGTAAAAATCAAGTACAGGCTGACTTTTTCTATCAAATGGGTATAATTCAGAGGCTCTTCACCCACCAAACACTAAACCTTGGAAACTTGTCGGTGAAAACAGCTCAACAAAATCTTCTGGGTCTTGGTTGTATGCATCGGTGGGAGTGTGATCTTGACTCACAATTTCAAGCACAGGCCCCCAACAGATGGTCTTTCTCCTCCTACGAATCCCTTCAACAGCATCTGATTAAGCCGTCTGTACAACAACAAAAACCGCATTTCATCGATTCCTAAATATGCGGCATAAAATAGAACATATGTGAAAAGTGGGGATGAGAAACTTAGTGCTGCCAGTTTACCAGAGACGGCTGAAGTTGATAAACTGGTTGAAAGAGTTGTCAACGGTGAAGTTTCTGATTGTCACATTCAGCACGTGAATGACCTCCACCTCGGATGATATGATAGTCATGGCACACGACTACGACCAACATATCACTTCTACACGTCACAGCAACGTACTGAAGTTGTGAGAGACTACAAAAAATGTATCAGTCGAGAGCCTTGCTCTCTGAGCTGACAAAGAATTCCAGAAGTGCAAGAGAAATGAAAAGTCAGGTTTGGCAAACAAGCTGAGAGGTAGCGACCATCCCAAGCTCACGTGTTCACCCATGCTTGATTGTTTCAGTTGCAAATTGAAATCTGAGCTGAGCACAGAATAGACTGTCGCCAATAACTACGAGGCTTATTACAAGACAAGTAAATCATTGTGTACAAGTGGTTCCAGTAGATAATATCTCTACACACACAAGTTATGACAGAGTTGACAATTTCGTGAGGTTGGCAAGAAAACCTTCTTGTTCCTGACTGCATGCCCGTTCTTAATCCAAAGCACAATCAGAATCAAAGCAGACACCCAAATAAAACTCCAGCCCGATCCTTAGCACCGACGAGAGCATGTACAAGGGCAGTATTTATTTTCTTTTTTGTACTAATGTAAGTAGAGAGTCCTTCTCTACCATTTTCTAGCCTTCAATCGCAACCTCTCTTCAGCAGAAATAATCGCACATGCATGCCCCTCAGTAACAGCATTTCAAGAAAATCTTAATTAATCGCACACCTGTACAATGGTCGTGTATCCAACTTAGTTGAAGCTACGATCGATAATGACACGAATGAGTTCGACCAGAGACGACATCAACAGCGAACCTCTTCATTCAGCACAGACCAGCTCATGATCAGAATGCAGAGCAGGCATTCAACCGAATCGAACTTGCTGACATTCATTACAACTACTCCAGGATACTCAAAAGCTAATTTATCATCAATCGGGACCCTGGGTTCTTCTGAGACCTTTGAGGAACTTCTGACCTCGAAGAGATGGAGGTAGGAAGTCCGCAGGTTCTGGTTGACGATCGTAGCTGTGATCCTTCATGAGCTGCGCGGGAGCATTTCTCAAATGCGTAGGCACAGGCTCATTTTGCTTGGTTCCTTTCACCAGTCGCTGAGCAGCCTCTATAGCATGGTAGACTACGACAGATTTTGGTGCAAGTGCAAGATAAGTCACGCACTGTGCCATATTGACGTTGCATTCCGGCATGCCTATAAAATGGCAGGCTTGGTAGCAAGCAACTGCTAAAACGAGTGCCTGAGGATCACTCAATCCAACATCCTCACTTGCAAAACGGATCAATCTGCGCGCTATGTACAGGGGGCCCTCCCCTCCTTCCAACATTCGAGCAAGCCAGTAAATTGCTGCATCAGGATCTCCACCTCTCATTGACTTAATAAGGGCACTAATGATATTGTAGTGCTCTCCACCTGATTTATCGTACAAAAAATGTGAACGTTGAATAGCCTCTTGCACCTGAAAAGGAGTAGGCGTTAAATGGTTCGCAGCATATATGAGGTGGGACAGAATCGCAAGAAATAATCGTTCAGGCGCAATCATACAGCCCATTTCAGGGACTTCCTGCTCAGATGGAAGGTAAGGTACCCTCTATCACAGTTCCCACCCAACCCTCGTGTCCAGAGAAAAATGCGTATTCAGAGTGAAATGAGGTGTTCAAGATACGCATCATAAGCTTAGGTCGTAATAAACAAGAAAGATTAGAGATGCACATCAAGAGAGCTTGGGAAATTACCTGCTGAAGAGTCACCACTATGTTTCTCCTGTCCTTTTTAACCTCAACACCAACTCCACCAATTCCTCCAACTTCACCAGCCGTGTCTCCTATTCTTTCCGTTCTATCGGTGCTGCCAGCCCTTTCAAACATATCCTTAGATCCCACATCATACAAATAGCCCCCAGAATCCCCATCTGCTTCTGCACTAGGTGATGGTTCTTTGATCTCTTTGACTCCTTTCACCACTTCCTTTCCGCCAACAAATCGCTTGAATGGTTTTGTGTAGTCATCAGCAGAAGGGTTGTCTTTCTTTAGACTTTCCTTCAGGATTTCAATTCTTTTCATTCCAAAACTAGTTCCTAATATACCCAGCTTGGCGTTTGTGGCTGGGACCATCATCAAAGATGCTGAAGCCTCGTGTTTTGTACCTTCTACTTGTCTATCCTTCTCCCCATCCACTTTCGAATTGGCATCCGCACGCATGATTAAGGCTTTCTCAGCTGAACTAGGTCTTCGGAGAGTGCTTTCCCAAGATGCAAAAGCAGCCAATCCAGCTAATTCCAATGTGTTCAAGGCAACACGAGCATCTCCATCAGCAGCGTCTGCTAGAAACTCCAGAGCATCCTGTTCGACCTTGATCACATCTTCAGCAGCAATACCAGCTAAAGACACCATAAGGCCCTTTTCTTTGTCAGATATCGCCCTATCTAGCAAACTTCGTATATGATCAGGTTCCAATTTGTTTAAGGTAAGCACTTTACAACGAGACAGCAGCGCAGCATTGATCTCAAACGAGGGGTTCTCCGTGGTCGCTCCAATTAACACTATATGCCCAGCCTCCACATAAGGAAGGAACACATCCTGCTGAGCTTTGTTGAACCTGAGACAAATAAGACTCACCAAATTAGGAATGCACTAATACGCTTCAAGCGAATAAACTATCGTGATTGCAACACGGATACTCCTCTTTACTGGCAATCCACCAATTGCAAGAATTGGTGCCATTAAACGTTTAGTGATGGATAAAACCTCCGAAAGCAACGCTGCAGCGAGAACATGGTAATTCACTAAGTATACTAGTAATCCAAGGAAGTATCGGTAAAGTTAACTCTAATCTATACATCCAGAGGCACGTATCTGTAATTGCGATGTGTCTCAAGAATATAGATAAAACTCAGACTAGGGCTACATCAGAACTCCAGCCGAACCTATGTATTTCGTCAAGAAACAGAAGAGTTCGTTCCCCAAATTTTTGTAATCTCTTAGCCTCCTCCAAAATTTCCCGAACTTCCTTCAAACCACTGGACACTGCTGAGAGTGAAACAAATCTGTAGGATACGGCGCGAGCGATGGTTTGCACAAGAGATGTCTTGCCAGTGCCTGGAGGTCCCCAGAAGATAATAGACGAGAGAGAATTGACATCGATCAAATTGCGCAGCATGCAACGCGGTCCCAGCAAATGGTCCTGGCCAACAACAAGATCCACTGACGCAGGCAGCATCCTCTCAGCGAGAGGTGCTAAATTTTTACCACTCCCGACCAAAGCTTTTGTCCCATACGTGCGTGGAGGAGCAGACTGAGACCGAGGTAAAACCGGAGCTGGTGTCTCCTCTTGCTGCTCCCTGGGCTCACTCGGTTTGAGTCTTTTGTTTGAGGGTTCCTGAATTGGCGGACGAGGATGAGCTGAGCTTTTCCCACTCATCGACGCCACAGCTTCACTATTGACGTCCAACGGCCGAGGCTTACCCATGGAGGGAGGTGCGAAGCCAGAAAATTCTATGCTGCCCTGGTGCACCAGAGCACTAGGCATGAGCCAATCCAAAGCAATCAAACCGCAAACGCGAAAAACAGCACGTCCAACATGCGATATTCCGAATGTAAGCATCGATTACCTGGTTGCCAACTGCCTGACCATCTTTCCGGAACATGGGCAGATTCAGGTCTTTGTCTTTCCCAGTTGATGGGGCTGTCATATATCTTTTCCGATCAAAATCAGGCGCACCATTGACACCAGGGGATAGAGACGCACTTGAGGAAGGTCTCGTCCTCCAATGCACATTGCTTTCTTCTTCAGTCTGCACAACAAAAGTTGAACTACCTGTCCCTGGCTCATGGTGAACCCCTCTCTTGCCAGAACTAGATCCAAAAAATTGTTCGACGCGCCCCTGCATCTACACAATATTCCCATACAACCGCTCGTTCAAAGCTGGGTTTGCAGTATTGTCCATAGCATAATACAGCAACGCCTCTAGAGGATGAAGATAACATGTTTTTAAGTACAAGTCTGGGGAACCCCGATGTTGACAAGAGCGTAATGAGTGTGAACGGCAATCAACCTCGGCGCACCCCAAGAAAAATTCTGAACACCTCACAGACAGAATAATCTGACATTTGATTGCAGAAATGGTCTGTATAACTCGAGGCGCCTCGCATTTTGCGCCAATCTAGCTCTGTCAAAAACCAAACTAGAATAGTGAAACATAGGTCCACGACTCTGAATGCAGAAAATCGAGACGAAGCTCTACCTGCACATGATGAGATTTGGGAATGGAACAGTTTCTAGATTCCATCTGACCCAGAATCCACTCTGTTGCAGTCAAAGTGGACTTCCCTCCCGTCGCTTCTAATGCCTGCAAGTCAAAAACCATACTAAGAGAATGAGGTATACAAACAGAACAGGCATTCACCATCGTAAGCTTGAGACCCGAAGAGTGCCGAGTGACCGACCACCCTGCAGCGCTGACAGCTGAAAAACAGGGACAAACTGACCCGATCAGTGCCATACCTTCGCTGCCAAATCGTGCGGAAATCCCATGTCCACGAGCTGCTCCATCAAATCCCAACCCTCTAACACAAGCGCATGATTCTCCTTCTATCCCCACTCTCACAAACCTCCACATAACCTCCTCCGCCAAAATCCCACTTCCATCGTCTTCTACACCATAACTCTCATCCAACAACCTGCAGGCAACGCAATGAAAAACAAACCTTGCCTCCACTGCACCATAACCAAACCAAATATCGGCATCGAACAATAACCAAACCCTAGGGGGGTCCACTACACACTACTACCCTGAAACCCAATATTCGCTACTTCAACCCTTCCGATTCCAGAAAAAAGCATAAGCACCCATTCTAGCAAAAAAATCTTCGCAGCCCCACAAAACCTATCGATCAGCTTCACTACCAACCCCCGACCAGAAGAGAGAGAGAAGAAGAAGAAAAAAAAAACAAAAAAAAAAAAAAAAAAAAAAAAAATCACTTCCTCATCTTCTTGCCGCAACCCTCAACGCAAAAAGGGAAAACAGAGACTTATATCGCTGGCTGGGTCAGTGGCGGGAGTGGGGAAGGAAAGCGGAAGGAAAGTGGGTTGAGGGGGTTGGAACTCGGAAACATCATCGACAGAGAATTCCTGTAGGGGTGGGGGGGCTAGGATGTGCTGCTTGTTGCAGAGGCAGAGATTCCTTCGAAGGAAGACTGAGGGGCCTATATCCGGATGGTCGGTGGGGTGGGGTGGGGTCGGGTGGGGTCGGGTGGGGTGCGGTCGGGTGGGGTCGGGTGGGGTGCGGTCGGGTGGGGTCGGGTCCCCATTACAGAAGGATGGATGCCGTATCCGCAGGTATAGGGGGGGACCTTTTCGGATAAAGAGCAGCGGGGCAGCTTTACCATCAATCTGCCAACGTGGTGGTAAGCCAGCATCCGGCACCATCATCTCTCTTCTTGTGTTCTTGAGCTCTTTCCGACTCCCCTCCCTCCCATTCCCCTTCCCTTCCTCGATTTAGGCTCTGAGGGGATTCATTCCTCCACCGGGTCTGGCCTGGCATCCCTTCGCCATCTCCCTAATCATTGGTCTTATGTTCTCTGCTTGCCATCCGGCACTGCACTGCAGTGCAATGAAAGTGAAGGCATCGCCACGGAATGGACGGGTCTGATCATCGACCACTGCCACTTCGAAAGCGTCGCCCTGCCTCTCACCGACACATGAGCGGATAAAAATTATTCTCTCCTCGTCTACGCATAAAAAGGGAAAAAACCCAAGTGGATGTGAGCATTTCATTGTGCTTCGGAATGGAATAGGAATGAACTGGACTGGAGTGAGATCCATCGACAGCAGTGCCATACTCTTTCCAGCACTACAACTCTGTGCTACTGCAGTGCACCCAGCTGCATTCATTCATTCATTGCATGCATTCATTGTTGGAGCCACGAGGGGACGGCGTTGTGGTGCAACACACACACACCTGTTTCCTCACCACTCGCCGCAATTGGAAATTAGGGTTTTGCGTGATTCTGCAGTTTTTTGTCCATTTCTGGGTGAGGAATAATCTGTTGTTGGTAATGTTGTTATAGATTCCGGGTGGTGGGATCCTGGATTTAGGGCTTGGGGTGGATCATGGACACTGGGATTCCAGGCACCCATCACCGACCCACTTTTCGGGTGAAACAGTTGCACGGGAATGACAAGTGTGGGGCGGAGAATAAACAAAGATGAGAGTTGAGAAGCAACTTGGCCCAATGCAAAATTTTAATTGTTAAATGAGTATGTGATGTTTTTGGTGAAGGAAGTGTTAGTTTCATGAGAGGATTGGGAGTTTCCACCAAATTTACATGTGTAACTCTCTATTATGCAATTATATTTTAAGCTATCTAAAATAACCAAATTTATTTATTTTTTGTTGGTTTCTTAGCAAGTAAAATTTTCATGTAGATACATTCTTGGTATTTTATCATTAGTCTTTAATCTTTAGAAATGTTTTACCAACAGAGTGTCTTTATACAATGACGATTTGTAGAAAGCCACAAAAGATGATGGATGGAGAATATATATAAATTTAAGAATCCACATTATTTGATATAGGTGTCACTCAAGTACACTATAAAACACTTGGTTTTAATCCTATTTATAAATTAGACCTGGTGTAAGAATAATTAATTATTTTATTAAAATTAGAATAAAGATGTGTTTTTTTTGTCTTTGTGTTTGTACTAAAAAGCATAAAGAGACAATTCAACTTGTAGTTTAACTTTTACCTCCAAGAGTAAACTTTTACAAGTTTTAGTAATTTCCTTGTGTCCTTATATCATGATTTTGCAAACTTCTAAAGATTTTTATGTTTTTATTTGATTTTGATTTTGTTTTAATAACTCCTAATATTAAGTATATCATAGTAATATTTCTTATTTTTGCAACTAGTGGTATAAAATAAAATATGTATAATAAAGATTTATGAGAATATTTTTACTCTTAAATGCAATATATAAAAATACATTAGATAGACAACAATTGTTTTGTGCAAATTATTCTCTCTCTATCAAAGACATTACATTTTTTCTTAGAAATCTACATGCACAATTTCTGGTATTTGTAGTATTTTCTAAATTTTTATCATGTTTTTATCTTTTTTTTCATAAATTTTTATATAAAAATAAATAAATAAATAATTCAAAAAATCTATATATGCTAATTTGAATGAATAAATTAAATTTATACTAGATTTGAAGTATTTAATATATATATATATATATATATATATATATAAATTTTTATTCAATTAATTATATTTAATTTGACCTATATTAAAGCTTTATATATAAATATTATTTATATTTTGATCTATGTAAAATTTTATATTTTATTTTAATTTTTTTATAAAATATTTTAATTCCTAGGTCAACATTAGTTAACTATTTACTACAAAGATCATATAAAAGTTAAGATTAAAAGATATATTTCTAATTACAACTTATAATTTTAAGCCAATACCTAAATTTTATTTAAATATAAAAATTTAGTTATGAGACCTTGTATTTGTATTTGATTGATGCAAACACTACATGCTTGTTGTACTTCAAAAAACAAATGAAAAATTAGATTTTTAAGTTCCAAGTACTAAAAAATTCTATTTAAGTTTAAATTTAAAATTAGAAATCAAATTCAACAAACAAAGTAGTTGCAAATAATATTTTTAATTAGAATATAGGACTTCTTCAATAAACTTCAAGTTTTAATAGTTGGACAACATAGAATCATTTCTTAAAAATAAATTATTTGAATATTAAGTTACTAATATCAAAAAACAAAACTAGTTTAATATGCAATGCATTTTATTATGTAGAAAATAACAAAGTAATTTTTTGAAATACTTTGTAAGAACTATAAATAAATTAGATATTTTCTAATTGTTAAAATTAAAAGGTTGATTTATAGGAATAATGTGTATTGATGAAGGAGAAGAAAATTTGAAGAAGAAAGAAATTATTTTACATCTGAAATGTATTAAATGTGTATTTTATAATTACAAAAACATCTACATTATAGAACTACTTAAAAAAAAAAAAAAAAAACAGAAGCATTCTTCTACAAAAAATTAATCACAAGATTTAAATAATTTTTATAAGCATGCAACTTTTAAAGACTTTATTAACAGTTTTAACTTTCTAAGTACAAAATTAAGACTTAATTTAATGACTTCTTACACAAATATCAAACAATAAAATCAAAAATTAAAAATTTAGTAGATTTATTTTATTTTAAAGATTTGTATGAATTGTAAGACCTTAAGTAAAAAAGCTAATAAGAATACCAAGTTTTTTAATAGATTGGCATATTTTAAATTTAATTATTTAAATTATTTAAAATTGATATAATATAAAATCTATATTTTTATTTTTAAAATAAAAAAAATTAACTGACTAAGTATAAAAGATATATATATATATATATATATATATATATAATTTTATGATATTTGTATTTAAATTAAATAATATACTAAAAAATCCAAAATTCTTTTAGAATATATTTTTAAGATAATAAAATATAAAATTATTAATATTATTTTTAGTAATAATATCTTAAATTATTTTAAAGCTACAAAAAATAATAATACAGATTCTAATAATGCGATTAAAATTAATTACAACAACAAAAATAATATTAAGTTAGTTAGAGAAAAGGAAAAGAACTAAGATTTAAATAACATATTTTTTAAGCACATTATAAATTAATGATGGCATCAAATTATACTAAAAAATATTAAAAAGAATAAATTTTTAAAAATACCTATCTTTCAAAAAATTTATTTAGTTTATTATTTGGCCTACCAAGTTAATGAATTTTATTTTTTTTATAATTTTAAATTTAATTAAGATATTTATTAAATAGCTAAATAAAAAAATAATGCAAATTTTAAAAAGTATAGAGTTTTTTTTTTTTTTTTTTTTTTTTTTTTTTCCTTTTTCTTTTAAGAATTCTAGGTGTAAGTTGTATCCTTTTTAGAATTGAATTTCTAATCTTTAACAAAGAATTTAAGATTTATATAAATGCTAGAGATTTTTTCTTAACGGATGTATTCTTGCAAGATTAAGGTCAAATCTCTAGAGATTGTAAAAAAAATTTACAATTCCTTAGCAATGTAGAAAAAAGATTTAACTCTATTTTTATATAAATAGAGATAAAATATCTATTCTAATATATAAAAAGATAATAAGTCATTATACTTGTGAGGCCAAAAAATTATATCAATATTATTTATGCTATCATTTTAGATATAAACATTAAAAATTTAATATAAAAACTATTAAAAATACTATTTATAATTATTATAGGAATTTTAATTAATATCTCTTATAAAATTAAATTAAATTATAATCTAAACTATAATTATGATTTTTATATAATTTTAGAATTTAAATAATTATATTAGGATATATATATATATATATATATATATATATATATATATAATAGCACCAATTATATTTATTTTTAATTTTTAATATAAAATTAGCAAAAACAATTAATGTAATTATCTACAACTATAATAGTTAAAACAACAATATTTCTCTCTCTATGTATATATATTAATTTGAAGCATTATAGTTAAACCTGATTTTTTTAAAATAAAAATAATGATTGGTGTTTTTGTTTTTAAATAATGATATTATTACATATTTTAAATTGCATAAAGTATTAGAATGAAACCAATTTAAGTTCAAATAAATATAAATATAATTTAATAAAAATTGCACATTGTTCAAATTATAATTTATTGTTGTTACTGTTTTTTTCAAATAAAATAAAATAATGTCTTCATTTAAAATTAGATGACATTGTGGATGATTGTTCTATTGCTTTGAATGTGTTTAAATGCATGGTTATGTAATAAGTCAAGAATAAAACATTGGTAAGAGGTTAAAATACTAAACAGTTATTAAAGTTGTATTTGTCATAAATGAGTAATGAAATGAACTTCATAAACAAATAAATAAAATTGTGGTGAAATTTACAGAAGACATTGAAGATATAATAATAATTTAATCACTTATTCTTTGGTTTACAGTAAATTCCATCCAGAGTTTAAAATTGGACAAAACATACATTCAAGAACAATAAGAACATAGAGACATGTTGGAAAACAAGTGAAGCAAGAATTGATTTTCATCCATGGAAATGAAATTAATCATTTTAAAATAAACATTTAAAACATGAGTTGTGAAAGATAGCATCTAGAAATCTCAACAATTGGTAAAAAAACAACATACATACCAACAATGAGTTAACCTCATGATCATAATCACACATTATTTTTTAAAATCTCTTTAAGACCACATTGTATTAAAGTTGGCTGTTTCCACAATATTTCTATTCCGATCACAACATCACATTTATTTAAGAATGTTGCATTTACAAGTAATGAATTCAAACCAGGTGAAATGTTTTGAAATGATTCATGAAAGTTTTTCGTATTACCAATACTTTGGTAGAGTTATCCAAAAATATGAACAGAAAAACACATTATAAACAAAGAAACCATCAAGAAAAAATTTACAAAAACATAACAATATATATATATATATTATTTCTTCATAAAGAATACGTGATTATCTTTAGCAATTACTTCGACCAAAGTCAGTTCTTCAAATTTACTTTTCAAACCACGTTCGGATGTCAATGTGACACTATTCACGTAGAAAGTTGATAAGTACTGATTTGCTTGACAATTTTACGATTGTGACAACTAAACGCAACCAAGCTCAGTTCATCCACTCAATGCTCTGGGAAAAGAACTCCAGAATCCTGTGCTTTCACAGTTCTTTTCGTGAATTGATTTAACCTTAAACTGGTACTAAATATCAATTCAATCTCTCGCTCTTTTTTGAAAAGTACCATCAGCACAATGCAACTCCAAACTGAGTCCCAACTCAATGTAGGACACAGCCAACAGTACATCCACCCTAACAAAGATTTGGCTACTGGATAATCTCTTTTTTTCTTGTTCATCGGTTGACACAACAAACTACTTGACCGCTATGGCTAAGGCATCTTATAGATGTAAAACAATGTCGTGTTGTGGTTTGGCTACCATGTGAAAATAATGGATTCACAAGCATTCAACAACAATGCACATTGAGAAAGATTAGGTTACACCTTTGTGATCCCAACAGACATCTCCACAGGTCCTGTCTATTGTGCGATTGCAGTCTGAAAGCTTCGCAATGGATACCGGTTCTGAGATGAAGCGATCCATCTGTCAATCATACAAGTTAAAGAATGTGTTCCAAAGCTGTTAACAGAAACATGTCAGGAGTTCTAAGTTCATGACGACACAAAACAGAAAGAGTAGCACCCAGAAGCTTAAGATGACAAGAGAAAGTAGAGCTATCACATACTACATTTCATGAATAGAATCGGCACGCATCGTAGAACACACACGGCTGAGCAAAATAAGATCCCATGCGTTTAACAGATTAGAATTGCTCTAGCCAGCGACGTACAATGAATTCGACGAATTGACACCATGTACACAGCGTTACGAACCACCCTGGTCCCCAGTCACCACAAACCCTAAAGTTCACGGAAGAAGTTATCTGGGAACTGTTGTGTCTACAGCCAATTTGCCATGAAAATCCCGACCCATGACCTAAGTAGCACCATCCCCAAAGCCCAGCATGGCAAAAAGAAAAAGTCTCTCTACATCCTGTGAAGACAAGCTGCAACTGCAGAATGCAAACACCTAACGTCTCTTGTTTCCCTTGCTAGGAGCCTGGCCGCTGGTGCCCTCAACCATCTTGTTCACTTGGTTCAACGCAGGCTTCAAGATGTTGAACAACACCCATCCGATCGCGGGCGCCAGAATGAAGAGCAGGATCAGAGGTCTGGTGTCCGCGCCGAGCTGCGCGAATTCCTGAACCTGAGCATCAGCCTCGGGAGCAGCCAACAGGGAGGTGGCAGCTGCAGTGAGACCCGTGAGACCAACGATGCCGCGGAGTTTCCTCCCGCCCTTGGTCGGTGGGCTGGAGTCGTTGCCTTCGACCATCTTGTTCACCTGGTTCAAGGCGGGCCTCAAGATGTTGAACAAGACCCACCCAATGGCGGGGAGAAGAAGGCCGATGATGATGAGACCTCTGGAATCAGAATCGGCGAGGGATGCAATTTCCTGAGCAGCGTCGGCGTGAGGGGTCAACAACATGGAAGCCCCCCCGAGGCCAAGGGCTCCGATGATCCCCTTCTTGCGAGTTCCGGCTCCTGAGTTGCCCTGGTTCTGCATCTTCTCGATCTGGCTCAATGCGGGCCGCAAGATGTTGAACAGCACCCACCCGATGGCGGGTAGAAGGAGGCCAATGATGATCAAACCCCTGGCATCAGAGTCGGAAACCTGAGCGAATTCTTGGGCTGCATCCGCATGAGGAGCTGCCATCAGAGTTGCTGCGGCTCCGAGGCCGACACCGGCAACCAATGCCTTGGCGCCCCTCATCTTGTCCACCTGGTTCAAGGCTGGTCGCAAAATGTTGAACAACACCCACCCAATTGCAGGGATCAATGGAATGAGGAGGGCAACCAGCCTGTTGTCACCTTCGGCCAACGCCATGATTTGCTGGGATGCCATGGCCGACTCGGACGTAGCCATTGCCGCGAACATAGCGCCTGTCGTTCATAAGAGATTACAGCAGATCGACAAAGCTGGTCGTAAGGGCAACGTAATTGATCCCTTAAGCTCCCTCAATCTAAAATTTGCAGTGTTCATTCATGTTCACCTTGGTCCTAAAGTTGATTACAAAACGCATGAGAAATGATTCAGTAATGAATTTTGGCATTACAGAAGAGATGAGTAAGCATGCTGACCGGCGAGGGTGTTGGCACCAACAGCAACCTGCTGAGCGAGGCCATCCGAAGAGGTCGACAGCTTCGCAGAGCAGCGAGGAAGGGAAACAAAGTTCACATTCAACACCCTCTGGTTGGCAGCGCGCAGACCTTGCACTCCGGCTCCGAAAGCAGTGCTACTCCTCAACGAGGTCAAGCTACTCCTCGCGACTGCGTTCGCCATGGCCATCTTGCTGCAGGTTACTCAATCACCTTCACAGGAACCCCCACACCTAAACTTCACGCACCAATCATCCACACCCTCATCAGCAAAAAATTATCAAAAAAAATTACAAACTCATTTCAAACTTTACCAACACCACCACCATTGAAACCACCTTCCAAATTCAATATACGCAAAACACCATCACCATGTAGACTCACACTCAATCCTCAAAACTCCGATACAGTGAAGCTAACAACCAACCCCATAATGGGCAATGCAACCACACGGTGATAGATTCCAATAAAGAATTCGTGACAACCACGGCAGCATACGAAGAAATACGAAGATGGGGAGACGTAGTACCTGAGGGAGAAGACGCTGGCAATGGAGCGATGGCGATGCGAGCATGCGATTGAGGGCAGGGGAGTGGAGCGCAGTGGGAGTGATGACCCAGTTACGGGAGCCTCGCTGGGCTTTGGGATAAGGCTGTGGGTCCCTCCTCCGCTCCCCCCTCCCCCTTCATCGTCCACCTCTCACTGCCGCCGCTGCGGCGTATCCCTCTACCGCGCTTACGTGGAATATGATCACATGACCGTGAGTTGACGTGTCGTCGCGTTGTTAAGGGACCTATATCCGTGCCTGTCTTTGAGGTTACGTCTCAAAATAAACTAAACTGGATAACTGAACACTCGTTGGGCCGTTTTTATTGTCATGTAATACTTGATTTCTTGTGTGTCTATGTATTAATTTTATTTACATTTTGAAATTTCTTTAAAATAATAATGGAAAAGGAAGTTCAAAATTAACTTTGTATTGCAAAACATGACTTGTTTTGTTTGTTTGTTTGTTTGTTTGTTTTTTATGTTTTTTGCTTTTAGAAGAGAGAAGAGGTTTGAAGTGACAAGAGCACTATATCTGCAACACCACTCTGAATCGTTCTTTCTTTGGTTTACTTAAATTTGTTCACTGGAATATACATTGGACTTTGAGATGTCATTGGTTTGTTTTTTTAAAAAATCAAATCTAAAAGCTTAAACCAATTATTAACCTGAAGACTACAAATTTAAAATTTAAAATTTAAAAGATGTAAAACCTTTGGAAAAATATATATGTATATATATATATATATATATATATATCTTAAATGTCAAATTTGATTTCATTGTATTTTAAGTGATGTTTTAAGATTATTTTTCTTACTTTTTTTGTTATGCATCTATAATCTCTATATATAATATTTTTTTAATCTTTTTCATAAATCAAACCATGCCATAATTTTATTAAATATTATGCCACCATTGTAATACAAAAGGCTTTAAATGATCTAAACCTATTCAAATAATAACAAATCTTTCTCATTTCTACCTCATTTCTTAGTTAATTGCAGTAACTTAAGATCAGAACAAATATATTATGTCATTTTAGCCATCAAGATTGATTTTTGAATCAGATAATATTATTAAAAAAATAAAAAATAATAAAAAATAATAAATAAATTTGTTGTTTTATTCATGTTTCATTGATATGAATAAATTAAAATAATATTTTATTTCCTTACAATAGATATTTGTATTGATCTTTTGTCATTCTTGAGCTTCTTTTAATTGTGTCTTTATTGTTGCATTTAGCTTTGACAACTAATTTGCTAAATCTTTTGTTGTAAGATTATTAGATTTTAAAAAGTCAAAAGTATCAAGTCGTACATGATAACCATAATTGACAAAGAATGGAATTTGTTCAGTGAAAGAATGTATTGAATTATTATAAACAAACTTTGCCAATTACAAAATAGTTGTTTAATTATCTTGATGATAGTTGATGGTATATCTTAAATATTGTTCAAAAATTTGATTTATTTGTTTTATTTTTCTATTAATTTTAGAGTGGAAAGTTAAAAATAGTTTTATATCTATCTTTAATATTTTGAAAAGAATTTTTAAAAATCTTGATACAAATTACATCCCTCTATCTGATATAATATCATTTAATAATCTATGATAGTGATAGATATTATCAAGGAAGAATTTAGTTGTTTCTTCACTTCTGATAAATTTTGTACATAGTATAAAATAGACCATCTTAGTGAAATAATCTACAATCACAAATATAGAGTCATATAAACTTGAATTTGAAAGATCTATGATAAAATCCATAGAAATAAAAGAACAAGGTTGTTTTGGTATAGGTAATGGTTGGAGAAGTTAGTAAAGTTGATAATGTTGAGTTTTTGATCTAGATCAAATGTCACATGATTGTACAAATTCTTTAAGAGCAATTCACATTTGAAGCCACCAAAAATCTCTTGATATTAATTCCAAAGTCTTGTTATATCCAAAATATCCTACTGCAAGGAAGTTGTGATGAGCTTCAAGAACACATAATCGGGCTTCACCTTTTGAAATATATAGGTGTCTTTTAAAATAAAATAGATTATTTTTGAACTCAAATTTGGAAGTATCATGAAACTTAAATGAATTATTCTTAATCTCATGAACAAGAGGGTTTGAAGACATACGTGATTAGACTTGATTGAAAAAAGTTGAATCAACAGTGAATATTGATTTCATTGCTCAAAGATGAAATTACCTCGGCTTTAAGAGGATCATTTTTTGTTGATCAAAAGCTAAATCTCTTTCTTTTGGTATAAAATAAAAATATCTAGAAAGGACATGGAACAAACCTTGTTGTTTTTCTAGCTAATAAGTGATAATGAACTTGAATCTTGACAAAGATATATTCCAACGAACTTGACAACAATTCAATATGGATGTTAATATGAAATATTCAAGGTTCTTGTAATCCATATATATGATAATTAGGTTAATAGTGCCTTCCAAATAATGATGCCATTCTTGAAAATGATCCATAATTGCAAAAAGTTTTTTATCATAAATTTTGTAGTTGATCTCTACTGCTGAAAATTTCTTAGAATGAAAAATTATTAGGTGGAATTTATCATTTGCTCCCATTTGTGACAATATTACACCCAAAGCAAATTTTGATGTATCTGTTTCCATAAAAAATGCCTTAGAAAAGTCAATGTAATATAAGATTAGTACAAAAGTAAAAGTTATCTTCAAAGCTTTAAATGATATTTCTGCTTATTTATTCCACTCAAATTTGTCCTTACAAATTAAGTGTGTAAATAGAGCTACAATTTAAGAAAAATTCTTGATAAAGATTCAATAGTAATTGATAAATTTCAAAAAGTATTGTATATCTCTTATTATTTTTAAAATCTTTTAGTCCATGATTGTTTAGACTTTTCTTAGGATCCATTTTAAAACCATCATTTGAAATGATGTATCCTAAAAGTCAATTTGAGTAATGTGAAATATACACTTTTCTATCTTGGCATATAATCTTATATCTCTAAGTTTTTGTTACAAAAACTAATTAAACATAAAATTCATATCATTCTATGTTCTTAGAGCAGATTGGAATGTCGTCTAAATAACAGACAACAAAATCATTAAAAAATTTATGAAAAATATCATTTATAAAATGTTGAAAAGTAGTTGGTATATTTGTAAGTCCAAAAGGCATGACATTATATTTGAAATGCCCATACCTAGTTCAAAATGCAGTCTTCTATTTATCACCTTCTTTAATATGAATCAAGTTGTATGCTCCTCGCAAATCTATTTTTGTGTACATCTTTGCTTAATTGAGTTGATCAAAAAGTCTTGATATCAAAGATAAAGGATATTTATTTTTGATGGTAATCTTATTAAATCTTCAATAATCTACATACATCTATAACAATCTATCTTTTTTCTTCGCAAATAAGATAAGAGCTCATGTTGGAAACTTCAAATGGCGTATGAAGTTCTTAGCCAAGCTTTTATTAATATATTCTTCCAATATAGCCTACTCGTTTTATGATAAATTATAGATTGGTCCAAATGGTGGTTGAGCTCATTCTTGAAGATCAATTGAATAATTATAAGATCAATGCTTTAAAAGAATATCTGCATATTTTTTTCAAAGACGTCTTAAAAATCTTGATATTTGCTAAGAATACCACTTGTAGTCTTTTTAGCATCCAAAATAGATGTGGCATATATAGCAAAAGATGATTTTTTTTTTTTCATATATATAAAAGCGTTTATACCTATCAATAGAAGTTTGGATGTATTAAAATTATATATAACTATTTGACTAATAGATTTTTGGATTAAATTACAAGAAAAATCAAAGTTATAAAAATTCTAATCTATTTGAAGATTATATTTTTTTAACCATAATAATTCTAAAATAATTGGATTGGAGGAAGATCTAATCATATTAAATATTATTATACTATTATATTCCTTAGTTATTACATCTAAAAGAATAGTCTTATAGGTAATATTTCCAAAAGACAATGAACAACCATCTATGACTTCTACATGTACAGATTTAATTTTCTTGATTAGAAATATTTCTTGTTTTTTAACAAAATCTTTGTCTATAAAACAAACTAAAGTTCTTGAATCTAATAAGATAAAGACTTTGTAATTTTTAGATCCTAAAAATATATCTATTATAAAACAAGGTGAGGGATATGAGGAGAGAATATGACCTTTACAAGGTGTTATATATTATCATATTATAATTGCTTATAGTATATAAAAATTAATTAAAATAAATAATACATTTATAGATTCTAATACGTATTGGAATGATTAGTAAAGTAAATTAAAGAGAGTTGATATAAGAAATTTTACTTTAGATTTTTTTATTTATTTTGATTATGATTTTTAAATTATATAAAATTTAAATATTTAATATGAAGCCTTCAGAAAAGATTAGAGTCTAAAGATAAAAAATTAAACTACTAAGGGACTTATTTGGAATGATAAAGATAAAATTATGGATGAATAAAGATAAGGGGTGAAGTTCTTCATTCTTATTAGTCAATAGTTATGCCCAATAGACTTTGAGGCTACCTACAAGGAGAAAAAGAATTTTGGCAACTTCAAAAGAGGCATTTGAAAATCAAAGACTAGCATTAAAAAATTTATTTTTTGTATTATAATTTTGGTATTAAAATTGAGAGATTTGGAGTTTTAATAAGGGAGAAGTAGGAGCTTGAAGTTAAGATGTACAAATAGTATCTACTGTCATTCTTTTGAGAATTGAAGGAGTTGTATGAGAGCTTTTAGAGATCAAAAGATGTGATTGGAGAGGTGGTTTTAAGATTTATATTTAATAAGGAAGAATTATTATATTTGGAATTTTAAAGAAGGAGATATTATAAGTCAAAGATAATAGAGCAAATTCTAAGGTAGTAAGTAGACCATTTTATTGATAATGATGGTTTTTACCATATCTTGAGCTTTTGAACGAATTTTTGTCTAAAAATTTCTAAAAAGATGAATCTTTGTGTTAAAAAGCTATACGTCAAAGTTTCATAGTATTTGGACATTTAATTTGTAAAATATGAAGAATTTAGTACATAGATTTTTATAAATAAGGATTTGAAGCTATTGTTAGGGTTTTCATAATATCTAAAGATCAATAATTAATCAACAATTGAAATTTCTTACACTAGTTTTTAAAAATATATTAGTACTTCATATAAATTTTGAGTGGATTTGGACAACTAGACTAAGAATTATAGATTATTGAAGTTCGGAGAAATCTCTCTTCCTACCGATGAATGAGGATTTAGAGTATTTTGTTATATTTTGAATGTTTTGAGAAATAAGACTTATGTATTGGGTGTAATAGCCCTATGAAAAAGATTTTCATATAAATTTGAGGGTTTTGTTATTTTGGATCTTTATTGAGTATTTAATAGCAATCAAAAGCCCAATGCTTTCTTGAGGCAAATTCTCTCTACCACAACAATGTGATTCCAAGTGCACGGCCCCTATCCTAGTTGGAGAAACTCGCTTTCCAACACATTATCTTCTTTAGTGACTATACTCCTCAATTTGTAATTATGTTGCTTCTTTGGATAATGTTGAGTAGTGTGCTTACCTTCTCTACAATATAAGTATAAATTCTCTTGACAATGTTAAGTCTTTTCTTGTTTCGTGAAAGGTTTAAAACGTAGGACATCAATTTGCATTAGATCTAGCTTAGTCAAATAAGTTTCTTAAAATTTAGGACTTATTGTTATCAATTGATTTATTCCTTTCGGACTGAATATATATTCTTAACAACTTTCAAATAATCAATTGTCACATGCAATGGCTTGAATAATAAATTATTCTAAGAAGTCTGCTTTTGGCATTGTTAGAAACAAGTCTTTGATATTATCCTTCAAACCATGATGAAATTGATTGATAAGGGCCTCATCGCTTTACTCCACATTACAAGTAAGATTTTAGAATTTTGTAATATATATTGTGGCTAATTGTGATTCTTGTTGCAAAAATAAGAGCTTGGTCTCTGCTACCTTTTCTTGATCACTTTCTCCAAATATGGTTGTAAACACTTCAAGAAATGAATTCAAATCATAAAGAAGTCGTGAATCTTTTTCTATCAAAGGTACAAACCAAAAAAGAACACTTTCAGATAGAAGTGCACCTATAAATCTAACTTGAGTAAATCCATTAGGATATTGGAAAGGATGCAACATTAGATATAACTTGACTTGTTACAAAAATCTTCAAAATTTTGATCTTGTTTCATTAAACTTCTCAGGCATACTAATCTTTGTTTCTTTCATACTTGTAAAATCAAGGCTTCGTGGATTAGCTTGTAAGGCCAATTTACTTGCTTCCCTCAACTATACAACTTTTTGGCATAGGCTCTGCACTTCTTCCATAGACATAGGAATAATGCTTCCATGATTAGTATTAGTGATTCGTGAAATTTTTACCCTAAGATTGTTGATAAGCTCTTGAACATTTGCAACTATTACAAATCTATTCTTACTTCCATTAAGTATAGCATCCATCATCTTTCCTTCCATCTTAGACAACTTAATAACTCCACAATTCAAATTAAAGGAGGATAATCTGCAATTTCTGATATCAAAGAAAAATCTTTGCAAAGAGGGATGATCTACTTTCTTTTAAAGAAAAATCAAGGTTAGAAAGCAAAAAATGTTAGTTTAAAAGTAGATAGTCTACAACCTTCAAACACAATAATAGAAGTAGGATAATCCATTCACTTCTTAAATACAAAAATAAATATAATGAATTTTCATTCTTGTCAAACTGTTAAGGACATAAATCATGAAAGAACAAAATGTCAATATACTCTTGTGTCACTTGAAAAAATAAAAAATTGCTCAAAAATAAAATAATATTAAAAATAAAATGGCTATTACCAATGACAAGAAGACTAGAGATTCTTAAAATAAGACTAAGAATAAAAAAGGCATTGATAAAAGTGAAGAATGCTTCACTCTTGTCTCTATATATACTATCTATCTAAGAGCTACATGGCTGCGTTCTATAGGACTTCCAACATATGTTCAATTTGCAAGATACATGTCAAACTTGCAAGATAAGTTTCTTATATATGCGCTGCATATTTAGCTTGTTCCAAAAGCTACCAACATGTGTGATACATGGTTAGCTTATTGGCCAAGTTTTTAACCTATCAATCACCTGTACATTTGTATAAAGGTGAATCCGCATCTATAGAGCTTCTAGGAAGCTTCTCTCTAAGATATTATCAAATTAATCTACTTCTATCTACTTCTATCTACTTCTATCTATCCATATTAACTAGATAATTATTGGGATAAATCTTATATTTGTGACAAATGGATAGACTGAATTGTAGTTGATAAGAAATATTCAATAAATTGAAAGGTGTAATTTTTTTTTTTATTTCTTTACACTTTTACTTCATATTATATTAATTTTTAATACAAATATTTATATTGAAAATCAAATAATTTCATGCTTAATTTGATAATTATTTTTATTTGATTAAAATCTTAAATTATAAAATGAAGTAATGATGGTTCTTGAATTATACTTTAATAATTTAATTGAATTATTGTGCATTCTATTTTGTTGTATTTTCTTTATTTTTATTTTCAGATTTTTTTAAGATAATCTGAGTAGCATTATAAAGCTCAAATAAACAATGTTTATTTGATCTATAAAACCATAATAAATAAAAAAATAAAAAACAAAAAAATTATGAATATATAAATAAAATTATCTTATTGTTGAGGTGATCATTTTTGGTTGTCTAATATTTCAAAGCACTACTATAAGTATTTTAATTAGAAACAAATTGCAATGATTATATATATATATATATATATATATATATACATATCATGTTTTCTTCTTCATCATATTATTTAGCTTTTATGTGGTTTAATAAAATATGTTTAGATAAAATTTGATTAGATTTTTTGTATTTTAGTTTAATGCTGTATTGTATATTATTATACATCATCAAGTTTTTTTAACATATTACTTCTTAGAAAAAAATTAAATGAATAAGTCTTCAAATGTTAGTTTTTCCTTTAAAAATATTTGTGAAAATTTTAATATTTGATTCTGATAATGTTTTTAAACTTTTAAATAAAAAAATCAATTTTTATTTTTCATTATTTTTTCTTGAACAGATAGACTATGCAGGTATAATTCATGTGCTTTAACTTTTGACTTGAAAAGAGAATTTGGGAATTGGAAAAGCCATAAGTTTTTCAAATATATATATTTTAATAATAGAAATATGGTGGTTTGCATTTCACAAAGAAGATGCAACTTTGTTATTGTTTTCTATTTGAGAAAAACTATTGAATTGGTATTAAAAGAAAATTTAAAATTCTAATAGTATGTGAAGTTAAACTATTAAATGATTTTACAAATACTATTTGGTGCATGAAATGCACATTCCCAGTTCAACCAATCAAATATATTTACTTCTTTAATTTTTACATATGCTGGTTTTTTACAGTAGCAGTTTAAATGTATATGCGTATACACATTATTTTTCATTTATATTTAACATCAGAAGATTATAAAAATAAAGAAACATAATAGAGGTGAAAACTTTACAAAAATCATGCAATGCTCAATTTGAGCACAATCTAAATAAACTAAAAAAAAACTCATTTTATTTTCTCAACAATGTAATCAGGTAGATTTTAAACGATGCTTATGAATTAATGAAAAAGCAATCAGCCTGAACGTAAATGAATCAATCCAAAATTAAACATCTAAAATAAAAATGACAACATTCAATCTTTAACTTTTGATATTTTTACATAAGTATTTCTTGTATGTAAGTTTCTGAACTTACATATATATATATATATATATATATAAGAAGAGAAAAAAAAAATTCAAATTTGATAAGAGTTAAAACTAATAAATTATACAAAATGAAGCAATGTTTTCTGTAATATAACATATAAAAAGTTTTTTGTCTTCAAAACACAATTCAGTAAATAAATTATGTGAGTTGCAAAAATTTCAAATCTTGTCTTAAACAGTGTCTCAAAGATTTGACAATTTTTGGAAATTTCACATTAATTTAACTCTCACTGAAAGGTCATTCTGAAAATATACATTAAATCAAGATTCAACATTTAATATTCAACTCACAATTTTTTTACATACACCTTCAGAATAAAAAATATATTTTTGAGAATACAAATGTTATAAAAACAAAATAAAATTTATCAAGTCATTACTTCTTAAGCTTTTCAAAGATGCAATTATAAATTTTTAAAAATAATAACATTATTATTTTCTTTGAATATATATATATATATATATATCAATGTAGATTGTCTTGTTGAATTAGTAGGAATATAATGTTACACATTCCTTTGTAATAGAGTATGGTAAAACCAATTAACAAATATGATCTTAGAGTAATATCCAAGATTTGAGAATCTTAGTAATATTGAGTCAAAGATTATATGAATTGTACTTGTCTATACATAACTTAATAAACATATTATTTGGGTGTGGAAGCAAGCAATTATGGATCATGAATATAGATGGCAACTAGCATCAATAAAGTAAATTTGACTTTCAAACATTTATTTGGAAATAATACCTTTATTGCCTTTTTTAATTAGTCAAGCTACATATCAATAGGCATGTGCACAAGATGCAATTGACTACAAATCTCTCATTTCACTCTTTTAAGATTTGTGCTAAGAAAGATAGATATGGCCAAATAAAAAAGTTGAAAGGGCTTTCCAAGATATGTTAGGTGGTCATTGAATAAATAAGAAATGAAAAGATTGGGTAAGATTTATAATTTAAATTTTGTGATATATATATATATATAGATAGATAGATAGATAGATAGAATGTATGTGTGGATAGGAGGGAGAAGGATAAGAATGTATGGTGGGGTACCAAATCTCACATGATATTATAGGGAAGACTGCATTATTTTCCTACTTTTGTAACATTCCAAGACATATTTTATTATTAAATAAAATGTACCTCACTTCATATTGCAATTTATAATTTTGCCAAAAGAGACATTTGATTGTTGGTTTGAAAACAAGCGATTCTAGGATCCTACCAACAATGGTCTTTGCACGGTTGTTAATTAAAAGTGTTGCTGAGATGGAGTGTGCTTCAATTGAGTTTAAGTGAGATAATTTAAGATTGGTGTCTCTACTTTGAACATGATTTGAGATTTTGAAAAATCTGCTAGAAGCAATTAAACTCATGGTTTGGAAGTGTTTTTGAATGACCTTGGACATAAAATATAGATTTAATGCATATCCTTAAAATAAATTGGTAGATTTTAAAATAAATTAAACAGTTTGGAATAAAATGAAATATTATTTTGGTATTTTAGTACATGTAGGTTGATGCAAATAGACCAAAATTAGAAACATGAAAAAAAAATTTGAAAAATGAATACTAAAATTATATTAAAATTAATCAAAATGCTTTAATGACAATGCCAAATGCATAAGATCGGACTATCACAAGATATTTAGTTTAACAAAACAACAAAAAGACAAAACATAGTCATAATTTATTTATTTATTTACACTAGCCATCACAAAATCTAACCATTATTTTAAAATTTATGAGATTTAAGGTTTATATGGCACCTCTGATTTCAATTTCAATTTCAATTTGATTTTAGTTTTAATACAAATTATGATTCCGATTAGTATTTTTAATAAATCTAAAATTTTAAATTATTAGTGATGTAGTGAAGTAAATTTTTTAAGAATGTAGTGAAGTGTGTAGAACATATTTTTATATCCAATTAATCAAAATGTATCTTAAATACACTTAACTAAAGATTGAAAATACAAATATTTAATATGCATATGTAAATAAGTATTATCTTTTTTGCATGATTAAATACCATAATTTAAGATATCAGAAGTTTACATAGTAAATTTTATTCTATCAAATACATTAAAATTTAATTACAAATTTTAACTAACACTTACATCATATTACAAATAATTGCCACTTTGTCCATTGAAAGGTCAATGAACCAAATGTCCAACACCTTGAAACTCACTTTCAGTTTTAGTCAAAGTCACAATCAAGCCAAACATCAAAAGAATGTGAGGATAATATTGTTTATTTTTTATTTTTTATTATTTTTTAATACTAAAAATACATAGAGAATTGAATCTAAGGATCTCTAATATCCATGCAGCATCAAATGTCAACATTATTATTATTTTTTTTATTAAGCAATTGTTTATGTTTTGCACGATAGCAACTTGTACTCTTGCAAAATCCAGATAAACAGCACTAGTCCATTCAAAGTGTTTTTAGAGACAATATTAGCCATTGATTTAGTCACACCAACTGGGTGGGGTCTTCCCGGACGATAAAGCGCACAACGGTGCGTTTCGTCAATTCAGGTCAAGGACGAACGTCCATTCCACGTTCAGGAAGAACGATATCCCTCGTCCGTCCTGAGGTACACGTCCGTCCCGAGACTAGCACTCTTCCGTTGCCTTTCCCCGAAACGATCCGTCCAAACCCGACGATAAGCCTCATTTACGATGACAGACTGTATACTCGTCCAGTTCACGATGCTTCCGTTCGGACCCGGGTAGTTGCTTCTCCCGAACCCGAATGTCAGTAGGTGGACGCTTCGCAGACGCTACCGACACGGCGCAGAGGAGGGAGAGGGCCTCAGGTGACGAATCTTCCGCGATGACCGCTCCCTCAGAGTCGCTCCCTCAGAGTCGCTCATGACCGCGTCAGAAAAGGGCGTGTCAGCTCCTTTTCCCGTTTCGGAAACTTTCACTGCAAGGTTGGTGGTTTTTCATCGAAGACGCCGTGCCTACAGTTTGCAGACAGTCTACAGTTGATCGGCAGGGTTGGTGGAGTTGTCTGCGGTTCGAACTCTTAGTAAATTCTCATCCTAGATGGTATTCTGATAATTGTTGACGCTGGGTGTTGAGTGTTGGTGTGAGAGGGAGACATTTGTGTGGGGAAGTGCAATTTGGAGTTGCGTCGAGGAGGGGTGCGGGAGAAGAATGGCTTGGATAGGAATTGGGTTTCCTATGGAGGGGTCTGTTTGAGCCATGCTCTGCACGTGAAGCGGTGAGTGTGCAGGTGCAGGGATCTGGTAGTAGGAGCGAGAGAGAGGAATCATATTCTGACAAGCAGTAGACGAGACTAGGGAGGTGATAGTTTGGCTGCATTTGTTTGTGACGTGCTGAAAAGAATGAGCGGTGAACTGAAATTTGGCTGGCGAGGCTAGGATCCTCTACCCAATCTCCTCGTCTGGGGTGAAAGGGTGTTGCAATAAGGAAGTCTCTAGTAAGTCTGTTTGATAATTTGTACAACTTGGGTGAGATCTTACTACAATCACACTTAAGAATGTGTCTTTGAGCTGTTAGCTTGCCTGCTGCAGTCTCGGTTTTTCAAAGCCTTATGCCGTAGAATTCTGTGAGACGTGCTTCGAAAAGATGGCATGACGTGCGGTGGTGAATGCAGCTGCGATTGAAGTTGGAAGAACAGAGAGAAATCGGCATGAGATAATCTTTACACTTTGGTGGGTGGAGGCGTGTCGCAGTGAAGGGGATTTGGATGCGAAGTAGCTCCGGAAATTTGGCGCGATTACTGTCATCGGAGAAAGGAGTTATCGATACCCAAGGATTTAAGCTCTTGGGTTGAGTCTTGCTCCTGCATTACGAAGTGACGTAGGAGTTGGGATTTGATGGAAATTGGGGTGCATTCTATTTGGACCTGAAATGGTTCGTGACTGCTGCGCAAGTATGTTTCGCTCACGTGAAGGGTGAATGTTGAGATGCGTGGAGATTAAGGGATTATGTTGAGATTGATGAAAGGTAGACAGGGACCGCTTAAAGGCTGGAAGATTGAAGGAACGGTGGGAACTTGTGTCCTTGGCCGAAATGTTCAAGATGAAGACAAAGAATGACAAGGGTTTTTCCATAGCTTTTTGCTAAAGAATAATCTCGTACTAAAGACCATGGAGAGCTAGATGCCTTAACCGAAGACACGAATCGACCTCCCCTGTGGTCCTTCCACGCGGCAGTGCAACCTGCAGTTAACGCGGTGAGACCCCGATGTGAAGTCTGATGCTTGTTAGGTGCGTCGTTTGGTCAAAACCTGTGCTCAAACTTCTTCCTAATCTGTAGAAGATAATGAATCTGTATTTAGCAAAGAACATCTTGTAGTTGTTTCCCTTTTTTATTTTTATTTGTATGGGGTTTTGTGGTTAACCACATCTGCGCTTGTAATGGCGTGGGCGACTTGGTGCGACAGCAATTAGGGTGTCAACAAGTGGCTGTTCTATGTGCACTTAAACCTGCGCGTGTGTGGGTTTACAGAGGAGAAGATTGTCCAATTTCACGCGTGGCGGGAATACTTGAACTCAAGAGATGGCTTGCGAACTACAGATGGACGAATTTGAAATGGAGTACCGCACATGGGCCAGGGACAAGGAGAGTGTGCTCAGTGAATTGTCCATTGACCTAGAGAAAGCTTCAGACACCGACCTCACTTTGCTTATAAAGGGAGGAAAGCTTCAGATTCTTATTCCATCCACATATCGCAACCTGGATTCTTCGACGTCGACTGATCATGAATCTAGCGAAGTCTTCCTGCTGTGGACGGAAAAGATCACAAGCAAAGAGGTGAAGAAATCTATGTCGGCTCTGACAGAAAGGCTGGAGAAAGTTAGCGTCAAGCCAAAGGCGCTGCATCAAGTGTTGGACTTGCTTCTTGCAGGACTGCAAAAGCTGCAAGTGAAGCGTGAATCTATGAACAAGAGTTCTGAGCAATTTAAGCATGAGAAGACCAGAGAGAGGGCCAATTCAGATGAGGAGGAAGATGATGACAAGAGTAATCAGAGTGACTCTGATGATTGGCACTCGGAGGATAATTCTCACAGTGATGACGATGGCGACATCAGAGCATCGTGTTACGATATAGCCACCGGCGATCCCTCGACAGTTTGCTCCACTGAGCATGAAATCCGGGAACAAGGGTTCTTGCACGCCTTCTCGGAGGATGCGAGAAAGCAATGCGAAGCATGCAAAGCTCAAACACCGGGCGATCTTCAGAATCCGTTGATGTGGCTCAGTGTGGTGTCAAAACCGAAGGACTTGGTGGTCGAACTGCTGTTTGATTTGGTGGGGATAATCAACGACAGAGTTGCAGCAGGCCTGGGTCTGTCGTTAAACAAGCACGTCTCGTTGAGCCTTGAGTTTTCCAAAAACACATGGTCGGAAACAACCTTACGGTGGACTGAGTTCAAGTGTCAGGACATAACCGTCAGTCAGTTCAATAAACTCATCGAAGCCCGCGGCACCGAACGAGATGAAATTGACAGATACTTGGAGTCAAGTATCGGAGCTGGCCACCGAAGCTATGGCCTTGACGTGCTGTTTCTGGATCTCACACGTAAGTTCTTCGCTGCCCTAAATCGTCAGGGATCAGCGCAAACCGGGGATTATCTGCACATAGAGGGCATCGATGAGAATGTGAACAACAAGAATCCTTTTCTGGGGCTTGCCCTGGCCATTTCCCACCAACTGAAGCTACTGCCTCAGTGCTGCCTCATCTGCTGGAAGGAGCTGCCGTGCTCCGTTACACGCATGCGCACTTGTGACTCAGATCTCTGTTTGTATCTCTTTGAGGAGCTGGGCTTGGGAGTGTCGGTGCTTGACGAAGTGAAAAGCTCTGCGGAGCTTGTGGAAGTGGAGCTTGCATTCGCTGCTGCGGCACTCGGGTCGAAGCGGGACGTCTTTGAGCCCTTCCCTGCCTTCTCGTTACAGAAAAATGAACTCAGATTACGAAGCGGCTGGTTCAGCAACAACAGTGTGAGTGAAACTGCGTCGAGGTCGACGAAGCCTTTGAAATTTCCTTACCAAATGCCAATGTTCGGTGCCATAGAAGATGAGCAATCTGCCGTGCAGAGTAATAAGAATATTAAGCAGCTGAGTGAGGCTTTGGCAAGCATTCCCCCCATAAATGTGCTTCAAAAGTGTGCCGATGAGAGATCGCTGAAGAAGGTTTTAACTCGCGCTTGGTATTTGCACTATCACGATGGAGTGGAGAAAGCACCTCACAAAGGCCCTGTCCCACCGACCTCGCATGGTGCACACACAGACGCGGCATCGACACTCTTGCTCTCGCTTTCAACGAAGAGATCGCGATCACTCAGCTTTGAGACAGACAAGATGGAGCCATGGGGGAAGGTGGCTAATTTGGCTTACGACGTGATGCGATTCATCCTCATGACTAACCGGGGGTCAATCTGTCAGGTCTTCGCAGAGAACGAGGTTCTCAAGGTGGAGAGGCCGCCGAAAAGTAAAGATGCTTTTGGAGAGAGCGGCATTTATCAGTTCGTTGTGCTTCAAGACTCGCCAGAGAGGGCAGCTCATTTCGATCAGCGGCGCAGGGAGGCGGGAGGATCTTTTTTTGCATTCCACGGTAGCTCTGGGGAGAATTGGTACTCCATTCTCCGAAACGGGCTTCGGAGTATGAGCCACACCCCGTTCATGTCCACTGGAGCTGCTCATGGCGCAGGCATCTACCTGGCCAGCGATCTTAGCACCTCCATGAATTATGCGAAGGATCCGCCTTATTCTTGGAGACACGGTATGCTTAAGGACGGGTTTCAGTGCGTTGCGATCTGCGAGGTTGTGAACGGCAGCATCTCGCAGCAGAAAAACATATCTACCCAATTCACGTCCGAGGCCAGTATTTTTGTTGTTTCACGTGATAATGAACGCGATGTGGCGATCAGATACCTCTTGGTGTTCAAGCCGTGCGCTACTTCATACGTGCTAGGCGTTTCAAGTTTCAGGACCAGTGGAAGTATGTTGAATGAAAATTTTGACCTTTATGCCCATTATAAGCGCCTTCTGCAGTCTCACAAAGATGCAGTGGTCTTGCAACAGTACACTCGGATGTTGGCCCGCTGTAAAACGCTGAGCGTCGTTGTCGCTGAGTGTGAAGGTGACAATCCTGACTCGGCAACCCCGTCTCCACCGCCATCCTCCCCCTCGAGCAGCGCTGATCGGCATTCAAAACGGGGACGATTAGCAGGGGGATTCGACGCAGCAGCAACCACCGCAACGGACAGGTTGTGATCGCCACCACGGGGTCGATCACTAACTCAGTGCCCAGCTCAAGTGCCTCAGCGTCTCGGATAGTGAAGAAAGGGTACTTAAGCCTCTAGAAGGCCTTTGAGACATCGCCGCCTCTCGAATCCAAGATTTTGAAGAGTGAGACCGCACTGGTGCTCACAGTGACAACTGCCTGTAGCGAATTTTCACACCAAAATTACTTTTCAGAGCCTCTTCACAGTTATGCACCCCGAGCACTTACATAGGAACTTAAAGCGAGCGGGCTGCAGCTTGCCTGAGGGATAACATCAGATTTAAACAGAAGGTTGAGAAACGAATCGCGAGCTTGGGTTCCGCTCCAAAGCCTAGTTCTCTGCACATGTTGTCTACTTTGAAATCAACTACCATTAGCTCATTTGTATACATTAAACTGTGTTAGAGTGCGAAATGCAATTCTTGTCAATGGCTAACATGCTGTAATTTGTAGAACAGATGTGTATTCATTTGGGAGAGGGTAAAAAGAAAAAGAAAAACAGAAATCGTCTCCATGTACTGAATTATTCATCAAGTTATGACGTTATTTCAGCATTGAATTTACAGAATTGATGCAGGGCAGGATGTTATCTCCCGAGCACCATATTGATTTCACTTGAAAATGTCGGTGTCAAATACAATCGTGGAGAAGGGATGCAGAGCCTCATCTGTGCCCATGTCCGACCAAAGAGCATGGTTGCTCTTTAAGTTTTGAAAGTGGAATTGAAATCTCTATCCGGTTATATTCTCAGACAGTATTCTACAACTTGGGGGCTTCAGTTCACCCCGAGGCTCGTCGAGCGTTCTACTAGTAGCATAGGTTGAGAGAAAATTGCGGCGTCATTAGCAGATCAGAAGGTTGCACTTGAAATACGTGTGAGCCCTGCCTGAGGTTGTCTCTGTGCAGCAATCAGAAGGAACTTTCCAAACGAGTTGATGCTTTCCAAATTGTCCGCTTCGTCGTCACTGAAGATCTCATGCTCTTCGGCAATCTCGTGCAAGTGCCCTACCGTTATAAGATCTTTGAGCCACGGATCCGTGAATCCCGAATGGCTCATTCCGCAAGATGAAGACGACGACGTGCGCTGCTCCATTTGCTTCTGTTTCTTTGGCCTTGGCTTGGCTGCATCCGGCTGACAAAATACAACAGACAATTAGGTCATTACAGAGGGGTAATGCACTGTTACGGCTTATTCAACTATGGAACTCGAAGCATACGGCTCATTCATAATCGAAGCATGTGCTGAACAAGGTAAGTACCTGTAACCACGACAGTACAGAGCTCCGTATGGTGGTCTTTGAGCCAGTCTTCGCTTGCTTTCTCCAGTGCGGCGACAATTTCTCATCATTCGCGTCTTTGCGACTCCAATCAGAAGAAGGGAATCGCGTTAGCCTCTTACTGGAGCCCTTCCCTTTACGAACCTCCTTAGATCGGCTCGGAAACACTCGGTTCCTCGACATCATGGGGCTTATGAGCACCTTTACCCACTTGTGACTGCTTTGCCACTTTGGGCTGAAGCAACCCTGTCCTGTCAACTTGTTCTGCAAGCTCCCGGCGCCGCCATAGCCATCGCCGTCGCGGTCTTGCACGGCTTCGATATTAGCGATGTAGTCAAGGTCGTCCGAGTAGAGATCATCGGCCAGACATTCTCGAATTACGCGTAGAGCTGTTTCTTCCGCACTCCCGTTCTCTAATGGCATTGACCGAGACCGCATTTTATGTTCCTTCAAGATCGTTACTCGAGGGTTAGACTGAATTTGCACGCGCCGCGCAGTTCCACTATCCATGATCACGTCAACCGTAGGCTTGGGCTCCGCGGAATCGAAGCTCCTGCTCATGGGCCTCCGAGAATATAGCTCCATTTTTGAATTCCTGCGTCGACCAGCATGAAACTCAGTCCATTCAACCATGACAGAGTCTTTCGAGGAATTCTGAAAATGCAGATTAGAAGATCCTGCGTTTCCGACAGTCCCGTCGGGGTTGCTTTTGCTACGATCCACGGTGTCAAATTCCAAAGGCATGAATAACGCCGGACTTAAACCGTTACCATCTCTATGACTACCATTGATGCCGTCGGTAAAAATCTGTGTTAAAACCCTTGCCTCTCCATTTGGTTGAAATTCTTCCTCTGCACTACCCAGAGAGCAGTCAGCTTCCTGTACTGCTACCGCGTGCGAACCAGCTCTGCCAATTCCAAAACGAGTCGACTCTGAGGCAGCTCCACACGGCGTCAGATTCTTTCCCACTAAACTAAAGTTAGTCCCTCTCCACAGCGATGCGGGCCTCTCCTCTACGCAGCTGGAGCAAACACCACCACCGAGTTGTGATTCCGAGAGATTTCGTTCGCACTCCCGCATCGCCACCTAATCCTCTCAATCACGACGTAAGCGCCACCTTCGAAATGACGACCAAGGAAAACTTGCAAGTATCTTGAGCGGGCCGATCAACTCGTGAAGACAAAAAAAAAAAAAAAAAAAAAAACGGTAAAAACAAGAGAAAAGAAATAAAAATGTTTCTCACTGTCGACACTCTCCAAGGTAGCAACAGCACTCATGCAGATCAAGACTCTTGTCACACTTCACTAGCTCCATCAATCCGCGGCATTAGTCGAACCCAAAGACATCGCAACTGATAATGCGAGACCAACCAGCGACCCTACCGTAACGCCTTCTCATGCCCGACGACCACAATAGTATGCCTCCACGGTGAGTTCTATACTAGAGGCAGCGCAGGCTTCCCGCAGGAAGGAACAACTCGTAGCTGGAGCATTCCCGTCACAGATAGCCACATTCCGGTCCGACGAAACTATTCAACGCCAAGTCTAGATAGAAAGTCTGGCAACGATCATTGCTGCTAAAAATGACCGTTCTTCGGAGGCTGTTCTCCGAAAGGATCGCCAGGAGAAATTGAAAATAAACGCTCACGACCGATTCCGTGTTCTGATGGGAAGCGTGGCCGATCCAGATACTGCCTCCATGCGCCGGTGGCTTGTCATGTTGCAAACGGCCCCCCGGGAATGGCCAGCATTCGGCACACGAACCAGAATGGCAGCGATGGAGGACGGCAGTGACGCAGCAATGCAAAAGCTATGCAATGCAGAGAGTGTTGTTGGTGGTGGTAGGGGTCTGCTTAGTGTGTGCTTTTTCATTTTTACTGCGAGCTCACACCCACGCCATCGCCGTAGCCACAGCTAGGGCCATGGCCGCGTCTGTCTGCGGCAGCGGCAGCGAGGACTGGCGCCGTCCTGACCTGACACAGCCAACGTGTGTCTGCGATCAGCTTTTGGATGGCGATTGATGGACGTGGACGGCGTCGCTCCCGCCCGGTCTGCGCGGGCAGGTCTGCCCGGTCTGCCCGGACAAAACACAGGGACCCACATACGTCGTTAAAGTAAAAGGTGACGAGGACCTCAAGGTTTTTATTTTTGTTTTTATTTTCCCCTGCTTTTATAAATAATTTATTGAAATAATTGCGTATTTTAAAATAGGAACTGTCACAAAATGAGTGCGCCAGGTGTTGTTGTTGTTGTTGTTCATGTGTATGTATGTGTGTGTAGGTATTTGTTTGTGTATATTCCATGGAATTTAATCAACAGTCTGTAAGAAAATCACTTAATAATCATATTTCATGTATTGTAAATGTTGATGACTGTGATTACTTTAAAAGTTAACAAGTGCCAACAATAAATCCCAAACCAAATGAACTAATTATGAAGTGAAAAAGAATTTAAGAACATATAAATAATGCAAAGTGTGCTTATGATGTTGCACTTTTTCCTGACGTATCTCTTTTCTTTTAAATAATTAAGATTTAAATTGTAGTATGATTCATTCTCTAATGATGCTTGAAATTGCAAATCAATTGTGTGAGAATCAAGAATATTGTTCAATCAAGTTACCAAAAATCCTACCTTGTGCATAAATTGCGTTTGACCAAAGAATATTGCTTGAGTCATGAATGAAACTTTGTGTTATTCATTTTGATACATGTGGTATTTATTTTATTTTATTTTATTTTTTACCATTATTATCAATCCAGGTGATTGAACGCTTCTCATGATCAATAATACACCCATTTTTTTTTTTACTTCCAATTATCTCAGTTAACTCTATATTTGGCACCCCAAAGGTGAATATGACAATTAGAATTGTAGCTTCAACTTAAGGAAGAAAAATAAAAAAAAGTAAAATATTCCATGTGGCAGTGGAAATAACAAAGAATATTTTTTACTCAAAAGCAATGCAAAATTATTAGCTGATGAAAGGACTTAATAGTAATGCATGCAGCACATAATATGCCAACCTTTCTTTTTTACTTTTCACCTTTTTTTTCTTTTTTTTTCTCTTTTTCTTTCCTTCATTGCAACAAAAGTTTTAAATTTGTTGGTAGTTATATAATAGATATGTGCTTTTCAATTCTTGTTCAGAGTTGGAAAATAAAGTTGAAAAGGATAGTAAAAAAGTATCAGTTTATATTTAAAAATTGATAATTTTAGTAAAATGGGCACAGTCTGGATGAGACTCATTTATTGGCGTTTAATCACACTGTGCACTGCTAGTTTGTATCTACTAACCACTTTCAGTGGAAATTCCTGCACAATCACATTTGAATCATGTAAATTAGAAGTGACAATATAAATATAAATATAATTTATTATAAATGCATTGATAAGAACTAAATTGCCAAAATATATGTCCATCACTCAAAATGTTTACACTGTACTGTATACATTTTTATATATGCAATAAATTTCATTGCAACCGTACTTTTCAGGTTGTACCAGTTGGTTCTTTAAAATTAAAATTCTAACAATTTGATATTGTATTGTTTCATTTGAAGTTCATTGTATTATTGTATAAATATATATAAATCACACAAAACGGTTTCAACAAACTATCAGGAAGTTTAATGTCATATTTTAATTCAACAGTTTGAACATTGAGGCAAAATATAAAATTCGTAGAATGTATGCATTTTATTAAAAAATAATAATTGGTAAATTTAAAATTTTGATATTCTGAAAATTTATTACATGAATTACATGCAATGTTTATTGTCTGCATTCAGTGATTCTGTTTTGGATCTACTTGTTTTAGTTATTCATTGCAATAATTCATTGAACTAAAGACATTATTCATTTTACAACATTTTTGTATAAAGACATAGCTTTTAATTTCTTTTCTTTTCCATAGACTTTGATTTGTTTACGTGGTTAAGTGTTGAAAGCAACAATTACTAGTATCCTCAATACATTTTCATATGTAAAAGCTTCTATTGAAGTGAAATTTACAGAAAATATCTCATTATAGAAAATTTCCACCAATATACATATATAATTTACTTTTGTTTTGTTTTGTTTTGTTTTGTTTTTCAGATGCAAATTAAAAAGCCAAATCTGGACACATCTTCATTTTTCAATGTAAACATTTAATTTTACATTTGAACATGTGAAGATGCAGTGTACTTTTTTGTGACATTTAATACTTATTACATTGAAGAAATAAAAATAGAATAAACAACCAACTCAAGAGCAAACTAAAGAATGGTTGCACTTGTACAAGATCTTATTTTGCAGTATTTGCAACAATTACTTCATCTAATATTATGTTACACAGATTTTGATTTTGTAAAAAAATATTACAATATTACATGTGTATTTTAGAATTGATTATGACACCAAAAAGGGAAGAAAATTTCTGATGCAACATGTTAAATTAGGTGGCATTTCATAATTTAAAAAAATAATTGATGTTGGTAAAAAAAAACTCTGGTTCACCAAAGATAATGATGATTTGAGACATTAATATGACAAAATCCGTGTAAAAGTACAAAAACTTTTTCTTAATTGATTGGAATAGACCAAGTGAATACTTCATTTGCATTTATGCAAGAAATCAATTATAACAAAAATGGTTGCTTGTAGTAAGTAAAAATTCTACTAAATAAGATTTAGCCTTATGATACCTAATTTTTTTTTCTTAGGAGTGTTTTCAATACCCCAACAACAATGAAAACCTTAAAGAAATATATCAAACTTATGACATCTTTGTAAAAAAGAAAATAAGAATAGATGATATGCATCTTTAGACATCTAATCATTCATAGACATCATCCATTCTTATGACATCATTTATGTGATTTGGAGGTGTAAATGAAGGTTTATAGTCACCAAAAAGCACAAAGTCTTGAAACATGAAGGACTTGAAAAAAGAAAAAAGAAAAACAACAACAACCACACAATGTTTTAAAAATGTTTTTGCAGAATAATGCAAGTAAAAATCATCTTGTTTATATAATAAAAAAATTACATTAAAAAAATTAGAATCAAATAAAAATAAAAATCTAAGTTATATTTCTTACACAATTATTGAAGATATGTAATCATACAACTTCTTAGTCTTTTAAATAGGTATCTATCCAAAATGTATTCACAATAATGGAAATAAAAAATAATTCCATACAAAATAGACAGAATTGAATGTATCTTAATCAATTCTATAAAAAACAATAAATTATGGATTTTTATATAATCTTCACTTATTATTAAATAAACATCATTTTTTTTAATTTTTTTAATTCAAAGCAGTATAATATAACTATAATACAATTTTTCCTATTAAATTTAAATTTTTATATATTTATAGAATATATATATATATATATATATATTATTTTTTTAATAAATATTTTAACATAAGTTTATATAAATATTTAAATATTAATAGCAAATTTTAAGTTTCTTAATACTGGAAAAATAATCAATAATCTACTTAAATAAATATCAAAAAAATTAAAAATCTTAAAATTTTAAAAATTAATTTAATAATTAAAAAACCAAGGATTTTTAATTGAATATTAAATTTAGAAAGTAAACTACTATATGAATTAGATAGCTCCTATTAAAGATTCAATATCAAAGATATCTTGTTGAAAGATATGTTTTCATTTTTATTTTGTTAAATAGATTTTTTTAAACTAATCTATATGTATTTAATTTTATATTTTAATTATAATAATAATAATAATAATAATTTTTTAAAAATAAAATAATATCAAAATTTTAAGTAATTTTAATGTACAACTTGACTTTAAGGTTTAAATTATTTTTTAGTGTAGAGTTCATATAAGATACCTAATAATACTTAGCTAGTTATTAAAAGACATGTGTGAATCATCAAATTGACTTATTAATTATTTTAGAACAAAAAAATATATTTAGAGTGCCAAAATTATAATTATTAAGTAAAGATGTGTTTAGAAGATGCTAAATGAAGGAGAATAGTATTAGTAGAGAAGAAATGGAGTCTTTATAAGTCTTGAAGACAATTATCTTAGTTGGTTTAATATTTTTATTTACTATTAAGTATTAATAGTTGGTTATTGAAATCAAGGTCTATATTAGCCTTTTATCTATATATATTACTTATAAAAATCTTATCAATGATTAATTAATAGTTAGAAGAAATACAAAAAAAAAAAAAAAAAAAAAAAAAAAAACCTCATGTCTTTTTAATTAATTATATAAAAAATAAGATTTTTAGTGGATTTAAATTGATTTTAATATTATAAAAAATCAAAAAGGTAGAAAAATATAACTTTAAATGGATATTAGTAGTATAAAATATTGAAGGATTTTTTAGAATTTATTTAAAATTTATTTAGAATTTTAAAGGAATTTTAGAGAGGATTTTAAAACACGTAAAATTGAGTTTTATCACCTTGGGAGCCATTATGAAGAAATGTAGTAAGATTTGATGGCCATACAAGGTTTCTAGGCTAATTGGATATTTTTAAACACCATGGTGAAGTCAAAAATATAAAATTATTAATTCTACTAGTATAAAATAGGAGGACCAACACCTAATATAGTCCTTGTAAAAAGGGAGGTGCATAAGTCCCACATGGATTGTGGCACCTTGGATGTAGGTAGGAGGATAACACTAAGGCCTCGTGGCCTCTCTAGGACACCCTTATATACTACTTGTGAGCTTTGGTGAAGCTCAGATCTTTGATCTATAAGCAAGCTATCTTTTGAGATAAAATATTTTTACTTATTTTTTTAATTATTTATTTCTTATCTTTAAATTTTCATAATTTACTCATAATAATTTGGATCTATATATTTCTTATATCATTAGAAAGATAATAAAATTATCTATTTAAAAATATTTTTTTATTTTTTTATTTTTACTTCTTATTGGATAAAAATATAGTGAACAAATTGTGACTTAATTTTGAATTGTGTAATTGCTTGATTTCATTTATTTCACTTGTTTTGTATTTGTTCTTCTTTTGTTCTTGCTATTTGCTTCCTTCACTTCACACCACCAATTATAAGTAACTCTTAATTAAAGCCATCTTATAATTTGAATTAAGGGGTGAAATTTATCCTTATAACACATATTGTATTTTTGAACTTATTTTGAATGGATATAAAAGGCATTCTAGCACCACTAGTATCTAACACTTTTACTACCAATTCATAAAAGCTTTATATTGAATTACTCTAATCTATGTCCAATTAATTGCATTATTCCTATCTTTGATAACACCTATTTTATAATAAATTTCATTTTTGTAATCTTTGATTTTGTTTTGGGTACCTATAAGAAGATTCTTAAGTTTATTAATATATATATATATATATATATATATATATTTTAAGTTTTTTGAACTATTTTTCTTTACACATCATAGATATTTTATAAAACCATTAAGTTTGTGTTTTGGACTATAACTTTATCAGCAAGTGTTCAATTCTTTTTTTATACCCTAAGATAATAATTAGTAGAAGATATTCAATCAGAAAATATGTCAAAAATCATATAAAAAATATAATATTTGTTAAAATCCAAAATCATAATTTAGTAATTTCAGTGAAGATATTTAAAAAAGCTTATAACTTTGTTGTAAAATGCCTTCTCCAATGTTGTTATTGTTTTTATTTCTCTTATTATTTTTGTTAATATCACCTCTTTTTTTTTAAAAAAAATTTATCCTTGCAAAAGATTCCATCTTATTTTTGCTAATTCTAAAATTTTCTAACCATCCATTTTAATAAGGTTTTTACATTAGTGTGGTCTTTGTCTTAGTTTCATCCTTGGCCTTTGTTCTTATTATAAATAACCTTTATTTTTTTTCATAAAATTATACACACCTCAACCAATATTTTTCACTAAATAAAATTTAAAAATTCAAAATATATTTAACATTTAGAATAATTTAATTAAACACACACGTATTTATATATATAAATAATTCATTCAAAACCGCTTGTAGTTCCTGATATCAAAACTTGAATAATTGTGGAAGTTTAATTATTTATTTCATTATGTGTTTATTGGATCTAACAACAAGTTTTACTACACTGACAGTCTATTACAAACCTGTTTTGTCTAATGTGGTCATTGATTAGCATTGTTTCTATTAGCCTGTTGAGAATCTATTCTTATTGGTCATTTTGGCAATTATTAGTCAAACTAGCTTTAAAAAAAACATCTACAGAGTTGTTGTCTATGTTATTCTATTTACCAAAATCAAAATAATCAGATAATTATTCCACAAGAGTCTCACAAGCCGTTCTCAGATTTATTAGACAAATTAAGTCCAAAGTAGAGTTGTCTTTCTATTAACTATTCTTGAAGAGCATTTTCATATAAATGGCTGTTATCTTGCTCACGTGGCACAATAAGAGGGTCTTAAATATATTAGAATGGGTTCATGGTGAGCTTCACTGCTTTGGTCATCATTTTCCTTTGGAATATGAACAAAGAAAGAAAGAAATAAATAGGAAAAAAATAAATAAATAAAGATATGCATGGTGGAGTGAGGAAAAGAAAATAAAAGAAAATAGGGTTTGTTTGACGGTGAGAAAAGTGTAGAATAAAGTCGGGGGTTGAACTAGAAAAGTTGACATCAAGGCATGTGGATTGAATGGGGAGTTGAAGAAGTCATATATGTTCACAATGTTGAATGTAAATAGTGGATATGCTTTTGGTGGAGATTACCATGCCATTGTCTACCACCAAAGGAGGTAGGGTTAGATTGGGTTATTGTATACAAGTGTAATATAAAAATATTACATGTTTTCCTATTTTTAACTTTTGGTTTTATTTCCTCTAGGACATTCTTACATCTTCCTTTGATAATATTTTAATACATTGGTGGTTAAATGAATTTGCCAAATTTTTTTTATGGTTTTTTTTTTTGTTATTCTTAGATGTGCAAATAGAATTCTAAAAAATACTTACCATCATTATCATGATAGCTGTTAAATTCCTGTATTTTTTGGCATTTGTTTCACTTCTAATTACTTAAGTAACAACTTTGCACATAACATGTATTTACTCTAGTTTTCTTTTTGTTTAGGATATGAGAACTACTGGTGTTTTTAAAATTTTCCTGTTGTGCTTTTGTTATAAAGTTTAATAATAAAAAAAATAGCTATTTATTATAGTTATTATTTTTATAATGCAACTTTCAGTGCTATAGATATTTTTTTGGTTTTTTGCAATTTTTTCTTTTGGTTTCTTTGTGGTTAAGGGTATAATGATTTTACCTTGAAGTCTTGTTTTGGTTGTAATGTGTCGATTTTGTTGTATTAAATTTAAAATCTTATGTGTATTTTGATATTTAATTATGTTTATCTCTTTAAAGCTTCTCTGCTAATTTTCATCATTTCTTTTGTGCAACAATGGAAAAGTAAAAACTGAAATAGAGAAATTATGGATGAACTTTAAAGAAAATGGTATAAAAACAATATTTATGGATAGACAAACAACAACAATAACATATTAATGTTAAAACACTTTTTAAAAGAATATATAATTTTAAGATCATTGAATCTGAAAAATAGCATCAAAATACAATATAAAGTAAGAAGAGAAAATAAAATAGACCAAATTATTTTTCTAACATAGGTCTAAATATATTAATTCATATCTTAATTCTAAATATTATAAAAAAAATACTTTTTTTTTGTTTTTATTTTTTTAATGGTTATTTAAAGCAAAATTGACATGGCTTCTCAAATTTTGTAAAAACAATGTCTCAAAGTGAGCTCATTTTAAAATTTAGAGACAACACTATTATTTGCTACATATTTAAAAAAAAAAAAAAAAAAAAAAAAAAAATCACCTCAACCTTTTTTCTCATGGATTTTAGACAATTTTTTTTTTTTAAAAATAAAGTGAGCTAATTAAATTTTCTTAGAGTAAATCAATAAAGAAATTAAAGAATTTGTGGATTTTCACCTTCTTTCTTAAATATAAAGACCACATAAGCCCATCCTTAATCTTGTCAATACATCTTTAATAGTTTAATCTTCATTCAAGACTCTTTCGCCACTTTGTTCTTAGCATTAGCCATTTTAATTTGGTATTAATTTTAAAATGAATGTGTTTATTGATTTAAAAAAAATAATTTTATAGATTTATTTACTTTCATTAAAATTTATTTTTAGATTAATTTTTCTTATCATCTTGCATTATATAATATCTTTGTTTTTTAAAAAAATATTATTAATATTATTTTATAAGAATTAAGTGTATATATATATATATATATATATATATATATAATTTCACAGATAAGCCAATTCAAATAATTATTTTTTTAAATTTTTTTGTTAAAGTGATGTATAGTGTATATCTAAGAGATAATTTGTTTAGAAAAAATAAAGAAGTATTGCACAAAATTTATTTGTTTATTTTTGTGGAGTGTGAAGTACTTTTAGGTATTAAAAATAACAGATTATTGTGTGCCGGATTTAAAATTCGTTCTTCAAACCTATATTTTAAAATTTCTTTGTTGGAATTTTAAAAAGAATACTAAAGTACTTTTAAAAGTAAATTTGACCTTACAAAATGATTATGAACTTAAATTACAAAAAAGCAAGAAAATTTTGATAAACATTTGATAGCTTAGAGGTACTAATTACAGCAAAACATGCTTTAGAAATTTCAGCACTTTTTAATAATTTTTAATTTTTTTTTAATTAGTTAAATTTTGAAACAAATTGGTGATTATATTGATTACATCAAAACAGTGCTGAAATTACTTCTAAGATAATGTTTAAAACATAATACATGGCTTATATACAACCTTACTAAATTTAATTATTGAACTAATTTAGAACAGTATACTAATAATCTAGAAAAAAGTGGTGAAGTAACATGCAACTTTAAAAAATTAAAAAAGTAAAAATTAATACAAATATCTTTAAAAAATAAATAATAAAGAAATTTTATTACATAACTATGTATATAGAAGAAGATTATTATTGCATAAATTAGTTTATGGATAAAATGTAATCTCAAATCTAAGGAAGAAAAAATGGTTTTTTTAATAATTTTAATGTAAATTTATTTTAGTAAATAATCAAAAATATAAATTATAGTTGTGAAACTAAATATAAATATATATATATATATATATATATATATATATATATATTTTTTTTTTTCATAATAAAAATAGTGTAGAACATATGAAATGTTTGTAGCTTGAAATTTTGAATTTGCAAGAAGAATAAATTTACAAGAATATAAAATTATAAAAATCATCTTTTGTTTCTATAAGAATAATAAATTTAATAGATTTTCTTGAAATATTAGTAAAAATTGGTATTACCAAAGAATTATTTGCTAATAAGAATAATATTGTTGCTTATTTTATTTTATTCTTTAAATATATAATAATTTGAGATAAATCAAAATTTTAATGGTTTGAGTTTAAATATATTATTTATTAGTTTTGATATAATCACTCTATCTATATATATATATATTTTTTTTAATAATTATAGATTTAATTTAATAAAAATAAAAACTTAAATACCAATATAAAGATTTAATTAATAAAGATTATCTATAAAATAGGTTTGAATTGAAATTATTTTAACTTTTTTTTAATGGCACTATCATGTGGTTTTCTTAAAAGACTACAATCATACTTTTCTAGATTTTTACTCAATCTCAATTGGATTTACAAGGAATTGCTCTTGATTTTTTTATAGAATATTTTTTGTTTTACATTATTTTTAAAAATTTCTATAAGAAATAAATAATTTACTTTCCAAAAATCCATTTCATATTTTGACACATATTAAAATATTATTTTAAATTAATATCTAATAAAATTTTTATATAACAATTTTTTACTGATATTTCTATAAAATTTAATAAAAAATTAATAATTGTTTTTTTAAACATATACTTATATGTACCACCATTCACTTAAAAGTTTAAAAGTTATTTTCTAAAATCAATAATTTCCGCTTTACTAAATTTTATAGTGTTTTTTAATATTTTTATGGAATTCTCAATCAAATGTATTGCCCTCTTGTTTTAGCTATTTTAATAATAATATTCTTACATAAACTATTCATGATATTTAAATAATATTTGTCATCTGATTGATTACTTAAAAAGCTTACAATTTCAATTTATTTAATTATTATGTTTATATATGTTTTTTTATTTTTATAAAGAAGTATTATTAGACTTTAATTGCTGCATATAAAAATTATGTATTCACTTAAATCCATGAAACAAAAAACAAGTGTTCAAATATGTTTCTTCTTTATTAACATGAGTTAGCATTATAATGCCTTGCTTGTAATAATATGCATCCAATTGGATTATTCTTTTTTGCAAATATATGCATATATTTATCTACAATTCGATTTGATTTTTTGTATGTATTGGTCATGTTGTTTGACAATTTGTATTTTAACCTTTTTTTACAATTCAATAGAACTAATAATGTCAGAGATTTTAGTTTAGTTTTTAAAATTTTGTTTTAAAATCTATTTGGTAAATTTTTCTATTTATACATATATATATAATTATAGTTTAATATAATATTCTTTATCATATTATCATTAGATTTTAAATGTACAATTTAAACTATACAAACATAAAATATTTCTAAACATGTAATACATAAAGATATAAAATATAGTTTAATGTATATATTAAATTTATATATAAGTAATATTATAATTTTTTAATTTAATTTAGAATCTAAATTAATTAATTATATTTATTTTAATATTTTATGAATTTTAATTTTTTTTCAAAAATAGATATTTAAAAATTCAAAAATTTGATTTTCTTAGAACATTAACTATCAAAACCACCACTTTTTTTTGCTATTGAAATCATGTAGTATAACTAAAAATATATATATATATATATATATATACATGCAACTTTGTAACATTTAGGACAACATTTGTTTGGTTGGACTATTTGATAATATTGCAACTGAGGTAGTAACCACAACATTTCAAGTTCATAACAGAGCCCATGCAGTTTTTACCATAACTCCAATGTAATTACTAATTCTATAGCCACTAATAATCTACAAAAGCAAGTCAAGTAGTTTTCATCTTGGTTTTGCTGAACAAAGCTAAAACAACATTCATAATATTTATAATGTTAGGACTTGAAATAATTCTCCAAATTGCTCAACAACATGATTTACATTCCTTCAAAAGGAGAAATCATGTAAAACCAAAAAGGATGTATCCTAAGGTTGCAAAATAAATCATTTACAGTTTTAGATTCTTTTTTGCCAACTTGCATAAAAGTTGCACAACACATGCAAATGTTTCAACAGGTGAAATGTCACGATGTTATGCATTATTGGTTGCCATGTCCCTATCCATGTGCAGAGAGAACCATCTTCAGGTACAAAATTACTTCACACCCATCAAATATTCAAATATTCTCACATAGATGGCAACATTTGGCTGGCAGTCGAAGACTTACATTCTCTGCTGACTCAAGGATCAAATGAAGAGTCAAGTCCGAGAGTTGAAAAAATTATAATAAAAAAGACAAATAGAAGAAAAGACAGTGTTTTGTTAAAAGCATGCCTACCAATTACTTGTAAAAAATAAAAATAAAAAACAACTATTTTTAATAAAACTAACTAACTAAAAAAACTACAAAAACTACAAAAACAAAACAGAACTAGCATTGCTAAACTATGCAGAGATTACAAGGTTATCACAATGACGCATTAATACACATGAAGTAGGAGATAGTATCTTAATTCTCAACGCTATCACAGAGCAGCTAGTTTTGCAGAGCAGGCTTCCGAAACCAGCGATAAGAGAAAAAAGTGATCAAAGAAGGTAGCAATCTGGAAATCCGAAACCATGTCGTGAAAAGATTCATGTGGACGAGTGAGATCAGACCTCAAATCATCGCATAGCGTTCATCTTCCTGGTCCATTGTGAGGAAGAATTTGGGTACAATCAACCAGCTATTGGTATTATAATCAGTGTGGAGATGAGTTAGGCTCCCAACACCCTGTATCCACCTGAGAGGAGATCAAGAAAGACCACAGAGAGCTTCTCAGATGCATGGTGACAACTGCGAATATCTTGCGGTACCCAATTAAATATGTTCATTCCCCACAGCAGGCTGAGGCGCTGTTCTAACACCCAGGTTAAGCATCGCACTCATATTCAGCACAATTGAACATGGATTGATATTCTCAGTGTCACAAAAGATCAAATCTAACTAAGGCAGCTAGGAAATAAATTCAGTGAAAATCACTATTAAAAACACGTATAAACCATGAAGAGAGCTTGGCGAAAAACAGAGAAAGAAATTATCATAAGTATAAATATTCACCTTTGTGTTGTAAAATCTAACACTCTTGTCGCTCATTTACTTCCAACTTGACCACTCCGACACCAACACCTAAATTCAATCAACACACTTCAAACCATGAGATGTGCAACAACAGGTACATTTCGCTACAAGCTTCAATATTTGACAACACCGCAAAGATCATAAAACATGGGTAAAGAGCTCATTAAGCACAACCTGATCAAGTAAAACGCCTCCCCAACCATGACTTAGCACAGAACCGGGTGTGAGAATGTAGCGCTATTGCACTCTGAAATTCATACACACATTCATAACCAGGATGCAAGTGTTCTTGTTGCATCACATACATACAGCCCGCAATGTCCATGAAACCACCCTGAAAGATGATCTAACCAGGAGGAACTACACACGAGAGCTTGATGAGGACGGGCATAAATACAACGCTGTCTACCAATATGTGACCAATTAGATGTGTATCAGAATTACAGTGACAATGTTCAATGCACGAATGGTTCAAGTAACAGCATTATCTTCCTTCGTTTTCCTGATTCCATACCATCAGCATACGAATCAGCTCCCAACATTGAAATTTTACGTCTCTCATCAAGGCACGTCGAGCGAACATGGATAACGGCTGCCTTGGTGCATTCTGACTGAAAATGCAGGGGTCATGAAACTCTTTTTTGCATGCATTGCCAGCGTCTATGCAATGACCACGCCTTGGTAATCACCGCTAAAACGCACATGTCCTCACTGCTTCCCCCTCACATGCCTGAAAAATCTCAAACTCTGACCAGTTCTACTGCTCTCCCTGCCACGAAAACATGAGCCACTGACTGCTCCATGGAAAACTCTGACACCGTGCCTTGACCGCAACACCACTGCTCCATCTTTGCCAAACAGATTCGCCGTGAATCACACGGTGGAACCCACAAATTTCAAGAGAATGTACTCACGATTTGATGACGAAAAATCACGATAGCATGATCAGCAGATTGGCAGTGAGAAAGATCCCAGGCAGTGCAGTGCACCTCCGCCATCGCCATAGCCAGAGCCGTCATCGCCACCTCCAACCCCACGCCGTAAATTAGGGTTTGCTTAGTATTAGAAGTAACACTTAATTATTTTTTATAAACCGCTAGCTAGACACCCCTTTTTTAGTGAATGGACACCTCTTTTTATTGTGTAGACACTCCCTTACATTTACCTACATTAAAGCTCCAAAATTCCCTAATTATTTTTTAGCTTCACAACCATTGTCAATAACAACCATTGCCAATCATGTTGTTTACTTGAGCTTATTTCAATAGCCACTTGGGTTTTTACATTGCAGCCATTGCCAGTCAATATTGCGTGCTTGAGCTAATTTCAATGGCCATTCAAGCTTCTAAGTATCCAATGTTGTGAATATCCCTCTTCTTCTATTCTCCTTTAGATACTTCTCACTAAATTACTATACCCAAGAATGGATTAGCGCACCAATGTTGAAAGGATCTTGTAACCCATTATTTTAAAAAATACACAATTTTTTTTTTTCTAACAAGCTTTTAGAAAGCATCAACTCAATCACAATAGACTTAATCTAAGGTCACAATTATGTGTAAGAAATAGAAAGAGCTAAGCCATGTCGCATGAGACAATGTATCTTTGTAGTTTGTTGAGTGTTTGACGCAATTCAACCTTTGTTTGAGCAAGGTCAAGTATCATAGGATGGATCTCCTTTGAACCATGTCATATGTCCCAATAACTACTCAACAACAAGTTTCTCAACTCGCATTCAAATTTGCATCCTTTGGAGTTGTTTTTTATATAGCCAACAAATAGCACCAATAATAGTAGGAATTGAAACATTAAGCATTATAAATTGACAATTGAATGACAATTGCTTTACAATATAGACTTCACCCATGGTGTGTCTTTCTTATGTGGCATTGTTTTTTTATGTGCCAATTGTACGACAAAACAACCAATATCATGATAATGAGACTAGTTGTTGGTGTATAAAAATAGTCGTTGAAATAAACTCAAGCAACATAGAATGTCTCCAAAGAAATTCATGAATTTGACAGGTGGTGCTTACATCCCTACCATTGACATCTATAGTCCTCACACCATCATTAGTGTGAACTTTGTCTATTTCCACGTAATATTAGGCTATTTATGTGTGCCTAATCAATCAATTGACATATAGATTTTCTTGAGTAGCAACCCTATTTCTATACATATGTTGAAGCACATCACAATCAACATAGATGAGAGATTTTAAATCTAACAATAGAATATAAGAACTTTAAAGTCATAAAATGTAGTTGCAAATTGAATTATAATTGAGTAACCTAAGAGCAAATCTTAATGCACAATTATGGATACGTATGGCCCATTTAGATGGTGTATAAGTACAAAAGATTTTATCAATAGAGGTAAATACAAGTGCTTAAATAAATTCAAGCCAAGTATAGATGAAGATATAATAAGAGGCTATGTGCCAATAGTGCCATTGGCAGATTTGAATGATAACAGTAATACAACAGTGATAATAGAAGAGCTAATAGATGTGGACACAATGTAGGGTGGTGATTACAAAAATCTCATAGAAGCATATTTTTTGCATTGCAAAGAAAAGTGTTTAAAGGATTGCAAGTGTGTCAAGGTGGTAAATTCTATCTAAGAATAGTATTTGTGTATATTATTTCATACAACTAGACTTAGCTCTTTCTATTTCTTTTACATAGTTGTAACTTTGGATTAAATCAATTGTAATTGAATTGATTGTTTTTGAAAGCTTGTTGGAAAAAATCAGACCAAGTTTTTTTTTAAATCAATGGATCATAAGATCCTTTGAGCATTGGTGCGCTGATCTATTCTTAGGTGTAGCTGTTTAATAAGAAGAATCTAATGGAGGAAAGAAGAAGAAGGTGTCATAGACATAAGATTTATTCTAATAGTTGTCTAAATAACATAGATAGATAGAAGTAGGTAAAAATAAATTAATTTAATAATGTCTTATAAAGAAGCTTTTGAGAAGCTTTATAAACGCAGTTTCATCTTCATTCATATCTATAGGTGATTGGTAGGTTAGAAACTTGGCCAACAAGTTAGTCACATATTGCACATATTGGTAGCTTGTGGAATAAGCTAATTATATGGTGTACATATAAGAAGCTTGTCTTATAAGTTTAATACGTATCTTATAAATTGGATACTTGTTGGAGATCCTATAGAATATTACTACGTAGCTCTTAGGTAGATAGTATATATAGAGATAAGAGTGAAGCCTTTTTCACTCTTATCAACGCCTTTCTTACTTCTAGTCTTATTTCAAAAGTCTCTATTCTTCTTGTCTTTAGCAATAGCCATTCTAGTTTAATAGTATACAATCTTTGAGTGATTATTTACTTCTTTCAAGTGATATAAGGATATTTTGATACTTTGATTGTATATGTTTCATATCCTTGACATGAAGATATTCATAGCATTAGACATTTAGAAGCTTAAGTGGCTATTAAAATAAATTTAAGTGGGCAACATGACTAATGATAACTATGATGTTGAAGGACATGTTAGCAAATTTGGACCTTAAATATATATAAATGTAGAGGAGGGGAGATGTGTCTTTATAATAAAAGAAGAGTGTCTACCTAGTGGTTCTTTTTTTATTTATCAATATTAATATAAAATTAGTCTTGATATTGGATTAAGAGATTACTAAAGTGCCTCTTCCATATAATGTGGTTAATTACAAATAAAAGCTTATTCTATTTATCTATCTATAAATTTATATTATATCATGGATATATTGAAAAGAACATATGCAATGAAATCTATAATTCTATGGTTGAGTTTTTAAAATAAAAACAAATAAATGTAGATTCTAAGATATATAAAAGATAGAAGAAAAAATGAAAAGATTGATAATGAATCTTTAGTGTTTTTAAAATATTTTTAAAATTTTAATTTTTTTAATAAAAAGTTTCAAATTGGTTTTTAATAAACATAATATGTTAGATATTAATATATTTGTTTGTTTGTTTGTTTGTTTGTTTGTTTTCAATTTGATAATAATAATGAGCAAAAATAATTATTGCAATTAGATTTTTTTTAAAAAAGTTAAAGTTCATATTGCTTTTTGCAATAATAACTTTAATACAAAATATTGTATAAAATTTTAAAATATTTATATAAAAAATATAAGTATTTAATATAATTAAAAAAAATAACATATTATATTATATGCTTTTATGAATCATTGATATTAAAATCTATATATTCTTTAAATATTAAAAATTAATAATAATAATTCATATAAATTACTATATTTTCTAATAAATAATTTATTTTAAATATAAATATATATATATATATATATATATATATATATATTATAAATATTAATAATTTAAAAAATGATATATTTTTTTAAATATTTATTAAGAAGTTTAAGAAAGAATTTGTGATTAATTTAAATACAAAGATGATACTTACAAATAAATTAAATAAAAATATTATATTTTTTAAAAATTAATTTAAATATATATTTTATATATCTAATTTATAAAATAAATTATACATAAATAAATTTAATATTCTATTTTGATTTTAAAAATAAATTTAAAAGTATTTTTATTTATATGAATATAATTAGCTATATTAAAAAATCAAAACAAAAATCGTATAGATACAATCATATAACAAAAAATCAAATAAGGTCTATAATTTTTATTTAATTTTAAATTATTAGTTATTTTTTTAATATTATTGTATTATAATACAACTGTTAGGTAAAAGAGTAAGTGAAGACCAATAATCTTGAAGGACTTTATTGAAAACTTAAAAAAAAGTTTCTTTAAAAATTATAGGTAAAAGATAGAAGGAAGTAGAAAAATAGTATTTATCCTGCCATTTTTGTTAAAAAAGACTTCTAGCTACTTTATAGAGCCCTGAATAAGGCAAGTTAAAGCAGGTTAAATATCCAAATACTATAGACATCCTTCGGTGAAAACAAAGGATAATTTCTAATAAAAATTATCAAAGAGAAGCTTAGATTGATACCCAGGAAGGACTATTTGTAAACCAAGGTCAAAATCAAACCTTGAGGTACAAAACCAAGCACTTAGAGTATGTACAAAGTTCCATTTTTTAATCAAGGAGTGGAATTAGAGAAAAAACTTTTGTAATAAGTCTACAAGTGAAATTTTATAGATTTGTAAAAATAATTGTATTAGATTTATATTGTGAATTTAGACTCAATTGAATAATTAGATTAAACGTATTAAAAGTTATTGGAATTCAAGTGGATTAAGGTATCCAAAATTAGAGATTTGAAGAGCAATAAGGATATCTAAGATCTACAACAATCTACTAATTGGATTGAAGTGAAAATTAATGTACTAATATTTGACATTAACACCAATAACCAAACATAATTTGGAAGCAAATTGATAGTTTGTGATAGAATTATCAAAACTAAGAACTCAGCATCAATATTAGAAAAGGGATATTATCCAACCTCCAAATAGAATTTTTGACTTTTCTCTTGATTGGTAAGTGCAATTCTTCTCAAGTTTCTTGTACATGTTGTCAGCTAGGATTTTTAAGATTGTATAAATTTATAAGTGAAATCAACAACTAATTAGGACTTACAAAGATTTTAATTTACTATTGGATTTATTTAGGATTAATTAGGATTTGTAAGAATTTAGCTAGGATTTCTTTAAGATTTGGATATGGTTCTTTAAGGTTGATTAGGATTTAGTTAGGATTTTTTTAGGATTTGGATAAGGTTTCTTTAGGATTGGTTAGGATTTGGTTAAAATTTACGTAGGATTTTTCTAAGATTTGATTAGAAATTGGATAGGATTTTGTTAAAGGTTGATATGTTTATTTTAGGATTTTTATAAGGATTATTTAGAATTGATTAGGATTTGTTTGAAGGTTGTTTGATGTTTGATTAAGATTGGTAGTGGCTTAAAGAGTGTTCATAGAGCCTATATCTATGAGCTTGAAACACACTCAATTGCCTTAGAGATGAATAAAAGATATGTAAATGACCTTGAAAGTTATCTAAGACCATCTAGGAATATTGATTGATTGACCAATTGATTAATTGATTGATAAAAATTGATTGACTTGAGGATTTTAAGAGCATCATGATTGCTAAGACAGGTGTTTCTAAACACCTCATATATTTCTTTTGATTTTGAGAAGAACTTCCAGATAAATTAAAATCCTTCTACAACCTAATGTCCAATCCATTCTCAAGCTAAATTTCACATAACATGACAATATTTTTAACAAAAATATGCTAAAACTTTCATACTAAAGTTTTTTTAAGATTTACATTTTTTTACATATTTTTATATTAAAAGATAATTTTAAAATCTAAATACTATTATTTATAAAAAAAACAATCTTATATTTAAAAAACTATTTATTATTACAAATTTTTATTTTAACACATTACAATTATAATATAAGTATTTGAAATAATAAAAAAAGATGTTACAATTATTTTTAATACTTTCATTATATTTTAGTAATTATTATGTGTCACTAGTCTTGCATATATAATCCATATATAAAGTCAACATCTAATTCATACATTAATTACATTGATTACAGTTCAATAAATAAAAACGTTATGTCTAGTTGGCACTATTGGCTAACTTTTGTAAGATTACATGAAGAATAAAAAAAATATATATATATTTATAAAAATATTTTTTCTTAGTTTAATAATATAATAATATTTAATAATATTATTTCTTTATTATTTATTATTTGCAATGTTTATAGAACTTCATATAGTATTTTAAGAATATTTTCTGATTTGATATCAATAACATACAAATATATCTCAAAGAATTATAAAGTCTTCTAAATTGGCCCACAATACAATTTAATGCAAATAAATTCATTTAATCTCTTTACAAGTATGATCTTAATTGTGATATTTTATAGTTTCTATAATTTAAACATAAAATTTTAGAGATGCAAAATTCTTTCTATTCTATTTTTAATTTTAGAAATTTTAAGAAACAACAGATTAATAAATAAAACTTCTACAATTGACATCATATACAACTAAATAGTTAAAAAAGTTAGATTGAAAAGCTCAAGGTTTCAATTACCTAGCTTTGATAATATACTACAATAGCTTCATATTTAAATGAGAAGCTTAAAATTTCAATTATCTTACTTTTATAATATATTATATTAGCTTTATAGTTAAATAAAATATTATATATTAAGATATAAATTTTATTTTGTATATAAAAACCATAAAAATCTTTATATTCAAAAATTATATTAAAGTTCTATAATTAAGAGATAAAATTAGAAAATATATTAGATTTTTTTAAATTTGAAAGCAAAATTCTTTTACTTATTTTAATGAATCTACAAATACTAATTTTTTTTTAAAAATTATTATTCTTCTTATATCTTTTAATTATCTAGAACAATCTAAAATATTACATGGTGTAAAAAATAATACAAATAATAAAATAATGAATAATATAATAAAAAAGATATATTATTATATTATTATAATTAATATATAAAATAAATATACTTTTTTTAGTAATTTATACTATTAATATTTTTTATCTTCGTCAATATATATTTTTTATCTTAAATTTTTTACTACTAATATTTTAATAAATACTTCAATAATATGCTAGTTTTTTTACAATAATCTTTTTTAAAAATCCGAAATATTTGAAGTATTTTTTTATAGAGATATAGTAAATAAAAAAATTTAATTTGAATTTTAAAATACTAATTCTATAATTATAAAAAATTAATTGATATTAGAAGTTTTAATTTTAAAATATTACAATAGAAACACTTGCATTTGATATAATAATAATGAATGCCACTATCCTACATAATTTTTTTAACATGCTTTTGTAATTGTTATGTGTTATTATTCTTGTACATATATATATATATATATATATATATACACACACACATAAGATAGCAATCAAATATTATTAATACAAAGAACTTTGAAGCTTTTTTAATTTTTTTATATTTTATAAATTACTAAAAAAAAATAACTAATATTAACTTATAGATAGTGTTTATCATTTTTATATATTAGATTATTATTTTTTAAACTATAATATTAAATTCAAATTTAAAAGTATTAAAAAAATTTATTAAATTATTATTATTATTATTATTATAATATATAAATTAAGATTATTTTTTATTTTTCTTATATTTTACTAATTAGATTTTATTTCTATGATATTTTATTACTTATATAAATAATTTTATTTTAATTTAAACATTAACATATTTGATTTTAACTTATTTTAAATTTTTTAATAAATATATGCTCTACATAATTAAACTTAGATCTATAAAGAGCATAAGCAAATTATATTTGATGTATAATAAGAACATTTAGTTATCTGAAATTATTTAAAATATATATTGTATTGCCATAATATTTTTAATTAAAATAGATGATTTTTAAAGTTATATATTATTGTACTGCATAGGATTCTAAAATATTAAAATTATACATATTAGTTTTTTGTAATGTATGTTACAAATAAATGGTCTTTAATTATTGATATAATCACTTAAATGATATATATAGTTATAGTTATATATAGTTATAGCTATATATAATTTGATATTTTAAATTATATTTCTTTGATTTTTTTAATTATGTGAGATCAAGAAAGAATCTTTATTAAAAAAACTTGTCTCATTTATTATTCATTGTTGCAATCAATGTAGGCACACTTATCATATAGATTCTTCTATTTGTTACAAATGAGCTTATCAAAAAAATTACATTTAATTATGTTAGTAACTCTTTACCTTTAATTATTACACTCTATTTTAATAAAAAAAACTATACTTAAGTTTCCTAACTCACTATGCAACAAACCTGCATCAAGTTTATTTGACGTATGATTTTGATTGGTTTTTAATCTTTTTCAATAAAAGCATTTCCTATGGTCTTCTAGACAGTATCAACTTTGGTAGAAAATTATTGGAAACATACTAAAGTTTTCATTGTTCGAACACAAGTGAATGAAACTTCAACCACCTCTTAAAAAATTAGAAAAAAAAAGAACCAATCCACCAAGTTTCAAAAGCCCATCAATCAACAAACCCACCATATAAAAAATTTGAATATGTTGATCAGGACACCTCGTTAAAACCGAGGCAACACCAGAAGTGCACACACAACATAACAGAAATATCAAAACAGAAATTAACATTTTAAAAAATGTAAAAATGTAAAAAAATCAAGAAATAGGCTGAGCATCCGGCAACAGGATTCGAGCACAAAGCAATGCGAAGGGGCTGTGAAGATTCAACGTTGGGGGAGGGGTTTGTTGTTGTTGGATAGAAGCTTTTGGAACCCACTTGGAAAAACAAAAAAACAAATGCGGTGTTGGATTATGTGGGGCTGCTTCTTCTTCTTCTTCTTCTTCTTCCTTCTTCTTCCACTGTGCTCTCAATGAATGTCACTGTAACTGTAACAGTAACAATGTGAGAGTGTGCAGGGCATGCAATGCAAGGCTTTGGTTGAAAGCATACAGACACGAGGAGGATATAACTGCCACACGAAAGCTCGCTGGGGAAGTGTGGCTCTTCCTTGGAGGAGAAGACAAAGTACCCAAGAGGGGAAACAAACAAAAACAACCTTACCAACAAAAACAAATAAACAATAAACAATGAACAGAAAAAGAAAAGAGGATGGGGGAGAGAGGTGGAAGCTTTTGGGGGTCCAGCTATGGCTGGCCGATTGTGGGAGCTGCTGGGCATCACTACTGGGAGACTGCACCACCAACCAATGAAGAAACGTGGAAGCTTATCTTGAAAGGTTGCAGGGCATGGACCGGGTCCTTGGTTGTTGGTGGTGGTGATGCAGCACAAGATAAGTATGCAGCGTGACCTTATAATAATAATAACAACAACAACAACAACAACAATAATAAGACTATCCTAGCATGCGGCTGAAGCTTCCTGTCGCTTAATCTGACAAGCCCTTTCCTTTCCTCGGGGAAGACGTGCAGCGCCAGTGGCGCCGTCTTCTGGACCCCACCCTCAGCCGGGATTCCGTTTCAAGGGTGCAGAATCGAGCAGCCTCTTCACGACGCGAGGTTTATGATTATTTTATGGTGGGGGCAGGGCTGGTGCGGGTACTGCGCCTGGTGGCGACGTTGTACTCCTTGTCTTCCTTGCCCCGCACTTTCCATTGACATCCAGTCTCATTGTTTCATTCATTCATTCATTCATTTGTTATGTTGGTGGAAAATTGTTTGCAATGTTATTCCCGTTCATGGAAGTGATTGTAATTGGCGCAATTTTGGAGATGGTGAATGATTCCAAATGTGTTGCTGGAAGAAAAGTGGTAATATATGAGTGAGTTTAAAGAGATGTACAATTGAATGACCTCACTGCCACTCATGAATACACAGTACGAGAGATTCAAACAAATACATACACTGAAGAGCAAAAACATGACGTGTAGGAATGAAGTAAAAGATGACACACCCGTCTGATTCATTGTTGTCCCATTCAAGGGAAAGAAATGTATAGGTAACAGGGAGTTTCATTATCAGGAAAAGGTTACATGCTGCAGTCATGTCAAGATTGTTCACATTTGACAACCTCGAACAATTCCAGATAATCAAACTGATACCTGAAACCTAATTAGCAAACACAAAAGAAACACATGCAAGGAACATCACCGGTTATTTTCTGTACGCCGGGATGTTCCTATTTGGAACACGCAAAACCCAACTACCTAAATAAGTGATGCATTTCATTCCGAAGCAAGCCGTACAGCAAGCTCTACGAATGAAAGCATGAACACAACAGCCAACTAACACACGCAGTGTCTCAAAAAATCAATTAACTATGTCATTCTCACCACCAATCAATCATCGCAGACGAATCATCTAATTGAGGCTCGTCATTATGGAAATGCTCGGCTCCAGCGCCGACACCAGGGATGATCCATTCCAGCCTTCAATATTCAGAAACGTACTGTCGCAAACATCGGCTAGCACCAGGGCAGAGTGTAATCTTGTGGGAATTTGAGCACCTGACAGCTCGATATGAGCTTAAAACATGCCAGGCGGAGTGTGATGAAGAAACTCCTTAATTGAGTGAGGCATGCAAAAGGGGTTCTTGGTTTGAGTCGAACATCTGACAGCTCCATAAGAGCCTAAAACATGCCAATGTACTTCCTTCGGTGTAGAGACTCATCTGTCGGGCAGCAAGCACGGAAGCGATTCCGCAAACCTGGCAGCTCCATGGGAGCCTAAAACATGCCAGGGAATGGTCGTTGCAAATAATCCTCCATCCAGCAGCACCTTCACAAGAATCTCATGTAGACACGGCAGCTACAAGGTAGCCTAAAACTTGCCTGTCGATATCAGATTTCGAACCTCCTCCATGCTCGAGCATCAACTGAGTTTCCCATACAACTCCAACAAATCCGATGTAGAAACTCCTCCGCCACACGTCTGCCGTCGTCACCTCCTCGAAACTGTTCTAAAATGGAGACCAACTCCGCCAGATGGACTGTGCGGAGTTTAACAAAAGAATGAGCAGGGCGCTTTAGCAGGCCACCAGTATGCACCAGCTAAGGAACCACTGTGTCACTTTGAAGACCTTGATTTTTAAGCCCACTTGCTCTACTTCAAAAAATGAGAGCATCAATGTGGGAGGACTCTATCGTCAACCAAATATTCGTGACTTCAGTAAGAGACCTTCAGAACTGTAAACTAAATCCTACAATGAGTGATTTGACTGGTAAAAAAAGGTGTCAAGATCACTTTTCAAGGGTCAGGTCTCAAAGATCCAGTATGGACCAAAGTGGCAACAAAACTGTTGGCCAAGGTGCGCGTTTCTCATTCGCAACGTCTCCAAACGTTGAACTTTCGGGGGGGACTCATGGTTACCGATGTTGGTGTAGCACAAAGTTTCCTGGGTGTTGATTCGACCGGGACGAAATTATTGGTGGAACTCACAAATCTCACAGAATCTTCACTTCCTGCTGAACTATTTACAAAGTCATTCAAGGTGAATTGACTTTCCTTCACCCCGAGACCCAGGACATCCCAACTATAGTCGAGCTGCTCCTCCACATTGGGGTCACTGCTCAAGAGAAGATCTTCAAGGTTGTACTGCAGATCATCCGATGACTCACCAGTCGCGTCTGAGCTAGGAGAGCTCGCATACCTCAACTCACTCGCCGATGAGGACTCTGGCGGACTCTGGCAAGGGCTGGTCGATGTGCTAGAACCACTGTCTCTAAAACTTGAGTAGTCCAAAACACCCGCACCAGGAACAGGACAGAGGTCCACAACTTCTGAACTTAGAGCTGCGTGATGAGTGGGATCACGCAAACCGGTTACATCTTCAAGCTTAACGGGAGGGTGAACTTTATTTTGTTCGCCCCCAACCGTGTTTGCCGAAAGCTCTTTCCGGTAAGCGATCTCGTTCAGTTTCGCAGTCAAAGTGGAAGTGTGACCTCTCCTGGACAGTGCGGATGGCACACCGACCTCGTCAACTGGTGACTGTGCCCCGCCAGAAATCCCAGAGTTACATTGCTGCCGAGGAAAGTTGAGGCGCGCGTACTCACCTCGTAGCTTGTACGCCGCTGGAAACACGAAACCAGTGATAAAGTTAGTCGACAAGAAAATAACATAAAGGACTGTGTTGAATCCATAAGAAAAACCACGTCGACAGACAGGAGACTGACCTGCATCATAAGCCATGGCTGCCTCCTCTGCGGTGTCGAATGTTCCTAACCAAAGACGCGTCCGGTTCCGTGGAAGCCGAATTTCGGCAACCCACTTCCCCCAATGCCTCTGTCGGACACCTCGATATAACTTGGTCCTGGGAACTCCAATTCTCTTCTCCGCAGTCTTCTTCATTAATTGAGCCCGCGGACCAAGATCGGTAGTGGAACTCCATGTGGCCCGAGGAAGGTTCTGAACATCAATCTCTTGTCGACAGGGAGGAAAGGCCTGGAGATGATACATCTGAGGCGTTAGCTGCGCCGCCTGGAAGTAGCTGTTGGTAAACTGATGCTGTAGAAGTGCCGCAGTGCCACCCATATTACCTCCTCGCGACAAGTCATGCATATTCTGAACCACAAGCGGCTGATCTACCATGAACGTGCTGAGGCCATCCGACCCCACATACGATGAAGATAATTGAGGAGGTGAAGGAATAACACAATGATACTCTGTCATGATAGGCGATGGCTCATCCACTACAGCCGGTACACCCATCGTCATGGGAGACGTACAAGGAGCAACTAATAACTTCTCACGACATAATATACCCTCGTCTTTAATAATCTGTGTTGGGGGCCTATAATTCAAATTACTACCATTCAGTAAGGACTTAACAGAGTCCATAGTACTCTGAGTGAATCTTTCTAACCCAGCAACCTCACGAATAATGCTGTCACCGATCCCACCTCCATCATGAACACCATTACCGTAATATGAGCCTCGGAACGAGACGTCATATCCAGGCAACGTATTGCTCATGTTATTACATGCAACAGCTGCCATCTCCCTCGAGCAAGATCGGCTCTCAAGCGTGACAATGTGTACAGTTCTGACTTCCTTCACCTGTATATCCCAGTCACCTCTTCAGGTACAAGCTCAAAATGTGAGGGAAACGCGGATAGTGTTCGGAAACACTGCTTGTCAACAGAGACTCCCACAGAAGGATCGCAGAACAGTGGCAGGTTTGGATGGCAGCCGTCTACTGATGTAATGTACTGAAGGGAGGCGCCAAGTATACCAACACCTCCTACATATTACAAACCACCAGCTTAGTCAGATGGTGATCACTATCAATAACACCATACAAATCACTCCGTGACAACACAACGGAAGAAAGTCAGCGAAATAAAACGACAACACAAAAAACGGACCACACATGATCAATAGCATGCGGGGTCAAAATGATACCAAGTAACTTCAAAGAGTGAAACGTAAGCAAATCACACCACAAACTCCCATCAACTAAATAAAAATCAGTTGCAGGATTTCCAAACGTTATCCACACCACTGTGAAACGAGATCCCACCAAAATCCAAGTAAACAGCCTATTCACAGTGGATAGCGGTCATACTCTTGAAGATGAAACCGAAGCGCCGTCACCTCCTGTAAGGTTCGAAGACGGGAGAATCCAGTGGCACAATTACCCTACAATTAAAGGCGTTCAGGCCAAGATTGCGCCAAGTTCAAAGAGCCCGAACCTAGAAGAGCACTGCTTCAGTCGCCAGCAAGAAGCTCCAAATAAAAAATAAAAAATAAAAACACTACAAAACAGTGATAGGAACAAGTGAAAATCTACAACACTTCCTCACACCTCTGACCTATTGTTAAGCGAGCAAACACCGGTGCCTCCACGTAAAACACTATGACATAATGTTTCAGTGACTTCCAGCAGATGTGCCCGCAAAACGTGCCTAACACGGAAGCGAACAATGAAAGTGTTTCACTGCAAGCCGCTGATCTCCTACTGTAGGTGAACTCTTAACCAGGGACAACAACTAGGGAATGGAGGTACGTAACACTACGTGCATCAAACCAAAAGTAATAAACCAACGTCTACACCAAAGTGCCTATCCTGCAGTGAACCCCCGGTGCCTAGCCTGCATGTGAGTGCGCCAGTGATCAGAGGAAAACGCCAATCCCCGGATCTCCTTCAACCAACAACCGACAGCCTCAATACGAGCAAGTCACCAGCACCCGAAAGAGAGTGCCGGAAAACAAGCGAGATACGAGACCGACGAGAGACAACACAGTTGAGAGAGCGTGATCCGAGCTTGCGTGCGATTTCCACTTCCTACGAACCCGTGCCTACAGTGAGACGGTGAGTGCGCCAGTGGGTGAGTGCGTAAGTGAGTGCGTGTGTGCGTGCGATGAGTGCGAGAGCGCTGAAAGACGATGACGATGACTCTAACAATGTTGCAAGGATTGTTTCAGAGTCGGGCTCAACTCTTATACTTCCGACCTCGTCAAGGGGCTCCCTCGTGCCTCCCTCCTTCCTCCGGCATACCCACCCCCTCCCTCGCCCCCGTGTCATTAGCTTCTCACTAATCACGCGGCATCCGTGCTAATTAGGGCAGGTAACTAATTATTCCTTCGGTCGTTTGCCCTTCCGGGCAGACGGAGCCTAGGTTGAGGCACGGGGAACCGTGCGGGGAACAACAGCACCACCCGCTGAATCACTCTCGGAACCAAGCAATCCATCAATCTATCATTGTATTTATTCATCACAGTTAAGGGTTCTGATAACGAGTTTTACAGTTGTAATTCTTCTTCTTCTTCTTCTTCTTCTAGTTTGTAATTGATGAAGACCCAAAACTGGATGTTGACAAGGTTTAATAAACTTGATAATTGGAAACCTAACTTGACATAAAACCTGTTAAGTTCTTGTACTGTGTATATTCATAGTGGAACTTTACATCACTTGAAATGATCAGTGTATTTGTGAGAATGTATGCACTGCTTATTTTACAACTATTTTTTAATCTTTTAATTATAAATATATAAATCCTTGATATTAAATATTTAGATGTACTAATTATATTCTCCAGAAGCGTGTAATTAAGAAAAATGTGTCTATACTTAACATTTAACAATCAAATCAAAATAAGATCAATTTCATAATTCTTACATTGTAATTGATGAAAACTTTGTGATGTGACAAATACTTGCTAAATTGGATTTTATACAAACTTTAACTTCTTCACAATACACAAAAAAAAAAAAAAAAATCCTATGACTACATTGTAAGTATTGAGACTGACTTATTGTGGTATTAAGAAAATCACAATAATATAATTTTCATACATAAAAAATTGTGAGCTTTTCATTTCTTCCTAAAAGGAGATAATTGTGTATCTGAACTCTATTTATAGTTCGCGCAAATTAATAAAAGCTGTGATTTGAGCCTTATTTTACCAAGAAAATTTTCAGAAATACTTTTTTAATAATTTTCAAAAGAAAGTAAATAAAAAATAAAATAAAATAACTATGGTAGTAGTTTACTACTACAAACACAAGCTTGGAAGATTTATTTGTTACAAAAAGGAGATTGGAAATATAAAATAGAAATGAAATAGAAAAAGTATTCTAAAAGAAGTGCAGCAATTTTTGACTCTCCAGAAAAGTACTTTCACCTTATTTGATATTGAAAATAGAATATGCTTTGTTGTTGTTATTTCAACAATAATATGAATGTTAATGAGATATTTTGTTTGTATAATTGATACACTGTTATCTCAAAGGTGGATAACTTACAATACATATAATGCTAAATATATCTCTTGGATAATGATAAATCATCCAATTTGAATATAAACTGAAATTCAATAATTTCGACAATAATCTTATTTAAATTTGCCAAAATTAAAATTAGTACATCAAAATTTTGTCGTTTTTAAAAATATGATACATAAAAAATACACGAAGAAAAGTGTCAATTTAATAAGTTTGATAAATACTATATATCTTAACATAAAATTATGTGATTTACCAAAATAGAAATGATTTCAAAATAATGTTAAATATAATCAAAGTATAATAAACAACCAAAGAAATAAAAATACATTCATTTTTTTCAATATTTTCCTTAAATGATCGTGTATCTGTAAACTTAAGAGTAATGCAACTTAACTAGTTGGTTCAATTATAATATAATGTATGTAAATTTTTTAATAAGATACACAAATTTTAAGGTATGGTAAAGAGCATACAAGGGCATTTGTATTTTTCAATTGAAAGATAATTTAATTTAACAGATCGTGTCATCAATCAAAAAGTTTTGCACATCATTGATTTAATTGACTAAAAAAACCAGAAATATATTATGTAATAACAACACCACGGCAACCACAAATAACTACTCTGTATGAATAAGATAAAGGAATCTTAAATAAATAGATTGATGTGACTAAAATAAATAAATAAAAAATAACATAATGGAGGATTAATAGAGAGCAAAAACAGAAACATAATATTGTAGTTTTATTTAAAATAGACAATTAGATGTTAATGTTAGCATTACATGTTGTAATATTTATATACATTTTCAAGAAATTATATGTGAAAATGCATGCATTCTTTGCACGCTATTATGACATCATATATTCAACTGTTATTTGCACATTATTAAACATGAAGATGCAAAGAATGTAAGTTTCTTTTCTTAAAGAACACATATTTTAATAATCATTATGAATTTCAAATAGATTTCATTAATTTATATTGAGCTGCATGCATAATTTGATATTTGGTTCATATTGACTAGTGATATTTCAAGTTCAATAATATAAATTCTAATGAGTCTTTACTTACATATTATTTGATCTCTATACAACAAATGAACATTATTTACATAGTTAATGCAAACATAGAAAACAACATCAGGCCCATTGTAGTAAAAATTGATTCCCAACTAACTACTGTATTAATGTTCGTTTGTTTATTATCCAGATGGAACAAACGAAGGCCACAAATATTGAACCGTGATATCCAAGATTGCGTTTTTAATTGAAATACAAATGAACGAATGAAAAACAGTCGACGATGTAAAACAGTGGATGAACGAGTCACTGATAATTGCAGACAGAACCCAGGCGACGACATTCATGGGATCCACAAGTGACCTTCCAGGAATGCGCAACCGCACCGACCACGTGTTTAGAAAATCGTGTTCCCCGGCATGTTTCTCCGTTCCACGTGGCAGGCTGGAAGAGGTGGAGGAGGAACTGAGAGAGGACGATGGTCGGGTCGACGAAGTTACCAGCTTTCATCCAACAGTGCTGAGCTTGGGGTCAGACTATAACCACCTCCCACTATTTTAGAGGTCATGTTTAACCCACAAGGTCTTCATGACTTTCTTAATTGCGGCTCTTTCTTCATTATGCATTGGTTGAAAGTAAACCACTTTGATATATCGGTGATTTTTAAACAAATTATTCTTAAAATTGTTTAGTTGTTGAAAAAACTGCTGTTGAAATCATTGAACTGAAAGAAAAAAGAATAGTACAGAATAAAAATAGTATAAAACTCATATCACATGGCCTGCATCAAATCATGAAGGCAAGCATTGGAGAAATATTCAAAGTTTGAAGAACCACATGATATTATTGTCGTGCATTTACATGTTTGTTTATATATATATATATATACACACACATTAGCGTGTAAGCTGATGCAGAACTTTATGTAGAACTATATGCTGTGATTAAAAACGAGTAGAATTTGATGCAAGACAGAGAGTATTCCAGTTGTGATATCCCTTGAGGAAATAAATAGAGACAATACCACCAAGCTTTTTTAGTGTTGTCATCATGAACCTAGCTTAAATTGAACGCTAAGATAAAACGATGTGGAGCGCATTGTTCACATTCTTCCCTTAATTCGCCATGCTAACACATCGTTTTCGGATGATTAGATCACTTTTAGGTCGAAGATTTTAGGGGATTTTTCCGAGAGTGATTACGACTCATCAACTTGGTGTGAGACTCGTTCTACTTTCCAACACTTTCAAAAAGCCCTGACCTCGGAAGGAGCTCCAAAATCCAGCTTCGCACGGATCGGGACATGAAGCGTGATATATATATATATATTTTTTTTGTTTTTTTGTTTTTTGTTTTTTTGGTTCCCGAGTTGGATTGTTTTCCGATTCGAGAAAAGTAGTTTGATGTCCTACTCGAGCTTTTGTTCAAATCGTGTCTGCAACGTCGAAGCCATCGGGTTCAGGGAGATTCCATGAGATCGGAGCTCGCATGTAGAGAGAATGAAAACTGTGCGTAGAGCCTCGTTCCGTTGTTGTTGTTGATGTTGTAGTTCTCTTTTGCTTGTGGTGGTGCACATTCTGCCGTCACAGCCAGAGTCTGCTGCGACCAGGTTTCGTGGGGCGCAACCCTGTCTGTGCCCGCAACAGAACGACGTCACGGCGCTGAAAAGCCTCCGGTCCCGCCAAAGCCCTTTGCGTGGGCGCTAAATTCCAGAGACTCACAGGGCTCGCAAGTGCACACTCTTGAAGCGCAAGGCATCTGATCGTCGACTGAATGCGATGGGAACGACTTAGCTTTTCTCCTCTTCGCGGACCACGACTCTTGCCACAAAAATAATAATCTCCCTTGCCTCAGCCCAGATCAGCGAAAGCCAATGCTGGAGCTCTTTGACTGCAAAGGGCATGGAAGAGCGCCCGCAACCCACCATCGGCGCGGAGACATTTCCCAGATGCGCAGCGCATGCGTAAAGGGAACGCCGCAAATTAGACTCAACCGTATCCGTCAGGCGGAATTCGGGAACAGTTGGGTTATTCCACAAGTGACCTTGCGACAAACGAAGTGATATTGTTTCTAAAGATGGTCGTTTAACCTGCCATCATTAAGCAGAAGCCTTTTGCAATACATGAAACATGAGAGATTCCTTCAGGCGCATGGCCGAGTTCCGCCGGAAAGCTAAAATCCCAAATCGGAACTAGCTGTAGTCACCAAACAAGCCCTTCATGGAAACTGGATTTTCAGATAAAATTGCTGTCATCAAGCTCGTAATGGAAATTATAGTCGCAGCAGAGCAATTCCATAGCCATATCGTCGCGGGGCCCACCGAAAAATATCATCAACCGAGCGTGTCGAAAAGAAATGATCCACCTCGGAAGTCGCTCCGTGCTCCCCCTTGCTTCCCACGCAACCCTTCGCCACGTCATCGGTCCTTCGTTCCTGTCCCTCGTCTGTGTGAACACTCCCCCAGAATCTGAGACGGAATTGTCGCAGGGTCCTCCGGGCCCCCAGACGAATTCCAGTCGGAACAGACGAGGTGGTGAGGAGACTTGTCGTCCACCATGCTGATTCCCCATGGAACGGATCTGGTGGTAACGTTGCTTTTCCTGCACCCCCTTTGGTTTTGTGGGCCACCGTGGTGGCCAAAGCCCATCTTGAGTGTTGCCCCCACTTGGATCTCATCGTCAACAAATTGGTTGAAGTTTCAGACCTTTCAAGGAAGAAATTAATATGCAAATAAAGTAAATCAAACTCACAAAAAGTCAGAACTGATTTTGGTACCAAAAATCACCAACTGTTGGATGCAATTGAATGCCACTGTTAGCTTTGGATGAGTTAGTAGTGATTATACCAAGCCACTTATTTGGAATATTTCATTGTCAATGTTGTGACAATACTGTTACAAGCACTTGTATATGGACACTTGTCCTAATTGTGAATCATAGGTGTGTTTGCACATTTGATACAATTATTCATCCATAGTTGTTGAGAAGTAGACGATTTCTATAGATAATTACTGTCTATAGTATCATCATCCGTGCAATTTATTTTTACTATCCATTCAAATTTGCGCTGAAATGTTAATAATATCTCAGAACCAAATTTAACTATTTCCAAACACAAATATATGTGTCATAATTTTATAACGTTTTTCTACATCATTCATTACAAGACTGTATTGCTCTATCCAAAAATAAATAATTATTTATTTATTTTATTTTTATTTTTAAAGAAAATACAAATAGTTTGTATTTTTTAACAATTGAATAGTAAAATTATGAACTCCAACAAATTTTATCCAACAAATAGACTTCTTAGCGTGAAGATTATTTCAAAGTCAAGGACAGTGCAGTCTTTCTTCAACAATGACATTCATTTTACTTTTTTTGTTTATTCATAAATTATTCATATGATTTTGGTGTTTTCCTTATTTTTTATGTATAGCATTTAAGATATTTTAGACCATCAAACCTAAACAAACATTTATAGCATTTTACATGGAAAAAACAGATGTTATTTATTGTAGTAAGCCATTGAAAAAGAAAGACAAATCTTTCTTTCAAATCTTTCTTTATACTTAAAGATACACATGATTTCAAAATACAACCTTTCATGGTTAGAATTGATTAAAGAAAAACCCACAATAAATATGCCGTTACATATGACAAAATAGAGCCCTTTTAAGCATCTAGAATTGTTACAAATTAAATTAAATTTTAATCATTTTTCACATTTACAAATATTAACAAATGTACATGTCATGGAATGTTGTTTGTCTTCAACTATTCCCAACATGGATCCCTTGTGTGGAAATTAAGACAAAAAGCCCAGGAAGTTGAAGCTAACTGTACTTGGATGGAGTAGTACAGTGTTTTGTGGTTTAAAAAAAATATGAAGTACATTAGGAACCATTCAGAACTATGTGGAGTCATTGCTTGTAGAAAATTAGTATCATTTTGTAATTTAGAGTTATATAAATATACAAATAATTTTGCTAATTGCCTTTTGAATTTAGTTGTGTAGATATGGTTAGAATTTCATCACTTACAAAGTCTGTTCATGCATTGAAATAAAAACATTTCACAAATATTAATATCATCATACATATCTACAAATCAGTTCAATTCTTTGTCCTTTCAAGAATCATTAAATTCACCTCACATTTTCAATTTTTTTTATAAAAATGATGGCAATGCCATAGTCTTTGGTCTAACATTGTTTGATTCTAATGTTTCCTTTTTGGTTTCCTGGGTTTTTTGGGGTTTTTTCTGTATGCAAGACAAAGAGAAATCACATGTGTATGCTCACATGATGTTTGTGTAATAAGCTGTGGTTGTTTTGGATGTGTTTTACATATTAAATTTCATATTAGTTGACACCTTATACATATACATTCATTTGATCCTCAGCTTTGTTAATCTTCCATTCTGTTGATTTTGAAGATATTCACAGCTTCATGTAATTCACTTGTCATCACACAAATCAGTATAATTGAAGTGTATCAATTCAATTCTATAATCTGTGATGTGGCTAAAGTTTTGTGATGAGATAAAATCCTCAAGTAAATGGTATGGGAGCCCTTTGTGACTGTACCAGACTATGGAAAGTAAAGGAATGAACCAGGATTCTGCATTAAGCATTTCCAGACATGCACTTTCAAAAAGGATTGCCAAAAAGGCAAAAGCTGCTACAAAATACAAAGGAGATTCATGCTTGCATTCTCAACCACAAGCAATTAAGCATCAAGGAAAAAAGCATAAAAACAAAAATGAAAGAATCATTATTCTACTGTTTTTATTTTTATTTTATTGGAGGAGGAAGATGATCTCAACAACAAGTAAAGGTGGACCATGCAAAGCATGATATTTGTGCTTACAACACGGTTGCAACACTTGTCAATTGCTTGGAAACTTGTGTGTTAAGGGACCCTTCCAGAATATTCATTTCAAATCTTTGAAAGTAACTTTAGTAGTTTTTCATTTAGGCTTTAGGCCTTCAAGGAAACAGATATGATTTTATCACCCCTGGTATTATTGTTCCTTGCAAAGAGGATGAGTGCCTTATCATTTTGATAATCTTTTCAGTTTTTTATTTTAAAGTGGAAGTGCTATTGGAAGTTGAAAGTGAGAGCCTTCTTTTCATTTGAAATTAGCATGATTTGTTCTCAGAATATTCTTAATTTGGATATATATATTTGCCAAAAGTAGTTTAAATGGAACTTTGTGCACAATTTTCATTTGTTTTTTTAAATATATATATATATATATATATATATAAATCTTTTAAAGAGCATTTGTAATTTTAATGAACAAAACACATGAATTCTATATTGAATATGTAGAAATCATTTACTAAACAAAATCAATTAGAAGTTAAAAAGAATACATCTCTGTGTATATATATATATATATATATATATATATAAACTATGGGATTAAACCTTTAAGGGATAAATAAGCCCCCTCCAATGCATTTGAGTTAAAGATTTCATGGAATTGAATGGACTTAACGTAGAGAAGGAGTTAACACATGCACTTTGTGAATTAATGAAGGATACTTGTGCATGCAAAGATGAGATTACTATGAGATAATCTCAATGTAGAATAGTGGCTACATGAATAAACCATCTATCCCATTGTTCTTAACTTGTATGTATATGTAGCACTTGGCATGTGTATTTTGTTGTTGACCCACAAGATCTTCTCTAATCCATTTTGTTCATTTTATGTTTTATTATTTTTATTCATAGCCAATGTACTTTTCTTAGGTCAATTAGAAATATTAATCCAAATAATAATAAAAATAAAATATTACTACTAACATAATACATCTTGAAATCCTACTAAAATTATTAAATTATAGATATTTTAAAGAGGAATAATTGTAATTAATATATAGTTTTTATATGATAAATAAAATATATTATATAAATATATATTTTAAAATATTTTTACAAATCTATATACTTTTATTGATATTCTCAATGATAAAGGTTTGCACTAAAAATTAAGATAGAAAAAATTGTTTCATATAAGATTTATGAATTTTATTTTGATCTATTATTTCTACTATATATATATATATATATATATATATATACACACATACATAAAAAATTCAAAAAATTAATAATAATTTGCATTAATACAAAAAAAAGAAAAAAAAAGAAAAAAAAGAAAAAAGAAAAATTCTTAGTTAATACATTTGCATGAATTAATAATTAAATCAAATTGATTGATATATAAAATTTAGTAAGAAATTATTTTTATAAATATTAGATTTTTTGTATTGTGATATTTTAAAGCATATTTGATAATAATCATTTTTTAAATTCTATTTATTATAAGTATCAAGGATGTAAGACAACATATTAGCAAATGGATAAAAAAAAGAATATAAAATTAGATAATTGATAAAAACAAAAAAATAGATGGTTGACAAGAACAAGAATTTGATTGATATTAAAAATAAGGCAACACTTTAGATTATTCCAAGAATTGTATTGGCAAGATTGACTTGTACCTTGGTCTTGGCTCCTATTTATATTGCAAGATTTATGTCTTATGAAACCTTCTTCAGCTTGATGGAAATACCTATAAAAGATTTCTAGTCATAGAAATTAAAAAGTTTTTAGAAGTTTATGAAGTATCTATAGATGCTACTAAAAATATCTTAGAAGATTTTAGAAGGGTGAGGAAGATTTTAGAAGACTGGAGAAGATTTTAGAAGATTAAAGAAGGTTCTAAAAGGTTCTAAAAGATTCAAAAAAAATTATAGAAGATTATGAAAGATTTTAGAAGGTTCTAAAAAGTGATAACTTAGAGTATGTCTATAACATCACCTCTCCTTTTAGTAATGAATTCTACAAGGAGTCCAAGTGTTTTGATGAGCAAATCACATATGTAAGAAATCTAAAATTTGTCGAAATAAAGAAGCAACATATTTCTTCCTTTGTTTGTCAATAATTAATTCTACAAGATCCTTGAGATGGCATTGATGGCCTCCATATATAACTTCTATTGTACCAATATTCTATTCAAGAATCTACTCTTTGTTGCAACCTTCAAAACATCCTCAAAATATAATTTTTGAATTAATTGGAGTCACCCTTCCAACCTTAAGGAATATCACCAAAGCTTGAATATTTGAATTAAGATTTTTGTGATGAGACTATATATCTAAAGATTCTAAATATGGCCCTATTTAGTATTAAAATATTCTTTCTTCAAATTGCCTATGTTCTTCAAATTCAACAAATTGTAAAAGTCGCAATGATTTAGTAGGTGCTTGTATGGCAGAAGGGTGTAAGTCCCTCAAAACACAAAGATTTGAGATAGTAGCTAGTAAGCTTCTAGCAAGGTTTATTCTATCTTGGAGAAAATGACTATATACAAGTGAAGGTCTTAGAGTGGCTGTCTCTTTTTTACATTGGTCTTTTATTGTTGGTAAGAAAGTGTCATTTAAAAGTCAAGAGATGTTGGTGTCTAAAAATTCTTCAATGGCAATTGAATCGAGGTTTTTTAGGATATCATTGATAGAATTTGCAAATTTTCTTAGATACATTCTTAAGGTTATTTGAAGGTTCTCATATTCTTTTGCTAACTCTATAGGCCTTTTAATGAATGAAGTATTCCAATTGTCCATATCTTATATGAAAATCTGATATTTCATCCACTTTGTATTCAAGCTCCTCATTGCTTTGAATTGGAATTAGTAATAGAAGAGTTCTTTCAATAATACTTGACTTATAATAGATTTTTAAAAATAAGATATCAAAGATTAGATAAATATGTATGCTATTAGGTAGTTTAAGATAAAAACTTATTGAATTTACTTGGTGTGGAATTATAAATGGTTCAAGTTTTTAATAATCTAATTTTTGTGATGGTCATTATATTTGTATATTTTGCCAGAGTAGCTAAACACAATCTCCTATCTTAAACTTTGGTTGGCTCTTGTGATGTCTATATATTCTTTATATTAGTCTTAAGCTATTTGTAATTAGAATTTTAATTCTTTATGAATAGCCTTCAAATAGGTGATTAGATTTTTTGCAGTAGGACTTTCCACATCTTCAATTTGGAATGGATCTGCTCTAAAGTAGTATCTATAACTTGAAAAAAATGGAGTTTTCTTTGTAGAAGAATGTTTGATATTATTATATACAAACTCGATCAATAATAAGAGATATATCCAATCATCTTATTGATAATTTATATTGTAACAAAGATATTGTTACAAGATCTGATTCACTTGTTTTATTTGACCATCGGTTTGAGGATGATAAGTTAATGAAAGATTGATCTTCACCTTCAAAAGTTGAAATAGTCCTTTCCAAAAATTTGATACAAATTGTGGTCCTTGGTCCAAAATAATATCAATTAAAAAGCTGTGTATTCAATAAATATTATTAATAAAAAGCTTGGCCATTTTCTCCTCAAAAATAGTCTTGTTATATGGGATGAAATATACCATCTTGGTAAGACGGTCTACCACAATAAAAATTGAATCTTTGCCATTAGAAATCAGAAGATCTATAATAAAGTCCATAGATAACAATTGCAATAGACCCTTAGGAATTGGAATTGATTGAAGAAGTCCATATAATTGGTATCTTGGGACCTTTGCTTGGACACAAATTTTGCATGATTGGATAAATTTCTTTATCAATTTCTACATTTAAAGCCACCAATAATCTCTTGGTTTTAATTCCAAAGTCTTATTGAAGCCAAAATATCCAATTGCTAGAAGATTATATTGTACTTGAAGAACTTGAAGTCTTACAAGGCTTAGAGGAACATACAAAAGATTTTTGAAATACAACAATTTGTCTTTGAACTTGAAATTATTGTTTTCTTCTACATCTATGTTTCTTAGATGTTATTGAATGTTATCCACAAATAGATCTATCTTTATTGCTCTCTAGATTTTTGACTTAAGAGTTATATCTATATAAGTAGATATTATCAATATCTTTAATTATAAATTAGACGGTTTTAGTATGACTGATTTTACTTGATCTAATATAATATTTCTTATTCTTGTTATAAGATATGAATGTCAAGAAAAGGCATCTAATTTTTTTTGAAGTTTTTTTTGACAAAATATAATTATAAAATCAAATTGAGATAATGATATATTCCATTATACTTGATAATAATTTAAAAATTAGAAACTTATAAAATATTCTAAGTTTTTGTGATTAATATATATTATAATCTTGTATTGAGGTCCTTCTAGTAAATGGCACCATTCTTCAAAAGCATCAACAATTGCCAATAGTTCCTTGTTATGGATCTCATAATTAATCTTTACAGTTGAAAATTTTTAAGAGTAGAATGCTACTAGATGAAATTGATCATCATCACTAGTTTGAGAAAGCATAGATCCAAGTGCAAAATCTCAGGTATTTGTTTCCAAAATGAATGGTTTTGTTAAATCTGCATAAATAAGTATAAGAGTTGAAATAAAAGATTTTTTTAGCTTCTTGAATGCTTTTTCAGTCTTGTCATTTCAAATAAACTTCTTCTTTCTTATAAGTTGTGTTAATAGAGTTGTAATCTTAGAATAATCATTGATGAAGATTTTATAAAAATTTACAAATTCTAAGAAACATTGTATATATTTTTTTTTATTGATAACGGTTGTTTTCACTCTGTAACAGTTTGTATCTTCTATGGATTCATAAAAAATTTATTTTTAAAAGCAATATTTTTAAAAAACTTGATTGATAGTTGATAGAAAGATCACTTTTTTAATTTGGCATACAATCCACTTTCATGTAATTTTTATAATATCATATGTATGTGATGTTCATAGTCTTATTTGTTCTTAGAGAAGATCAAGGTATTACTTAGATAGATGATTATAAAATCATCTAAATATTCTTGAAAGATGTCATTTATCATATATTGCAAGACTATAGGTGCATTCATAAGTACAAAAGGTATAACATTGTATTCAAAATATCCATACTTTATATAAAATGATATCTTCTATTGATCTCCTTCTTTGATCTTGACTAGATTGTAGGCACCTCTCAAATCAATCTTTGTAAAAATCTTTGTTTGTCCTAGTTGTTCCAATAATCGTAAGATTAATAGTAATGAATAGCAATTTTTTATAGTCACCTTATTTAAACCTTGATAGTCAATGCACATACATAAAGAACCATATTTTTTTTTTCACAATTAAGATAGGCACTTCAACAGACAATTTCAAGTATCTAATAAAATTTTTGGTTAGATTTTCATCAATGTATTTTTACAAAGTTGTAAACTTTGTCTATAAGAGCTTATAAATTGGACCAAATGGAGGTTGAACTCTATTTTGTAATTCAATTATGTATTCATAAAAATGATGCTTTGATAACATGTCTATTTTTTCCTTCTCAAATATATCTTAAAGATCATGATATTGATTAGAAATATCTTACTTGAATTGCTCAATTGGATCTTTTATTGGAATAGCATATAATATAAATATAGCTCTTTTCTTTGTAGCTTGCATAAATACTTTAGCTCTAAGAAATGAAATCACACCTCGTTTCTTCTTTTGATGTTTGGACCTTAAAAAAATCTTTTGCAAATTTCAATCAATATTAGGATTATATAATTCAAACCAAAGAAATTCAATGATAATAGGATTTTTTGGAAATCAAATGATATTCAAGACAATGTGTGATACTTGATCTCTTAATACCACTTTCAATCATTGGATTTTTTCAATAACATCCTCTCATACAAGGTTTTATCCATTAATAATTTCAATAGGTATAAGATGGATTTTCTTTACAAGTACTAAATTATATTTGGTTACAAAATCTTTATCTATAAAATATAGTGAGGCTTCAATATCTAAAAAGACTTTAGCAAAAATCTCATGTCTTGAAGTTCTTATATATATATGAAGCACTGTCATATTATAATATAATTATATAATAAAAATATCAATTTAATTGACTTTTGAATTATTATTCTTTTATCTTGTATTGATAAGTATTAAAAATATTTTTAAAATATTTTTATGGAAGCCTTTTCACTTAATTTTATTTATTTTATTAGCAAAAATTTTACTATTGGATAGCATTTCAATTTTTAGATTGAGATTTATTATTAGACTACTTCTACATCTTTTATAAGATTATAATTTAGTCTAAATGAAATTAAATAGGTCAAAATTGGATATAATTGGTCTTAAAAAAAATTAAATGTAAAATTAAGCAAGTGGATTTGTAAAAAATATATGATGAATACTCAGATAAGAACCGTTTGTAGGACAAGGTCAAATTCTAGTTCCAAGCCATTCAAATGGCTACCAAAGGTAGAATAAGAAGGCTTTTGGAGATTATTGAGTTGGATCAAAGGACTAGCTTTAAGCTTATTTTAGAGGCATAATATTTGTTTTCATAAGTTTTGGGATGACTTTGCAATTATTATTCAAAATCTAAGTTTATATTGGTGACTTTTGATTTATATAATACAATTAGGGCTAGCACTCTTGGCTAGTTTGTGCAATTGGTGCTATGTCTATAATTCAAAATTTGTCATTGTGTGATTAATAAGATGTACTAAATATGTATAAAAGTTTATATTAATCTAATAGTGCAATTAAGAGATATTCAATCATTAGTGCAAGGAGGTATTAGAAGTTGGTAATTTGAGATTGTATAGGATTTTTGTAATATTTGAAGATCTACTAATTAGAACAAGGTGAAATTTGGCATGGCATTAGAAGACTTAAAAACCAAGCTGCATACAAATTTTAAATAGGAGTTAATAATTGAAGAAGGAGAAATCACTATTCAAAGTTCATCATCAACTTTTAAGGTAGTAGTATAGGGACAATAATGTGGTTTTATGGTGTTTTCTTATAATTTGTAAGTTAGATTGGATTAAAACTTCTTGAGTATATAAATGATTTATAGTGACACTATTAAGAAATTTTTTATATCAATTAGATGATTAGATTAAGAATTACAACTTATTAAAGCTCAATATCTAGAATTAGGATTTGAAAAACAAATTGAATGATACAAAGAGATGAAAGTATAAAAAAAATTGGATTTATACTTGCTTGAGATTACTAAGAAGAATATTTTTGAGTACTTTGGCTCTAAGCCTTTTACATCAAAATTCAAATTACTTATATTTAAATGATTGAAATCTACTAGAATTTCTTAGATATTTGTAAAATATAATTTTATCTTCTATTACAAGATATCTAATCCTTTCACAAATAAGATAGTATGTAATATGACAATATTAAATAAGACATTGGATTTGGAAATAGAAAGAGACTTTTTTTTTTGATAATTTAGATTTAGAGGTGTCCAACCGCAAGGTCTCTATTGTGGCTGGATGTCTTCGTTTACCAATCTTTCTAATTCAAATATTACACTTCGTGCCTTAAATTTCTTAGACTTATTTGAACAGTTTATTACCTTGTGATTATATCTTCTACAATATAGACATAGATTCTTTTGTCAATGTTTAACCTTCTCTATAGGTGTTAATGACTTAAATTGAGTTGTATTAATCTATATGGATTCAAGATATGTTAATAGCTTCTTTGATGTTTTTAAAGATGTAGGAGTCGTATCATAATAGGCATTGTTGAAAATTGATTGCCTCTCTTGTTGCAATTCAAATAGGCAATTGTCACAAGTAGTAGCTTGAGATATGAATTCTTCCAAGCTTTCAATTCTTAGCATTGTGATCAATAAATTCTTCACATCATTCTTTAAGCTATAACAAAATTGAATCATAAAAGCCTTATTGTTTCAGTCAAGATCACAAGTAAATTATTAAAATTTTATAAACATTAATCACATTTGAAAGTTTTCTTTGTCATAGGTTTTGGATCTTCTTTTTTGCCACCCTCTCCCAATCACTATTTCCAAATGCAGTAGTAAATCTTTCTATAAAAGCTTCTAAATTGTGTAAGATTTTATTTTATTTTTCAATAGAAAAATAAACCATGATTAAATATTTCTTGATAAAATGATATCTATGAAAGCGACTAGAGTAAATCCATTCAAATAATGAGAAGGATATAATTATAAGTAAAGTCATATTTGTTGTGTAAAATCTTGAAAGTTGGATCTTATTTCATAAAATTTATGAAGTATACTAGCCTTTGGCTCGTTTATGACAATCCTTGGAACTTTTGTAGGAATAACGTATATAGCTTGTCTACTATCTCCTTCCTTTAATTAAATAATTTCTTACTACAAATTATAAATCTCTTGTTTAGTTTCTTTGGATATTAACTCCATTTATAATTCTTTTTATGGATTGCAAAATAATATCACTTTTTCTTGTACATTATTTTGCAAGGTTTATGTCCTATAGAACCTTTTACAAAAGCTTCTTCAACTTAATAGAAATACCTATGGAAGATTTTAATTACGAAAGAAACTAAAAAGTTTTTAAAAGTCTATGAAGCATCTATGGAAGCTTCTAAGAGTATCTTAGAAGGTTCTAAAAGGCTAAAAAAAATTCTAAAAGATTGAAGAAGGTTCTAGAAGATTGAAGAAGATTTTAGAAGACTATAAAATATTCTAAAAGGTTTTAGAAAGTGGTAACTTAGAATATGTCTATGATAATAGAAAATATCTTTTCGTGATGCATCTTTTTGTGATTCTTCTATGCTTGTTTTAGCTTCTAAAAAATTGGTGCTAAGATTTTATTGTGGTCATTTAGAGTAGTTTGAGCTAGTGATATAATTTTTAAATTTTGAACAATGCAGGGAAAAAACATAAAATGAATACAGGTAAATGCTTATTGTATCACCAAAATATTCATACTCTTTTCAACCTTATCAACTATACTCCAAGACAATCTCTCAATAAAATATTATTTAATTAATATTATTTAATTAATATTTATAATATAATTTAAATAAAGAAGGAAAAATTAAAAAGGAAGAACCTTTCCATGATGAGTTTTTTGTGTATCATGAATCATATTAAATTTGAATTGTAGGACAATCTTTCAAATAATTTTTTTAAAAAAAGTCTATAATTATTTCCTCTGAAACGGATATATACATTTATATATACACACATGCATAAGCATACAAACAATGCATCAGATGGAAAGTGGCAAAAAGGTCATGCACCAGTTCATATTCAAATACACAACAAGACATACACCAAAATTCAAAGAATTCAAGTAAGACGTTCTGATCTTTTTCATTGGAACAGGAAACATAAAAATCATCCATTTTATTATTATTGTTTTTGTTTTCCAGGGTATTGTTATGAACCAAAACCATCAGCAGAAGCGGTGGATGAAGTAGAGGACGTACCAACCATGTTTCATCCAATATTTCCCATGCAAGAATTGCACAGTGTTGATGATAAAAGCCATGAGGTGGCATCAGATCACACCCTCTTGGCTTTTGCGGAGGGCTTTGAGTATTGTGCTGCCAGCTATACCTGACCAATTTTATTCATTCATTCATTTATTTATTTATTTGAGAGGGGCTTGGAGAGTGAAGAACGTGGCGTCTGCACATTGGCCTCTTTCTGGGGAACACGTACTTTATGTTCTCCACTCTGTAACCACCTCTCAAATCCAAGCACATCAAGGATGGTTCCCATGACAAGTAAGAGAGCTTGGAGGAGCTCTCAATCAAAATCTTGGCCATTTGTCTATAAGGACCCTTGAGTCATCTGCAATAATAGAAGTCAGTGTGGGTGTGTGTGTATTAATAAATAAGTGAATTAAAAAATAAGTATTAATCACTTTTTCCTCTACATTTCCCACCATTGTTTCATTTTGCTCCACATAGCATGTACAAGGGAAGATCTTATGAGGATAAACCCAAAAAGAATCAAAACATATTGCATATTGTGAACTCCAATTTGATTCTGATTAGTTCTTATCACAATGTATTCTCTTAGGTTTATGCATGGTTTTGGGGAACAAGAGAATCAGAGTTGTCTAAATAGAATTCTTTGGGAACAAGCCATTGTTGCAATTGGGGTTGGGATTTCCAACATGTTGAAGCACTTGCCTGGTTGGCTTGAGAGGAAAAGAAAAAGGAGAGGGAAAGGTAAAGATAAAGAAAACCTATCTCTTTCACGTGACTTGCTTCCTGTTGTGAACAAGTCGCCTATTCTAGATGATATGTCTTGCGTGAAGAAGACTAAAATACATGATGGTCAGGGCGGTTGTGTTATTGATTACCTTGTTGTGAAGGACATCAGTATCCATAAAATAGTTTCTGATATAGCCTTGGTTGAAACAACTTGCCGCCTGACGCTAATCCCACACCTAAGTGGTGGAAGACTTGGGTATACGAGAAAGCTCCAGTGAGAGACACACACACACTTGCGTATAATTCTTATCTTAAAGGCCTTCAAGTTGAAACGATTATAATTCGAAACGAATGATCCATTGTATGTATAATTCGGCTTCAAATACCGAGCTCCATACATCTGAGAAGACAAAACGAGCAATCATGTGAAGAAAGAGTCCATGAATCAGTCTCTCGGGACCAAAATGTTCAGAACCTGTTACTACAAGAAAGACGACGTCCAACAGACCCCGTGATATACCCCCTTGACAGAACAATGACTGCAAATAACATGTTGGAGTAAGAGTGAATAGAGACTACTTTCATTTATACATCTAAATCTTGGAATTGAGATGTAATGCTGGTGGAGATACCCCTACTACACAAGTTAACACAAGTTAATGGAGGTGACAGTGTAGCATCGACAGTCATGCTTGTCTGATCCAACTTCTACTTGTGTGAGAAGGCCCTTTTCTAGGAGGGCTCCTGCTTTCGCAAATGATGCTGAGGAAACACCCTGCTCTGAGAAGTTTGAAACTGATGCTCAACTACACCGAGGAGACGAAATATTCCGAAATGGGAAGGCATTGAATTAGGTGGAACTAGTTGAAGGCCTAAGCTGTACAAGAAATTAAAGGTGGCGTAATCCAAAACAAGCGGAAGTCTCCTCGTACAAGTTCTCTCAATATTTTGTTTATATCTAATTTCGTATCTGGAGTAAACTTAAGCTTAGTGTCCTCTGTTCGGCTTCTTGGCTCCCAAATTACTGTGGTCCTTGATGTTGCAGCCGACGTCTTCGTCTGTCTCGATACCGATCTCCTCCTGCAAGAAGAGCTCACGTTAGCACGTATATAAAATGCTAAAATAAAGGAGATACCATGTCATACAAACATGAGCTGCGCAGGAAATAATGGATCTCTGTTTAGGTAGCTCGCAAAGGTGGGTTCAAGAAACTTCGAAGGTCTAGAACATCAACCCGAGTCATAACATGCATTCAGCTTAAGACCATGACATGGGGATTACATAACTCTACTCGCTGTTCCAACTATCTATCTTTGTGAACAGGACTGCATTACCACCACTTCTTATTGCAGCAGCACATAAGACCACCAATCTGAAGTCAACCTGATGGACTGGTGCACTTCAATTTCAGATGAAAGTAAGGACACTTGGGGAGCAAAGGAAAAATGAAAAAAATAATAGACGCCTCTTTAGAAAGTGTCATACGCATGAAACCCAAATGTCAGATGATTTAAATCATCGTTTCCTATCTATTTAACAACCTCACCGTTCCCAGGATTAACTTGTGCAATTAAACAGTAGGTGTACAAGACGTGACATAATACTTCAAAATATGATGAAACGAGATTGTGATAAAGAAGAGTCAGTAATTAGGTACCTTGAGATCCTTCAAATTTTCAGTCATTGATTCGGTAATCATACCCCACAGTTCCTGGTATATTTTCTTCCTCTTCCTCCATAACCCCAATCTGTGTTCGTAGGTTCCTTGAACTTCCAGGCGCTCTTCAGGTGTAACTAAAACACTGCCTCCTCGCAATGCCTCTACCTTTGATTCCATGGCTTCGATCTGCATTATAAAAATAAAAATAAAATTACACGAGGTGTACGCGAAGGTTAGGGAGGAGGAACAAGTAGTATTGCATCTTCAAAAGACATTTTAAGGAACAGAAACTACAAAAACTGGTCAAGGAAAACATCTCTCTTAGTATGATAATTGCTATTTGAATTCCCTTACAGAAAACCTGAAGATAAATCCCGTGACCTGCCATTGTATGTTTCCATGAAGAATACAACAGAATTACTTGATAAGACCACTGACTTTTAGGACTGATAATGGACATGAATATAATGCATCCTGCTCATGAATGCCTTAGTCCATGTTCCTAAATAGCTGAAACATGCACAGCCACATTAAGCAGCATTTAATATGCGTACCTCTGAGCTTAACTTTGCCGTCTTCTCCCTAATTGCTTCAAGGGTAAGATTGGATTCCGTAGACTTTACCCCTGCAAAACGCAACAAAAGGTCCGTCATTATAGTTTGTAAGGTTACATTGATACCTAGATGCAGGTGTACTCTGAACACTATGCCAAGCTAAAACGAATTCCAAAATGTGCATCGACGCTGATATTCAACAATGGTGGCATTCCCGATCAGAAGCCATGGTTGTACAAAATAAGAAATCCACTTACAAAGTTCATCATTCTTATTGAGAATAGACGACAAAACGCTGATGACAGCGAAGAAACGTCAAATGGTTGAATACATGCTCAATATTCACATGAAATCGAGATAAGCAACGGAGATCATGGCCAGTTTCATTGATGTAATTTTGACAGAAATGCATCCATAAGTTGTGTACATCGATTGACACATGCTAACAACCATTCCAGAACCAGCTAGGTTTTGTGAAAGTCCGAAAAGGTATGCACACCTGCTTCAAGCTCTGATACACGAGAGCGAATAGCTGCAACATCTGCCTGTAATTGGTCATTCTCCTTCTTCATTGCATCGAGTTCATCGATGTCAGGTATTTCAAACTGGGACTGGTTAGCCAAGCAGACTCGCTGTTTTCCATAATCTTTGTAAGAAATTTTCCCATTAGCTGCCAGCGTGTCCATCACCTTTTGTACAGCAGCTTTCTTGATGCCATGCTGCGCTAATGCATCCGCTACCATTTGAGAATTGAGGGGTCTGTTTTGCTGTCACAGTTCAACTCCATTTGGTTTCAGATCGCAACATCAAATATTCCCAAGTAGAATTCAGGAAAAACGGTCTGCATCCTGCTAAGACTCTTGTGAAACCTCGAGGAAGCGAAATTAATCTGACGAAGCTGTGTCAGACGGGACTCGAAACGATTTCCACGATAATTATCAAGGTCATTAGCAATTGATACAACAATGCACCGCCGCATTCAAGAATATCCCACCAGAGCAAAAAGACGGAATAAAGTAGGTATCAGACAATTAGAAACTCAGCTTTCCAGAAGTTCTAACTAATTTTGTTAAACCTAAAAACACAATGAAGATAGAACTCCAGAAGAATCCTCCAAGGATCAAACACTCACTGACGGAAAATTTGAACATCAAGCGGCACACGATCATTGCCCAACGTAACACGGACATACAACACAAATAAAAACACCTACAGGCTTCGAGTTATGGACCAAAATCGCACCTGATTTATGTAACTCAAGATGGTTTCTGCACAAACAACCGAAAAACATTATTCACTTTCCATCATTTCCGCTACCATGAGAATTCATCAGGCCGCGCACGCACAATCGATACAACTTCAACAGCGCATCAGAAACCAGATACAATAATCCACGACTTGGGCATTTCTAGCTAGTAATTCATTCTTTCGCAGAGTGAATTCATCTCACTAATTTCACACCTACCTTCAACACTCCCCATCTTGGGAGGCATAATTCCCACGAGTCGACCCACGCAATCCTTCGATCAGATCCTTCCGTCGAAGCTCGTCACAAAGAAACCCACATCACCCTCCTCTCGAAACTAATAGCGGAAAGCCTCAAAAGCTTACCCTCTCCACACAGCACGCCGCAAATTCAACTCACACCGCACCCACACCTAAATTTTTTTTCCAGCAACTGTAATGCAGTCATTCACAAAAACGTCCTCTGCCCATGTTAAAAATTAGAGCTGTCAGTTGACAGGGAGGTAAAAATCACCGAGCAGAATGATCACATAATCACACGGAAGAGTGTACAGCACGATTCAAACGGAGGGCGGGAGCGGGAACTGCTAAACCCACATCCTCGGTAGCGGGCTAGAAATTAGAGTGGTGGGATGTGGACTCGTTTTAGGTTGCCTCGCTCCTGTGAAGAGAGAGATGATGATCCCTAGGGTGCCTAGGGTGACAGAATGATCGGAGAGAGGAGGCGGGAATAGAAGTAATGGACCCGTCGCCTGCTTTCCCACTTCGGCAATTGGAAGGGGCTTTATAATTACTGGGTGATTCACGCCAGATGAGGGGGAGGGGTAGGGGGAGGGGGGGAATCATAACAAAATTTCACCACCCTTCCAGCTCAGATCAGGGTCCCAGCAAAATTAACGTTCGTGGCCATGTCAAGATGCAAGGTTGGGCGCCATGGCAGAGAAAGTGTTTGCACGGCAACAACCACACCCAACCCTCCACTCTCTCTGCAACCCACCTTTCCCCCGCCCCGCCCCCCACCGGGCCGGGAGGGTGACCTGATCAGGGGGTTTTGGCGAAATCCAGCTGCGGAGGACAAGGTCGCTAGGAGCTAGTCGCACATTATTTTCTTGGAACTGTGCAGTCGGGTTGTGGTTGTCGTGTTGATGTCATGGACTGTGTATCAATGGCAGAGCGATGTGCAAAAGTATTTCAAGACAATGTGCCCCTAGATCATCATCTATGTACTGAGAATCACAGAGTGCACATGTTGACGGGTCAGAAAAGAGAATTTTGGCGGGATTTGCAGTCGTGGTGGATCAATGCTCTCCCTCTCTTTTCTGTTTAGTTGTTTCTGGGGTTTCTCACACGCCGAGGGACATGGCTGGTGAGAGAGGTCATGTGAAGTGAGCGGGGGCGGGAGTGCGGGAGGGAGGGAGAGGGTGGTGGTGGTGGTGGTGGTGGTGGTGGTGGTTTTTTTTTTTTTTTTCGTGTTGTGTGTGTGGAAGAGAGTTTGAGAGGAATTTAAGATGCCGGAGCTTCCAGAGGTTCAAGCAGCCAAAGAGCTGGTGGATAGCCGTTGCTTGGGTGGAGTGATAGTGAAGGCCCTCGTCGCTAACGACTCAAAGGTCATCGATGGGGTGACGCCGGCTGCTCTTCAGAAAGCTCTCATGGGGAAAAAAATTCTAGGCACCCATCGGAAGGGCAAGCATATGTGGCTCCAGCTCGATTCTCCTCCGTGTCCCTCCTTTCAGTTCGGTCCGTTCCTCACAAACCTGGTCCTCAACGATGCTTATACTGGTCATTATGTTGTAATCGCTGCTGTTGTTGTTCTGAAAGGCGTCACGGTAGACCTTCAGATTTCGGCAGAGCTTTTAAGGTGCTCCTCATCGTTTACATGACTCTCTGAATGTAGAATTTCGACCTTGAGTTTTGTAATGTTTTGTAATGTTTCCGATTCACTTGGCTGTGCAGGCATGAGCGGTGCGGTCGTCGTCAAGGGCGTCAAGGGCCTGCAATATAAAAGGTGGATATTAGTTTGGTTAGAGCCATATTTGAGTAAGTTGTGCTGAAGAACACAGCTTATAGTAAAACATGGTTTCGGTGGAACGATACAGTTCGTGTCCTCCAGTCTTCATTTTTTGGTGAAGGTGGCGAACCAGGAAAGACGTAGTTAGTTATCAAGGACAATTGTACATCCTAAAAACTGAAAAGTGCAGGTTACATATTTTACATGCAGGTTGTCAAGTAAAACGTAGACTTCAGTTCTTTCCTGAGCTTGACCGAATGTCTAGAGGTTTTGATGTGCTAATAATGTCCTACTATTTTTGGGTTGTCAGAGGCCATGAAATATAATGTGTAACCGTTGAAACAAAGTGACGAAGGGTTTTCTTTACATTGCTAAGAAATCGTAAAAGTCTTCTGCGTTTGTGTATCTCCTAAGTCTTCAATTCCTTCCGAAAATAAATCATTGATCATCAGAGTAATTATTCCCGGGTGGATTTTGCAGCTCCAAAATCAATGACACAGAAGAGTTTCCATCAAAATACTGGAAAGTCCACTTGAAGGTGTGTATCCCTGACTTTGATTCTCGTTTAGTACTTCCTATTGGGTTTAAAATGTAGTTCATAGAATTTTACACGTACATGACCGTGTTGGTGAAGTAGCATGAAGTTGTCAATTGCAAGAGTTAGTTTACCTGAATCTAGTGCACGAGCCTTAGATCCATCTCGCAGACTGCTTCTATTTGAGCGTAAAATGATCCTGTGTGACGATCCTCTTTTTTTTTTTTTTTTTTTTTTTTTGGTTTGTTTTTATTAATGGTACTCTTTAACGGGTACTTGAACATAATGTAGCTAGTTTTTCTGACTTTTTCAGATGCATGACACGGACTAAATATGATACTCTTGAAGCTCAAATATATTAATTGTTTTGAAGACCGTGCAATTATAATTGGGTATAGGCTGTTGAAAATCTCAGATGTATTTACATTGTTTGTTTTTCGTTTATAGAAGTCCACATCTTGTGGATGCCACAAATTATTGATTACTTGAATATTCGGTTTGCTGGATCTGGCGAACTTAAGATTATTTCGTGAGGAAGTTATTGTTCGTGTCTCACTAAGTAGAGATCGTTGGTGCTACTGGGTTATTGGAAAAGCTTAAGTGGGATGATGAAATGCAGCTGGACACTGGAGTGGAGGTGGCATTTACTGACAAACGTCGCTTTGCTCGTGTTCGCCTATTTGACGATGTAAGTATGCTCGCTCGTGCATTCTGATATGTTGGCCTTCAAGTGTCACGCAGTTTGAATTCCAAGTTGTGTAAAGTTTTTCATTTATTTGATTCTTTTACCTCATTTTTACTAGCTTGTCAGACTGTCAAACTCGAGACCATCACGACTGTTTTTTACACGTGTTTTGCAGCCTGCAAAAGAGCCGCCAATTTCTGAGTTGGGGTTGGATGCTTATCTTGAGCTTCCAAGTGCGAAGGACTTCACTGAAGCTCTCAAAACCAAAAAAGGATCCATTAAAGCCGTTCTTCTTGATCAGGTACTGAATAGCAGTGATAACTTTTTGTGTGGCGATGCATCCTTGTCGTAATATGTTTGCGCTAATGATCAGTGTGCTTATACAATTGCTTCAAATTGTCATGGAAAATAGTTGTTTCAAGTCCCGCCCTCCTTGATATAGTTCGCATTGAAGTAAAGTCGTGGGGTCGTGAATACAGAGCTTTCTTTCAGGCATTGGAAATTGGGTGGGAGATGAAGTGCTTTATCAGGTACTCGTTGAGCTTGACTGATATTTTGGAACAGGATAAGCTGGTCGTCCCAAAAGTTCATGATTGATTTGTTTGATTTTAATCTGGTTATATATCGGGAATGGCTCACTCTGGTTCAAAGTGGTGTACGATGTTGATGTGATGGGAGCCAAAGTTGCAAGAGTAAATATACAATTATCACCTCGTCCAATGCATGGATGTCTGTAACATGAGTTTCATGATCTTAAGTTTTGAAGCATTTTTTTTCAGTCAAAAATTCATCCAGAGCAGTCGGCCAATTCATTGAAGGACGAGGAGTGCACCAGGTTACACACAGCCATCAGAGAGGTACAAACTTAGTTTTAGATTTCTTTTCTATGGGTATAGTTGACTTAGATGGTTAAGTTTTGCTTTGAATATTGGTTAGGGATCACGAGTTACCGGCGTCCTCATTAGCTCTGTTCTAAATCCAGTCATGGTGGTAGAATTTCCGTCTCCAAATGCAAAAACTCCATTACTGGAGTTATTTTATCGGGAATTGTGCATGATAATCCTATCTTACCTCACAATAGCGGTATTGTGCACTGGTTAATACGATTGTGCAACTTTTTTTTAGTCTGATGTAATTGGTATGTCTACGCTTGATACTTACTGATCGAAGTTATTCCTGTTTTGCTGTTGGCACTTGCTGTAGGTTTTGGATAAAGCAGTTTCTGTTCATGCAGACAGTGAGCAATTTCCTCGGAGTTGGATATTCCATCATCGTTGGGACAGGAAGCCAGGGATGATTAAAGGTATATGATGTAATCAATTTTCACCTTATGCTGTTCTTATGCCGATCTACTATCTGAGTTGCAACAGTCACTTCTTGGAACCTCCTGAAGTGTGTCACCTCGTCACTGTCAGTCAACATTAGTTAACCTGTTTTATTTTTGTTACAGGAAACCAGATTGAGACGATAACTGTCGGCGGGAGGGTAAGCTTCTTTTACTTGTTGTAGATTGCTCTTAGAATTAGTTTCTGCTTATTCCTCTGCAGTGAGTAAACACTTGATATTTTGTCTCCTTCCGCTGACAACCCCATTTATTGGCACAGACTTCTGCTTATGTCCCCAATATACAGAAGTATAGTGGACGTGAAATGAAAGGAGCCAGAAGGAAGGCAGCTATTGTAGATGATATTCCTCATGACGAAATCGATACGGATGAGAATGTAGACCCTGCAGTTGGTGAGGTACCGGCCGACAAGGAAATGAAATCACAGCCTAAGCACAGTAGGGGACGACCTCCCAAACACAAAGTGGACAACGTAGTGAACTCTACGCCATCCGCTGTGAGCCCCGCTGGAGCAAAGAAGCGCGGTAGACCTTCGAAGCAAAAACCTACCTCGAGCGACGGAAAAGTTGACGCTGAGGAAATTGGAACGGAAAGTCTTTCTGAACCCAAACGAAGAGGTCGACCTCCCAAGGTAAAAACTGATGCTCCAACTAAGGCCCTAACTAAGGAAGGAGAAAAAACTTCAGAAGACGACGATAGTGGAGTGGAGGACGCAGGCGAGGCACCTAAAAAACTGGCCGGAGCGGGAACGCCCAAGCGTAGGGGTAGGCCTCCAAAAGCAAAACCCGAAGCAGCTGAAGAGGTGGAGATTATCAAGAAGATCAAGTTGGGGTTAAGTGACGAGGGGTGTGCTAGTCCAAAACGAGGCAGAGGTCGACCTCCGAAGACAAAATCCGATCCCGAAGCTAAACTCGCGGACACTAAGAATGGTCACGTTGAAGTTTTAACTCAGGTTACAGAAAATGCTGTATCCACACTAACCCCCAAGAAAAGAGGCCGCCCGTCAAAGACCAAAGCTCCCAGCTGACTTCTTGTGATCCTTTTTAACATTGACAACATTGGCTTACGGACAGCTAGGTGGTTGTTTAAGCGTACGTCCTTGCTGGTGAAGTGCACATGTTTATATACCGGTGCATTAACTATCCCAGCTTAATTTTGCTGTATTTTGTGTTGCTTACCGGACATCTATCTGTAACTCGAGACTGCTAATTTCGTTTATTATTTGTCTCAATCTGCTGCAGAATCGAGTACAAGCAATTGATGTTGTACGAAGCGTCTATAATCTTCATGTACTTGCTCTTACTCCGTGCATGCTTTAGTCGTGACCCGGATATTCCCTTGGGTTGAGAAATCTTTTAGTCATTGTCTCGAATTCATGTCGCTACCAAGGGGCTGCCCAGACAATCCAACACTTTTTCCTCCTGAATTGAAGCGGAGTTGGTCCTCAGCGACGTTGACATCCCCGGGGCAGCTGTACGGCACATCGTTTCTACCAGTAAGTGGAAATTTTGTGGCTGTACCCAGCGTCTGTAAACCAACAAACATACTCGGGGTTTTTGATTCTTACCCACTCTGACAACTCGACTTTTATATCTTAGGATTTTTATGTAACACTAGCCTGCCACTGCCTCTGGACTCGTGGATCAGCTCGGCCTGTTCAGGCTTCAGTCAATTCACTCTCGCTCTTTGAATCTATCGCAATCCTTGCAACGAATTCCGAGATGTCACGGCTCATCATCCCTCGAATGTGAGTTTCTATGTCTTCCATGGAATCAGTGAACCACACCAGCCCTCGAAAGGAGCTGCAACTTCTACACCTCTGGAATCAGGTGGACTCTTTCTTTTCGTTTCTTTTCGTTTTTTCTCCTTTTCTCTCGTGCTTGCTTTCTTCCTCTAAAAACCAAAAAATGAAAGAATAAATTTTTTGTACATATAATATTTTGAACTTTTTAAAATAAATTCTTTTACATAGCCTTTTAACAGAAGTATCATAGTATGGACAGCTCAATTGAGTTAATTCACAAATATTGTTGTGATGAAAGTGCTAATGTAGATATATACAATGGTGATCTACAATTGCCCCGTTGCACCAAGCCCCAAAAAATATTACATCCTTTCCATCAATTGTGAAATAAGTCATTCATTACGTCATCATTTGCTCTACTGTGGTTGGCAATTGTAGTTTGTGTTGAATTGGTACATTGGTTGTGAGGCTTGCCACAAGCATGACCAAAATCGTAGTGTTGGATGGTTTAGTATCATTTATACATGAATCAATAATGGAAATGGTTTTTTAATGTAATAAAAATGATTTTGTTATAATTATTTTTAAGACTTGAAGATTGGTTTAGTTTGATTGATTGTACTGTAATATCTTTTTATTAAAATAATCATTTTAACAATTAATCTACACAAAATATTTTTAACAAGGATATAAAACATTTAGTGAAGATTCTTTAAAATTGTTTGAATTATAAGATGTCTAGATTTTATTTTATTTTGTTTTTTAAAATTTATTAAAATATATATATTAAGATTTAATTGACAAAAATAGATAAAAATACAACTATAATTCTAAAAACAATAAGAATATAGTTGATATTAAAAAAATATAATAAAATCTATTTCTTATATATAATATTTAATACAACTTTAAAATATATATATATATATAGATAAAAATTATAATTTTTTTTATAGTTACAATAATATAATATGTAATATTTTTATTTATTTAATTTTCTTTATAATATATTATTAGTATTTTATTAATATTATATGGTTAAAATCTTTAAAAGATTGTATTAAAAAAATTCAATCAATAATTAAAAAAAATATTTGTTAACATTTTAAGCTTGTAATTTATAATTACTATCAAACTTGCTATATCTTGAAATATTTTTAGTGTCTTTTAAACCAAAGAATATTAGATTTCAAAATACAATTTAAATTGCTAATATTTTCATAAAAATACTAATAAAGTTTTAACATTTAATATCTTTATTTAAATAACATAATTATATTTAAATAATTTTTGATGATGATTAATATTATTATTATTATTATCTTTTATTACTTGTTCTTTATATTTAAAAATTTAAAATATTTTATTTATTTCTTAGTTCTACAAGATATCTTAAAATCTTATCTAACAATAAGGCAATTATTTAAAATACAAGAAAAGTGTTGATTAGTGTAAATATAACATTGGTTTTGCCTTTATATTAGTTTGCCAAAAAACCAAATGAAATATTTCTAAAAACTAAAAAGCTTGATATACATTTTATTGACTTGTAGAAAATTGTCATATATATTATATTACTTAAATAATTAAAAACTAACGTAATAAGCCAGATAAAATATATCTTGTAAAATATTATGAATTTTTTTTTAGAAATTGGTTAGATTTGTATATATCCTTAGATATATAATATGATTTTAGAAAAAAATTCTAAATATCTTAGGGATCCAAAACAATTCTTTGAAAGTGTCTGATAATGTAAAAAAAATTTATTTCAATAAATATTATGATCTTTGAAAACCATTTATTTAGTTTTTATTTAGGTGGTATAAATAGAGATAAGATAAAGACCATCTTTAATCTTGCAAATGCCTCTTTTGTATTTTGGACTTGATTTAAGATTTTATAATATCTTTGTATATAATAGCTATTTTTATATTTTAGTATTTTAAATATATATAATTTTTTATTAAGAATTAATAATTTTAATAATATATATAATTATATCTATTAAAATAATAATTATATCTATTAAAAAAATATTATGATAAAATAAGAACTTTCTTATCTTTGATATATTTATTGACCTTATTGAAATCTTACGTTGTTGTGTGGCGTGATCTTCAATTTGAGAATATATTGGATATTTGGCTATAGAGAGATTACTTATAACTTATTGGCAAGATTTCAATAAGTAATTTGTCCTTAATAAGAAAGATAAATAGATACAATAATATTATAAAAAAAATAATATACTATTAAATATCTCTTATATTTAATGAGGTTTGTATATAAAGTTTTTCTTTGGTATTGTCAAGGACACAAACTAAAACAAATACATAAGTGTCACTGACATAAGATTTATTCCAATAATTATCTAATTAATATAGATTGATAGAAGTAGGTAAAATAAGTTAATTTGATAATATCTTATAGAGAAGCTTTCTAGAAGCTTCATAGACGCGGAATCACCTTTATACATGTCTATAGTTGATTGGTAGGTTAGAAACTTGGTCAACAAGCTAGCCACGTGTCACACATGTTGGTAGCTTGTGGAACAAGCTAGCCATGTGTCACACATGTTGGTAGCTTGCTGAATAAGCCAAGTACTTGGCGCACATGTAGAAAACTTGTCTTGCAAGTTTGACACGTGTCTTACAAATTAGACACATATAGGAGGTTCTATAGAATGTTGCCACGTAGCTATTAAATAGATAGTATTTATAGAGACAAGAGTGAAGCCTTTTTTACTCTTGTCAATACCTTTCTTACTTCTAGTCTAATTTAAGAGTCTCATATATTTTCTAGTCTTTGGCATTAGCCATTTCAATTTTTTCTTGAATATATATACTTCTCTATTTCCATCTTATTATTTTCTTTTGATATAGTTTTTTACTAAGTTATGCATCTATTTTAGGTTGTGTCCTTGATAAATTGACAAGAGTGAAGTTACAATATCAGAGTTTTGTCTCTTCTTGATTAAGAGTGGATTACCCCTTTCTCTTGATAAGACATAAGCATATTAAAAGTTATGGATTACCCACTTCTAAAATTGATATTGTTCCTAATTTTTTTTTTTTTTTTGTTCTTGAGTGATTAATTTTGTAGTGAGAGTAGACATTTTTTCCTTTTCTATTGTAATATCATGGCAGAGCTTGGTGAAATGAAGAGTGTAGTGGGACAATTGTAAGAGTAAACAAGAGAATTAATACTTGCAATACATTAATTCAATGCACTACCAGAAGAAGTAACAAAATTAGCAAGAAGTGAAGATATAGCAAGAAGTGAAGTATGGAGAACATAATGCAATTTGTGTCGCAACCAATAAGATATGTATCTTGTGACAAAGTAATTGATCAGTAATATCATATGCTTCATAATTTTGATAATTAGCAATTGATACCAAGTGGGATGATGCTGCGCTTATTAGCCAATTTTTCTATACATTACAATATGAGATAAAGAAATTGATGCTTAACTTATCCGATCCTCAGACATTGAGTTAAGCAATTGATTTTGATGTGAAGTGTGACAATTAACTTTTTGAATTTCATTTAGAGAGTTACACAAGAGAGTTCTAATGTTACTATAATACAATGGCAACATCAACATCTTTTCAATACGTATATTTAAAAATAAAAGACATACAAATTGACGTGGTACATTTTAAACCTCTTAATAAACAAGAAAAGACTTATTGTCGTTAAAAAAGATTGTATCTATATTGTGGAGAACTTGAGCACACTGCTCAATATTGTCTAAACAAACAACGTAACTACAAGATGAAGAGTATAGCTCTCAAAGAAGACAATATGTTGGAAAATGAATTTGTCCAGTTATAATAGGGATCGTGCAACTGAAATCTTATACAACTCCTTGTAAAGGTCCTATCTTCTCTTTAGAATCCTCTCCTTGTAATCTCTTGTAGATTTGACTTTTTTCAAAGTATTAATAAGAGTCCCGTAAATCAAGTAACAAATGATAAGTCTAATATAATAAAATTCATATTTATAGGCGCAAAAGTTTTTATGAATGAAGCAAAAGAAGGATCATCTTTTGTTATTTATGCTACATCCATTTTTGATGGTAGAAGGACTTCAAGTGGCATTCCAAGCCGATATCAAGATTACTTAGATGTTTTTGAGAAGAAGAATGTAGTCATTCTTTCGAAACATTGTCTATATGATTGCTCAATTGATCTCAAAAAAGAAATTCAACCTCCATTTGGACTAATCTATAGTCTATCTCAGAATCAATTGGCTGAACTTAAGAAATATATTGATGAGAATTTGGCTAAGAATTTCATATGCTATTCAAAATTCCCAACAAGAGCTCCTATCTTAATTGTAAAGAAGAAAGATGGATCTTTATGGATGTGTGTAGATTATCATGAACTCAATAAAATTACTCTGAAGAATAGGTACCCTCTACCTTTGATATCTGGACTTCTTGATTAATTGAATCAAGCTAAGATCTTTACAAAAATAGATCTAAGAGAAGCATACAACTTAGTGCGCATCAAAGAAGGTGATGAATAGAAGATTGTATTTCAAAGAAGGTATGATTATTTTAAATATAATGTCATACCTTTTGACTTATAAATGCATCAGTTGCTTTTGAACATCTTATGAATGACATTTTTTGTGAGTTTCTTAATGACTTTATTGTCTACTGTTTAGACAACATTTTAATCTATTCTAAGAATACAGAAGAATATGAACTTTATGTTCGTCGTGTGTTACAAAAACTTAGAGATACAAGATTATATGCCAAGATAGAAAAGTGTATATTTCACACTACTCAAGTTGACTTTTTAGGATACATCATTTCAAATGATGGTTTCAAAATGGATCCTAAGAAAGTCTAGACAATCATAGATTAGAAGATTTTAAAAATAATAAAAGATTTGTAATATTTTTTAGAATTTTCCAATTACTATCGAATCTTTATCAAGAATTTTTCTCAAGTTGTAGCTCCATTTATACGTTTAACTTGTAAGGACAAACTCGAGTGCAACAAATAAGCAGAAGCATTATTTGAGGCTTTGAAGACAGTTTTTACTTCTGCACCAATCTTGTATCGCGTCGACTTTTCCAAGGCATTTTTTATGGAAACAGATGCCTCAGACTTTGCTTTGATGGCAATATTATCACAAATGGGAGAAGATGACAAATTCCACTCAGTAGCTTTCCATTCCAAGAAATTTTCAACAACAAAGATCAATTACAAAATCCATAATAAAGAACTTCTTACAATTATAAATTCTTTTCAAGAATGGCATCACTATCTGGAAGGTACTTCTAGTCTAGTCACCATGTATATGGATCATAAGAACCTTAAGTATTTCATATCCGCGCACATGTTGAATCATTGCTAGGCTTGTTGGAGCATGTCTTTGTCAAGATTCAAATTTATTATCACCTATCAACTAGGAAAATACCAAAGTCTGTCCAATGCCCTTTCTAGATATTCTTATCTTATACCAAAAGAAAGAAATTCAGCTTTTGATCAACAAAAAACAATCCTCTTGAAGTTGGAGCAATTTCATCTTTGAGTAATAAAATCAACATTGACTGTTGATTCAACTTTTGTCAAAGAAATCTAGTTAAGTATGCCTTCAGATCCTCTTGTTTATGAAATTAAGAATAATTCATCTAAGTTTCATCATACTTCCAAATTTGAATTCAAAAATGATCTATTCTACTTTGAAGGATGCCTATATATTTTAGAAGGCGTAGCGCAACTACAAGCTTTAGAAGCTCGTCACAACCTCCTTGCAGTAGGATATTTTGGATATAATAAGACTTTGGAGCTAATATCAAAAGATTTTTGATAGTCCCAAATAATAAATGTTGTTACAGAATTTGTACAGTCATAAGACATTTGTTCAAGATGAATAATTTTTCATCATCGACCTTACGGACTTCTTCAACCATCATTTATACGAGAATAACCTTGGTCCTCTATTTCTATGGATTTTATCATGGATCTTCCAAAGTCAAGTTCATATGACTCTATATTTGTGATTGTAGATCATTTTATCAAGATGGCTCATTTTGTACCATGTATAAAATCTATTACAGGTGAAGAAATAACTAAACTCTTCCTTGATAATATTTATCACTATCATGGATTATCAACGGATATTATATCAGACAAAGAAACACAATTTATATGAAGGTTTTAGAAGACTCTTTTTAAAATATTAAAGGTGGATATAAAATTATTTTCAGCTTTCCACCCTCAAACTGATGGATAAATAGAACGAGTAAATCAAGTTTTGGAGCAATATTTGAGATGTACTATCAACTACCATTAAGATGATTGGACAACTCTTTTGCCATTGGTAGAGTTTGCTTATAATAATTTGATACATTCTTCTACTCAGCAAACTCCATTCTTTGCAAATTATGGTTATCATCCACAATTTGATACTTTTGATTTTTTAAAAGTTGATAATCCTATGGGAGAAGATTTGACAAATCGATTGTCAGAGCAACATGCAACAATAAAGGCACAACTAAAGAAAGCTCAAGAATGATAAAAAATTAATACAAATATTTATTATAAGGAACAACCTCAATTCCATGTGGGTATTAAGGTATGGTTACTTTGTCATAATATCAAGACTATCATAGGCTTGGACCTTTTTTGATTTGTGAACAAATCAATCTACTTGCTTATTGATTATGCCTACTAAAATCTATGAAGATCCATCTTGTATTTTATGTATCACTACTTGAGCAAGTACAATTCAACGTATGCTGGACTTCCTCAATATATAATCATCGTTCTTCATAGAACTCATGTCTAGAAAGGGAGATAATGTCACAGACATAAGATTTATTCCAATGATTATCTAATTAATATAGATTGATAGAAATATGTAAAATAAATTAATTTAATAATATCTTATAGAGAAGCTTGATAGATGCGGAATCACTTTTATATATGTGTAAAGATGATTGATAGATTAGAAACTTGATCAACAAGCTAGCCATGTATCACACATGTTGATAGTCTATGGAACAAGCCGAGTACGTGGCGCATATGTAAGAAACTTATCTTGCAAGTTTGACATGTGTCTTACAAATTAAACACATGTAGGAGGTCCCATGGAATACTGCCATATAATTCATAGAAAGATAATATAAATAGAAACAAGAGTGAAGCCTTCTTAACTCTTATCAATTCTTTTCTTGCTTCTAGTGTAGTTTAAGAGTCTCATGTATTTTCTAGTCTTTGGCAATAGCCATTCCAATTTCTTCTTGAATATATATATTTCTTTATTTCTATCTTCTTATTTTTCTTTGACATAATTTTTATTAGCTTATTGTCAAGGACACAAATTAAAACAGATATATAAGTTAATAAGAACTATGTCAAAAGAAATTAATAAGATGAAAATAAAGAAGAATGTATATTCAAGAAGAAATTAGAATGGCTATTGCTAAAGACTAAAAAATACATGAGATTCTTGAACTAGACTAGAAGCAAGAAAGATATTGGCAAGAATGAAGAAGGCTTCACTTTTATCTCTATATATACTATTTATCTAAGAACTATGTGGTGGCATTCTATAGAACCTCCAATATGTATCTAATTTGTAAGACACATGTCAAATTTGCAAGATAAGTTTTCTACATGTGTGCCACATACTTGGCTTGTTTTGCAAGCTACCAACATATATGATACATGGTTAGCTTGTTCTACAAGCTATCAATATGTGTGACACGTGGCTAGCTTGTTGATTAGATTTCTAACCTATCAATCACCTATAGACATGTATAAAGATGATTCCACGTCTATAAAGCTTCTAGAAAGCTTCTCTATAAGATATTATCAGATTAACTTATTTTATCTACTTCTATCAATCTATATTAATTAAATAATTATTGGAATAAATCTTATGTTCGTGAAATTGTCCCCCTTTCTAGGAACAAGTTCCATGATGAGCGGTGATTATATATTGAGGAAGTCTAAGATACGTCGAATTATGCTTGCCACGTACTCTGATCTTTGTTCTCTTTGAAAATAGTTGATAGGTCCTTTCAGCCATTGATAGTGTCTCATATCAAGGCAAGGGGACCACCCTATTATTTGATCATTGTTGAGGCCTTCATAACTTCTTTCAAAGAAAACATTTGGAATACCATCAAGAGTAGTTCCTACATCTAAAAGTATCATCAAACATCAAGAGTCTCTTCTAAGGTCATGATATCAAACATGTTATATTTTGCCATCAATCCTAGGAAGGACATGTCGTTTTTGAGGATCTTCATCTCTATTCCATTGTCTTGAAGGTTGTGATAGTCGTAATGTCTCGTCCAATAAGTCAGCAAATGATGGCTCTTAAACTGCATTTGTTGGTTGTTGATATTCCATCTCTTTACTGCAAACAAATTCAAGGAAATAACAAATAATAATATAAGATAGAATGAAATCTCTATAAAACTTGCTTTATTTTATATCAAAGATTTTCTTGACTCTTTATCTTTATTTTGATGGATGTTATCGATAAAATATATTAATTGTTGTTGATGCATTTGTTAGATTCTTGGATGGCTCCCATGTGTATTCATTAATATTATACTCGTACCAATGTATAAGATATTTCAGTCCATTTTGGCATTGCCTTGAATCTAATAATAAGTCGTGGATGATAATCGTAATTTACAAAGAATGGAAGTTGCTGAATAGAAGAATGTACCAAATTATTATAAGCAAACTCTGCCAATGGCAAAAGATTTGTGCAATCATCTTAATGGTAGTTGATGGTACATCTCAAATATTGCTCCAAAACTTGATTTACTCATTCTGTTTGTCCATCAATTTGAGGGTAGAAAGCTGAGGATAATTTTATATCCACCTTTAATATTTTAAAAAGAGTCTTCCAAAATCTTGATATGAATTGTGTTCCTCTGTTTGATATAATATCCCTTGATAATCCATGATAGCAATAAATATTATCAAGGAAGAGTTTAGTTATTTCTTCACCTATAATAGATTTTATACATGGTACAAAATGAACCATCTTGGTAAAATGATCTATAATCACAAATATAGAGTCGTATGAATTTGACTTTGGAAGATCCATGATAAAATCCATAGAAACAAAGGACCAAGGTTGTTCTGGTACTGTCAAGGATGCAAGATAGCAGGTTAGCTAAGAACCAAAGAAAAGAAATCAGAACCAGAATAACTTCAAAAATAAAGAGCTAGATGGACACGAATAACAACTAGATCAAGGCTAAGAAACTGGATTAATATCAAGAATAAGGCAATACTCTGGATTGCTCCAAGGCTTGTATTGGCAAGACTAAGATACTCCCCAGTCTTGCTTCTTATTTATACTATGAGGCCTTATATCCTATTGGACCTTCTAAGAATATCTTAAAATATTTTAAAAACTTGAGGAAGATTCTGAAAAACTCTAAAAAGTCTACGGGAGATCTTGGAAGTTTGAAGAAGATTTTAGAGAATCTTAAGAATATCTTAGAATATTCTAGTAGCTTAAAGAAGATTCTAGAAGATTTTCAAAGACTAAAGAAGATTTTAGAAGGTTTTAGAAGATTCTAAAAGATTCTAAAAAGCTATAGAAGGTTCTAAAAGACTACAAAAAATTCTAGTAATGGCTTAAAGTATATCCGTGATAGGTACAAGTAATAGTTGAAGAAGTCCGTATGATCGGTGATGAAATTTTTTTCATCTTGAACAAATGTCTTATGACTGTACAAATTCTATAACAACCTTTATTATTTGGGACTATCAAAAATCTTTTGATATTAGCTCCAAAGTCTTATTATATCCAAAATATCGTACTACAGGGAGGTTGTGACAAGCTTCTAAAGCTCGTAGTCGTGCTACACCTTCTAGAATATATAGGCGTCCTTCAAAATAGAATAGATCATTTTTGAATTCAAATTTGGAAGTATGATGAAACTTAGATGAATTATTCTTAATCTCATAAACAAGAGGATCTGAAGGCATACTTAATTAGATTTCTTTGACAAAAGTTGAATCAACAGTCAATGTTGATTTTATTGCTCAAAGATGAAATTGCTCCAACTTCAAGAGGATTGTTCTTTGTTGATCAAAAGTTGAATTTCCTTCTTTTGGTATAAGATAAGAATGTCTAGAAAGGACATCAGATAAATCTTATTATTTTCCTAGCCGATAGGTGAAAATAAATTCGAATCTTGACAAAGACATGTTTCAACAAGCCTGGCGATGATTCAACATGCATATGGACATGAAATATTTGAGATTCTTATGATTTGTATACACGATGTCGTGTTGTGCTTTGGCTACCATGTAAAAAAAATTATATATTTATATTTAATATATAATTTATTATATAATTAAATAAAAGTTGATTTTATATTAATAATAACTTTTGTATATCTTAAGTCCCTTTATTAGACATTGGTGATCCTTAAGATCATATTTACTTCTTTTATTTGGTATTTAGAACACATATTATGTGAATCTTATAAAAAAAAAGATTAGAGAGGAATTTTTAGTATAAAAGGAGATAATTAAGCTATCTTTGTGGATGAATGGAGGTGGATGATAGAAGTCTCTATTCCTATTGGCCAAAAATCATGCCCAATAGGCTTCAAGGAGGTTGCCCGAGGATTTATTAGAGATTGGGGGGGTTTTTTTTTTAAAGGGAGTCAAACATTAAAGACTAAGATCAGTAAGTTTGGATTTTTGGATATGGTTTTGTTGCAAATCTTATATGATTTGGACTTTTTATGCAAGAGATATAGGCACTCAAAGTTAAGGTGTCAAAATTCTATCTACTATCACTCTTTTAAGCATAACACACGAGTACGGAGAGTAATAGACAATCAGCGACTAGAATTTAAAAGAACACTTTTTTGGCTATACTTTTTATATATGGCTTGATAAAATCCAAGCTAAGATGAAGGAGATATTAGGAGTTGAAGTTAGTGCTTATAAGCCAAAAGCAATAAGTAACCCTGCTTAACTAGTGGTTATATTTTGAGTTATGTCTTAAGTAATTTGATAGATTTTTGGCTCAAACTTTTTAAGAGTGTATATGTTTATGTCATAAGATTATATACAATAGTATTGAAGCATTAGAATTTTGGATTTGTGAGATATAAAGAAAATAGTGCTCAGGTGTCTTTGAGCTAGGATTTTAAGCACTTACTAGGAATTTTTAGATATCAGATGATTGGAAATAAATTTATACATTAAATATACATGTATAATTTTTTCACATGGTAGCCAAACTATAACACGACAATGGTGATTGGACTAGAAGCACCTTTTAAGTAGTGACGCCATTCCTAAAAAGAATCCACAATTGCAAGAAGTTCTTTATCATGGATTTCATAATTGATCTCTACTGCTGAAAATTTTCTAGAATAAAAAGCTACTGGATGGAGCTTGTCATCTTCTCCCATTTGTGACAATACTACCCCCAAAGCAAAATCTGAGGCATCTATTTCTATAAAAAATACCTTTAAAAAATCAATGCAATATAAGATTGGTACAAAAGTAAAAGCTGTCTTCAAAGCCTCGAACAATGCTTCTGCTTCTTTACTCCACTTGAGTTTGTCCTTACAAGTTAAGCGTGTAAGTGGAACTGTAACTTCAAAAAAGTTCTTGATGAAGATTTGATAGTAATTCACAAATCCCAAAAAGTATTCCACATTTCATATTGTTATTGGAATCTTCTAATCTATGATTATCTGGACTTTCTTAAGATTCATTTTAAAACCATCATTCGAAATGATATATCATAAGAAGTCAACTTGAGTAGTGTGAAATACATACTTTTTTTTATCTTGGTGTATAATCCTGCATCTCTAAGTTTTTGTAACACATGATGAATATGAAGTTCATGTTCTTCTATATTTTTAGAGTAGATCAAAATGTTGTCTAAATAGCAAACAATAAAATCATAAAAAAACTCATGAAAAATATCATTCATCAGATGTTGAAAAGCAGTTGGTGCATTTGTAAGTCCGAAAGGCATGACATTATATTCAAAATGTTCATACCTTGTTTGAAATCTAATCTTCCATTCATCACTTTCTTTGATGCTCACTAGGTTGTATGCTCCTCTTAGATCTATTTTTGTATAGATCTTGGCTTCATTCAATTAATGAAGAAATCCAAACCTGAAAGGTAGAGGATATCTATTCTTGATGGTAATCTTGTTGAGCCCTCGATAATCTTCATACATCCATAGTGATCCATCTTTCTTCTTTATAAACAAGATAGAAGCTCCTGCTAGGGATTTTGAATAACATATGAAATTCTTGGCCAAATTCTCATCAATGTATTTCTTGAGTTCAGCCAATTTATTCTAGGATAGATTGTAGATTGGTCCAAATGGAGGTTGAGTTTTCTCTTTGAGATCAATTAAGCAATTATATAGACAATGCTCTGGAAGAATATCTATATTCTTCTTCTCAAAAACGTCTTGATAATCTTGATATTGGCTTAGAATGCCACTTGAAGTCCTTCCACTATCAGAAATGGGTGTAGCATAAATAGCAAAATATGATCTTTCTTTTGCTTCATTCATAAAAACTTTTGTGCTTATAAATATGGATTTTATTATATTAGGCTTATGATTTGTTATTTGATTTATGATACTCTTATTAATGCTTTGAAAAAAATCAAGTCTTTAAGAGATCTAATGTATTTGAAGGTTATATTTTTCTATCTATGATAAATTTAAAATGACTGGATTAGAGGAAGATTTAATTATGTTAAAGACTATACAACTATTATGACCATCTATTATTACATTTATAGGAAGGATTTCATAAGTAACATTTCTAAAAGATAATAAGTGACCATCTATGACTTTTACATGTACGGATTTAGTTTTTTGTACTGAAGATATTCTACGACTTTCAACAAATTATTTATCTAAAAAACATGCTGAGGCTCTTGAATCTAATAAGGTAGAGGTTTTGTGATTTTTAGGTCTCAAATAGATATCTATTATAAAACAAGGAGAAGGTTCTGAGGAGAGGATAGGACTTTTAGTAGCAGTTGTATAAGATTCCAATTGCACAATGTTGTATGTCGTGAAGTCTTGCTTGAGAATGCTCCGAGCATTTGGCTGTGGAAGATAAAAAAAAAATACGCAATAATAATTAGTCCTAACCTCTCTAATCAATCTCTAAATAATCCTTGATCAAATCTTAATTAAATCTTAGTCAATCCTGGTCAAATCCAAACAAATTTTAAAACAAATCCTAATAATCCTAAAACAAATCCTAACTAAATCCTAGTCAATCATGGTCAAACTTTAATAAATCTTAAAATAAATCATAACTAAATCCTAGTTAATCTTGGTCAAACTTTAATAAACCTTAAAATAAATCTTAACTAAATCTTAGTCAATCCTAATCAAATCCTAATAAATTCTAAAACAAATCCTAATTAAATTCTAGTCAACCTTGATCAAATCCTAACAAATCCTAAAACAAACTCTAACTAAATCCTAGTCGATCTTGTTCAAATCCTAACAAACCTTAAAATCCTAGTCCACCTTGATCAAACCTTAACAAATCCTAAAGTAAATCCTAATAAAATCCTAGTCAATCTTGATCAAACCTTAACAAATCCTAATAAATCCTAACCAAATCCTAGTCAACCTTGATCAAATCCTAACAAATCCTAAAACAAACCCTAACTAAATACTAATCAATCCTAATCAAATCCTAATAAATCCTAATTAAATCTTAATCAATCTTGGTCAAATTTTAACAAATCCTAAAACAAATCCTAACTAAATCTTAGTCAATCTTAATCAAATCTTAATAAATCCTAATAAATCTTAACTAAATCCTAGTCAACTTTGATCAAATTTTAACAAATCTTAATAAATCTTAATTAAATCCTAGTCAATCCTAATTAAACTCTATTAAATCCTAAAACAAATCCTAATCAATCTTGGTTGAATCCTAACAAATCCTAAATAAATCTTAAAACCTTGAACCCAACTCTAAACTCTAACTAAATCCTAACTAAGTCCTAAGTAATTCCTAAGGCAATTTTAGAACCTCAATAATTATTGACTAAACTATTGATCTTGCTTAAAAATTTACACACTTTTTAAAAACCAAGTTAGCAGCAAGCACATTAAATTTGAAGAGGATCAAACTTACCAACAAGAAATCCAATCCAAAATTTCAATCAAGTGTTAGTTGGCCTCTTTCTCCTACCTTAATATTGATTGTTCAGTGCCAATATTTCCTTTGTATACCATTTAATTGCTTTCAAATTTCACATATATGTAGAAAATTAAGTCTTCTATACATATACACAAATTTCACTCCAATCCAATTAGTAGATTGCTAGAAATCTTAGGAAACCTAATTGACCCTCAATTCCCAATTTCTGAGATCCCAACCCACATAAACTTTAATAATCTTTGATGGAACTATTAGATCAATTTCAAATTCACAACACCCTATAAGCACTATTGTATGCACCAATCCACAAAATATTACTTGTAGATCTATTACCAATCTCATAGAATGCTGAAAAATATAAACCCCAATATATTTCACAAAATCAGAGTCATCTAAAATCAACCTTGACTTTGCAAAGCCATTACAAAGTCATTACCAACTCAAATCACTTCCAACTAATGCTTAAAAAAATATCCTCTTGTTTTCTTTCTAATTCCACCTTTTGATTTCCAAAAAACTTCTTGATCCGCCGTAGGCACGTAGTTTTCAGCCTCAGGGTCAGATTCCGACCCTAGCTCATAACCAATCCTCTCTGGATATCTATTTTGAAATTTTTGTGATAAATTTTTTTATAACCTATTCTTAATTCCTTCTTATATATGCCTATATTATTTTATTTTCTAATCTACTTTGTTTTGCTTTACTTATGGCCCTACAAAATAAATAGAAGCTCATTTGTAAAAAAGGCAGCATTAACATCCATTAGTTTTATTCCTTTTTTATTATTATCTATTTTTTTAAGATAATTTGCTACAATATTGTGAACTAAGATCTTCTATAATATACTATTTCCACACTCTTTCACCTAATAGTCATATTACATCACAACATCCATCTCTCCTGAACCTGTGTATCCTCCGACATGCGCTAAGTTTATTATTGTATTGATGTAAAATGTTCTTCATCTTGGTCAAATTTTTGATCTTCAATTTGCTCTTCTTCTTCCATCTCAACATCTCTTAATGGATTTTCTTCTTCATTAAAACAAATTTCTTTACCTCTTTGTTTAAATAACTTGATTCACTTTTCTGCTATAGGTATCTTTAATTCTGTACTATCAAATTCTCATAACATATATGTTCCATTGTCATATATTTGTTTGACAATATAAGGCCCAAATCATCTCCTTGCAAATTTCTTTACTGTGCTATGTTGATTGTCCAAACTACTATCATAAACCAACACCTAATCACCATTTTGAATTGATTTTGGATGCAATCGATCTTTTTTATTAAACCTCTCCTTGTTTTTCTCTCTTGCTTCTTTCAACTTCATTTTAGCTACCTCAATGTCCTTGGATCTCTCAAATTCAATTGCATGCAAGCCCTTTCAACTCTTTTTTCACAATCCAATGGTAATGGCAATGCTACTTGTTTAACTTTTTTGGCAATAGTCTTATACTTAGTTTTCACTTTTTCATTATATCTATTAACATATTCTTTCACCTCATCATAAAATTCTCTAGATTGCACATTTATTATCTTATCATCACTTTCAAAACCTAAATCCAATAATAATTATAATTCACCTATGGTATCATCAAAGCCACTTTCTTCAAACATCTCCAATATGAATTCATCTTCATCAAGTACTCTAGATTTCTTCAACTCATATTCTATATTTTTGACATTTTTCTTTTCTATTCTTCCAAAATCGTATATATTTGAGAATAAAATATATGCATTCCGTGATAAGATAACAATGGCCTCATCTCTTCTAATAAGTAGGAAGCCATCTCCCTTCTGGATTATATGCAATTGTTAATGCAAGTCTAATGCCTATCTTCTCATATATGCTAATATTCTATAGTCAATTAACTCTTTTATCAATGTCAATGTTTTCATTTATTCCACATATGCAAGTAGGTTGGAAATATCTTCTTTTGCACATGACCAAATCATTGGCAAGGTACAAATTTTGAAATAAGAAGACTTAATTGAGACCTCATCCACATAGCCACATACATCTTGCTTGCATCTTTTGTCTTGTTCTTTTGATTCCAACCTCCATTTAAGATGTCTATGTAATCTTTAAATCCATTTTCAATGTCTTTATATTTGAAGATTTTTAGATTTTCAACCTTTAAATTCTACACTACATGATGAATTTTTTTCTTATCAAAATCCAATTGTGCCCCCAATACATGTACATTATCTATATAACCTTGACCTTGGTCCAAAAGATTAATATTCACAATTGACTTGATTAAAGCCATTGATTTAGTACCCTTATCTTTGATTCCATGATCTTCTTTTGCCACGTAATTTTGTGAAACATCTATCATTTCTTCTTGAATGTATCCTTTTGAAATATCATAATCTTGTATTATCTCAAAGCATTGTATTACTTCATAACATTGAGAAATTTCATGGCCTTGTGAAACCTCATGTTCTTGAAAAATCTCACAACTTTTGCCATAATCTTTTGTGGTTCCACCACCACATTTAATATCATAACCTTCTATAATTTCATAATCCCCTCCATAATGATCATGTGAAAATTCAAAACTTCTTTCATCCAATCCATATGTGGTCTCATAGCTATATGCAATTTGACTTTCATCATCATATTTGTATATAATTCCACCACTTCTTACATCATAATGTTGTAAATTCATATAATTTTTATGATTATAATCTTGAATAGATCCATAATCCATCTCATGTGAAGGTTCACCTTTAAATTCTTCAACATAATCCAAAATATTAGGCAAAACATCCTCATCTCCTTGAAATATATAAAACACATTTTTATCATTAAGAGATGTTCCATCCAAATTGCCATCACCAACTTGCACAAACTTACTCAATGTAGAATATCCATAGCTTCCAACCACATTGTTATTAGTGTCTAAATCCTTGAGCTCCATATTGCTTTCAAATTTTTGGATATCTTGGCCTTCCATATTAATAGTTTGAAAAAAATATTTGTTCTCTCCTTCACCACCTTTGGTATAAGATCCAATGTCCTTTGTGTGCAAAAAATTTGCTCTTTTTTTAAAGCATCCCATTTGCTCCTCTTTTAAAGCTTCCCTTTTGCTCCTCTATTTTTCTTGATTTGAAATTTGTCTCTTGCATTGATAAAGATGATATAAAAGCCAAAGTTGAAGATTTCTTAGGCCATATTGCAACTTCTTTAGCTTGTGTCTTTTATTGCTTTGCTAAAACAATCACTGCTTCTTTCAACTCCTCTCAATTATTGGTACAACCACTCTTCATAGACTTATCTATAAGTAGTATGAAAAGCTTGTTTCCCAAGGCATCATTAAGACTATTTAAAAATAACTCTATCTCTTTCAGGATGAGAGTTGATAAAATTTCTTTTCAAATTTTTTTAAGAATTCATAAAGATCCATATGTATACCTGCTTGTAATTCTATTCTATCCAATCCAAAAACTTTTGCATAGTAATCCTATCCTCTTTTGCTACCTCCATTTGTTGCTCCACTTGCAACTCCACTAGAAGCTCTAATTGATGCACCATCCATAATTCTTCCTTCAATTCTTTTGCCTTCCTTTTCCATAAGTCAAATAAATCAAAAAATCCCAATAATCTTCCACTTCAAGCTTTCATGTCAAGTTCACCAAATTATGTCGTATGTTGTGAAGTCTTGCTTGAGAATGCTCTGGGCATCTGGCTGTGGAAGATAAAAAAAAAATATGCAATAATAATTAGTCTTAACCTCTCTAATCAATCTCTAAATAATTTTTAATCAAATCTTAACTAAATCCTAGTCAACCCTGGTCAAATCCAAATAAATCCTAAAATAAATCCTAACAATCCTAAAATAAATTCTAATCAATCTTGGTCAAATTCTAATAAATCCTAAAATAAATCCTAATTAAATCTTAATTGATCCTGATCATATCCTAATAAATCCTTAAATCCTAGTCCAACTTGATCAAACTTTAACAAATCCTAATAAATCTTAATTAAATCCTAGTCAATCCTGGTCAAATCCTTACAAATCCTAAAATAAATCTTAATTAAATTCTAATCAATTCTAGTCAAATTCTAACAAATTCTAATAAATCCTAATTAAATCCTAATTAATCTTGGTCAAATTCTAATAAATCCTAAAATAAATCTTAAAATCCTAAATCCAATCCTAAATCCAACCTTAAATCCTAACCGAATCCTAACTAAGGCCAAAGTAATTCCTAAGGCAATTTTACAACTTCAATAACTATTGCTTAAACTATTGATCTTGCTTAAAAATTTACACACTTCTTAAAAACTAAGTTAGCAGCAAGCACATAAAATTTTAAGAGGATCGATTTTACCAGCAAGAAATTCAACCCAAAATTTCAATCAAGTGTCAACTGGCCTCCTTCTCCTACCTTAATGTTGATTGTCCAGTGCCAATATCTTCTTTGTACACCATTCTCTAATCGAAATCCAAAAAGCCGATTATCACACTTCACAATAAAATCAATTGCTTGACTCAATATCTAAGGATCGGATAAGTTAAGCATCAATTTCTTTACCTTATATTGTAATCTATAGAGAAATTGGCTAATAAGCGCAACATCATCTCACTTGGTGTCAATTACTAATTGTCAAAATTGTGAAGCATATGATGTTATTGATCGATTATCTTATTGCAAGATATAGATCTTGTTGGTTGCAATACAAATTATATCATGTTTTCCATACATAGATTGAAATTCCGCTAAAAATGCCTCCAAATTATCTAATATTGGATCACATTGTTCATAAAAAGACAAAAATTATAATAAAGCAAAACTTGACAATAGAGTTCTAATAAACCTAACTTGTGATCCCTGGGTTAGATAACTTTGAGATTGAAGTTCAATCACTAGTTATATTTGATTGATGAATCCTCAAAATTTAAATTTGGTGCCATCAAACTTCTGCAATAAACTAATTTTTGGTTTTTTGATGCTTGAATGGTGTCCAATCATAGGTGAAGTGGTATGGCTTGAAGCAGCTCAAATCATCTCTATATCTTCACTTCGAGCTAAACTTATTGCTTCTTATAGTAGTACATTAAGTTGATATATTGTGAGTATTAATTCTCTCATTTGCTCTTACATTTGTGCCACTACACTCTTCATTTCACCAAGCTCTCCTATGATACCACAATAGAAAAGGAAAAAATGTCTACTCTCACTACAAAATTAATCACTCAAGAACAAAAAAAAAAATTCTAAGAAGAATATCAATTTAGAAGTGGATAATCCACAACTTTTAATATGCTTATATCTTATCAAGAGAAAGGGGTAATCCACTCTTAATCAAGAAGAGACAAAGCTCTGATATTATAACTTTACTCTTGTCAATCTGTTAAGGACACAAACTAAAACAGATGCATAAATTAATAAAAATTATGTCAAAGAAGAATAATAAGATAGAAATAAAGAAGTTTATATATTCAAGAAGAAATTAGAATGACTATTGCCAAAAATTAGAAAATACATGAGACTCTTGAACTAGACTAGAAGCAAGAAAGGAATTGACAAGAGTGAAGAAGGCTTTATCCTTATCTCTATAAATACTATCTATCTAAGAGTTACGTGGCAATATTCTATAGGACCTCGTATATGTGTCTAATTTATAAGACACGTGTCAAATTTATAAAACAAGTTTCCTACATGTGCACCACGTACTTGGCTTGTTCCACAAGCTACCAACATGTGTGATATATGGTATTGTTCTCATTTGTCTCACTTACTCTACCAATACTACCCAGAGTAAATCTGTAAAGGGGGATTCAAACACAGGGAAAGACTATTTGCATTGAATTAAACCATTAGAGTCACACAACTAACTGCCTTCTGATTACACTAAAACATCCCAATTTTGTTACAATATCTCCCTCATACTACCAATAACTCTGTTAATAATAAAATATCATAAGCAATAATCCAACTCAAGTATTCACTACCTCTTCTTTTCTCCTTCTTTATAACAACAATATGTAATATTGCGATATTTCAAAACACATCATAATTATCCTATATTCCAAACACAGGAATACTCTGAAATTGACTATCACTCCTAATAAATCACTTTGCATAATTCAAACTCCACGGACTTCCTCTCATGGGTCACCCTTGATTCAATACTCAATGTATTATAGTTTTCTCACATTCATACTCATTCTTTACAAAACCTCTCCAATTCTCCACTTCCAATTTTCCACTTATATTTCTCTACTGATATTCCAGCAAATCAGTACATCCTCAATCTTTCATTATAAATCAATTCTTTCCTTCATTATTTCATTACAGAACTACACTTTACAATATCCAGCACTTATCTAATATCCTTCTCTTAAAAAAATTAACAAGAGGTAGCACCAAGCTTACCCTAGCTCAGCACTATTACAGCCTAGCCCTTACTCCTACTGTCCGAATCAATTTATACTTATCCCAATTGGTATTAACCGCTACACAACCGACGATAACCACTTTTTCTAACTTCCTCATCCAAGCTGCCTTCTAAACTGGCCATTCATCTGCTTCCTGCCTACTCTTAATCCTACAAACTATGTATTGTAAATCCTAAAATTCCTACCCATTCTACACATGGCTAACTTGTTCTACAAGCTACCAATATGTGCAATACATGGCTAGCTTATTGACCAAGTTTCTAACCTACCAATCTTCTATAGACATGTATAAAGGTGATTCCGTATCTATAAAGCTTCTAAGAAGCTTTTCTATAAGATATTATCAAATTAACTTATTTTACCTACTTCTATCAATCTATATTAAGTAGATAACTATTGGAATAAATCTTATATCTCTGACAATTATGTAAAAAATCCTTAACATCTTTTTTTATATAAAATTACAACTAACCAATTGTTGATAAGTTAGATTTTCAATAATTTCTAAAAAAATCCATAATCTCCTTTCAAAATATCATCTTTATATCAAAATTTTATTATAGCTCCATATGTCTATTTTTTCACTTCCATAAAATCTTGACTCCTAAAAAATTCCTTTAATTTATACAAAATACTCAAATCACAACAAAATCCTTCAATGGCTTATTTACTCACAAAGGATTGATTTCTTATCAAACTTTAGAGTCCAATAACTCTTGATTCACTCGTTTATTTTTTATTAAATTTCTCAAAAATATAACTTATACATTTAAGCTCCATTAAAAGAAAAATCAACTGTAGATTCACTTTCAATTGTCTGATATCTCAAAAATCCTAATAGGTGCTTAAAATCCTAGTTTATAGACATTTGAGCACTATTTTCTTCATATTTTAAGGATTTTCAGTACCTGCTAGGATTTTAAGGATTATTAATGTCTAACAAAGATGATTCAAAATAGATAAAAATTATTATGAATATAAAATCGACATCAAAAGTCACTATTAAAAAAAATTATATAAACCTCAATAATAGCCTTTTTAAATGGATACCTTCTAAAGTAATAATTTAATTATATTTTATAACCAATAAAAATCTATTGATAAAGCTTTTATTTAACTACGTAATAAATTATATAATATTTTTAAATAATAACTAAATTATAATATATTAATTATTTAGATAAATAAGCAATAATAAAAGTAGAATAAGTTATCAAATAAAAGATATTATCTTAGATAAGTTACTAATAGTCAAAAGATTATTTCTAAGTAAATAGAAAGACCATCCTATGAATAAAAGACAAAATCAAGGGCCAAAAGATAAAATCAAGAAAATAAAGGATCTACTAGAAAACATCCAAAGGTTAGATTAGAATATAAATTATATACCATAGGATATATTTAAGATAGGTAAGATGCTAAAAGATCCTATGGACATATTGGATATGCTAAAAATATATCTTTATAGAAGATAAGATACCAAAAGAAATATTTAATATATTCTTTGATGAATATAAAAATCAAAGGATGGAAGTTATCTATTAGAGCAACAACCACCACCACCTATAAATAATGGATGTTGGAAGTGAAAGACATCTTATTCCACACTTCTTTTTGTATACAATCTTACTGATACTAAGCGTTGTGGCTTTTAACTTCTTCTTTTTTCAATAGATTATGGATCTATTTATATTTGCTTGTGAGTTTTGAAGTTTTATAAAGTCTTTATTATTATATAGAATAGATCATATTATTGTTACTAATATTAGGATTTAGAAACTCCTAATTTTTAAATATAGATATAGATCTAGATCTTAGTTTGCTCTTATTTATTATTAAGTGTATTTTGAATTTGGAATTTTTTTTATACTTTAAAATGATATTATAAAATATTAATATTATATTTTCTTGTTGAATTAGATCCTTGGAGAACTAATTTTATAGTTTCATGTATTAAAGAAGTATAAAGTGCTTAAAAGATTTCTTATAGTGGTTAGAAGTGATTTATAAGTATAAAAGTGATGTGAGAGTAGCAAATCTGATTTGAGACATTTATATAGTTCATCACACTTGTAAAATTTCTAGAAGTGAAGTTGAGAGTATTTTGAGAGAAAAAATATTAATTTATTCACAAAAAGGTCATTTTAAGATTATAAGGCAATAACACCTTCTTGTTAATTTTGAGAGCTTTAGGGCTATTTTTTTTATCTTTTTTAATACATCTCTCTCTTTGATATGGCTTCAAATGAAAATGAAGGCTTGAGAGCAATTGAAAAGTTTAGAGGTGAGAATTTTTACCATTAGAAGATAAAAACAAAACTTTTATTGGCTTCTTTGAATCTTTGAAATATTGTAGATGAAAGTAAAGAACTTCCAAGCATACATATTGATATGAAGGAGAAGAAGGAGTACAAACATTCTAAAAAGAATATTTTTGAATTGATTATAATTAATATTAATGAAGCCAGTTTTTCTCACATTATCTTTTATAAAAGACCAATAAAAGAATAGAAGACTCTTTGCAATATCTATGAGAACAAGAACTTATCTAATATCATCTACACAAGGAAGAAATTCTTTACTTACAAGATAGAAGAAGGTGAAGACCTTATGGCACATATTAATAAGGTGAAGGTACTTGCAAATCAACTTACAATTATAGACAAGCCTTTAGAAGATGCAAATATTATCATGATTCTACTCATGAGCTTATTAAAATCCTACAACTATCTTATTGTGGCTTTGAAATCCATCAAGTTAAAAGAACTTATAATGGACTATGTGACGACAAGACTTGCCTATGAAGTAACCAAGAAGAAAGAAAAAGAGCCTCAAAGTGAAGTTTTAGTATTCTACTCACGTCAAAGCAAGAGCAACTACTCAAACCAATGAGGTAATATCAAAACTTCCTTCATTTGTAGCAAAGTAGAATATTTTGCTCAAAATTATTACAAAGCAAAAAAGATGGAGAAGGAGAATGCAAATAGTATATAAGATGAATTTGGAGGATAAGATGATACATTTATGGCAATAAATAAAACCTCTATAGCTACCATAGCAAGATGGATTATAGATTCAAGTTATTCCAAGCATATGACACCTTATAAGTATTTATTTGATATTTATAAAGCTATTTTAGCATCAAATATAATCTTGGCAGATAGTGGCACATGTAAAGCCATTGAAATTGGCTTTATTATAGTGGAGGTGATTGTGAATGGACAAACCAATAGGATCAGATTCAAAGATGTCCTCTATACATTCAAGATGAAACAAAACCTACTTTCGATAAATAAACTTATAATGGGAGGTTTTATGATTCATTTCAACATGAATGGATGTATTGTGAGTGGAAACATAGTTGACAAGGGCTCTAAAGAGAGAAATTTGTACTATCTCAATTATAAAGTCAACAAAGTAAAGATAACTACATTTATTGAATTTACATCAAATTAAGTTAAGTTGAATATATGGCATTGTTGCCTTGGCCATTTGAATATAAAGAGTATGACAAAGCTTAAGTCTATGGTAAATAATTTAGATCTTGGCAAAATAAACCAAAATATAATACAACTTATATGTAAAAGATACATATAAGGCAAATAATAAAGGATCTTATTTCTAAGTGGTATAGCAAAACATGCTACAAAGTTATTGAAGATTGTTCATTTTGATGTATGTAGACCTATAAAGACCACAAGTATTAGAAGAGCAAGGTATTTTTTTACTTTTATTGATAATTTTTCAAAAAATATTTGGATCTATATTCTTAAAGTCAAAGGTGAGTGCTTTTAAAAGTTTAAAGAATTTAAAATATTTGTTGAGAAATAAAGTGAATGTAAGATCAAAGTGCTATGTATGGATAATAGAGGTGAATATTTGTTTAAGCAATTTGATGTTTATTTGAAGAATGAAGGAATTGCTAATCAAATGATAACTCCGTCCATTCTATAATAATATGGTGTTGCTTAAAGAACAAATAGAACCATTGTAAAGATGGCAAGGAACATGCTTCATGTTCAAAATCTTGATTATGAGATTTGGATGGAAGTTGTGGTGAATGCAATATATACAAGGAATAGGTGTCCAACAAGTGCTCTTGCATTAATAACACTATAAGAAACTTGAAGTGGAAAACAACCTTACATTTTATATATAAGAACCTTTGGATGCATTACATATGCAAAGACATCAAATTGTATAAGGTTCAAACTTGATGCAAAAGGTATAAAGTGTGTATTCTTAAAATATTGTAAAGATACCAAGGTATATAGACTTATGTGTTTGGACACTAAAAGGTCATCAAAAGTCGTGATGTTGAATTTTTGGAGCAGAAGAGTACTTGTGAGTACTTAGAGATATATCCAAGTGGGAGTAATGGTGTGTTTGTAGACACATCTTTAAATCCAATAAAAAAAGATATTAAAGACAATGAAGACAATGAAGATGGTGGAGATGTGAATCAAAATGAAAAGCCAAAGAAGATTAAAAAGATGAAGGCTTTTACAATTGCTAAAATCAATAAAAAAAAAGAAATAAAGATGTTGAAGATGATGGCAATTATGATGAAGAATACCAACTTTTGAATGAAAAAAGAAAAATTTTAAAAAAGAAGAAGGTTAGAAGAGAGCATGGAATGCAACAAAATAAATCTTCTTCAAATAAAAAGAGATATCCTTTGAGAAAAAGCAGACCATTTGCTGAATAATAAAAGAATCACATCATTCTTTAAATAAGTAAAGAATATACCAATATTATATTTTTTGCTGATTCATTGATTTTATGTGATACAATGAAGTCCATAGATGCTATGAAATGAAAGAAGGCCATAGAAGAAAAATACAAATCTTTCATAGACAATGGAACATAGGAATTGATTCAATTTTCATCAAATTAATCTTCTATTGATTGTAAATAGGTGTTTAGAACCAAGAAGAATATAATGAACAATGTTGTGAGATATAAGATAAGATTAGTTACCAAAAGATACTTACAAGTTGTTGGTATTGATTTTAATGAGATTGTGAATTATCAAATTGACTCATTAGTTATTTTAGGATAAAAGAATATATTTAGAGTGCCAAAATTACAATTATAAAATAAAGATGTATTTAAAAGATGCTAAATAAAGGAAAATAGTATTAGTGAAAAAGAAATGGAGTCTTAGTAAGTCTTGGAAGCACTTATCTTAGCTGATTTAATATTTTCTTTTAATTATAAGAATTAATATTTAATTATTGAGACCAATGTCTATATTGACCTTCTATCTCTATGTACCACTTATTAAAAATACATAAATATTATTTAATAGATAGAAGAAGCATGAAAAATAAATCTCATGTCTTTTTAATTATTTATGTAGAAAATAAGATTTTTAGTTGATTTAAATTGATTTTATTACTATAAAAAATTACCAAGATAGAATAAAATAGTTTTAAATTTATTTTATTATTTTAAAAATATTATAAGAATTTTTAAAATTTATTTAGAATTTATTAGGAATTTTTAGAACTATTTTGAAGACTTTGGTAAAAATGAATTTTATCACCTTGGGAGCTATTATGAAGAAATGGAGTAAGATTTGAAGGCCATACAAGGTTCGTAAGCTAATTGGATATTTTTGAATACCATGGTATAATCAAAAATATAAAAAAATGAATTTTATTAGTAGAAAATAGGAGGACCAACAGCTAGTATAGTCCTTATAGAAAAAAAGGTGCACAAGTCCCATATGGGTTGTAGCACCTTGAATGCAGGTAGGAGGATAAGACTAAAGCCTCGTGGCCTCTCTAATACACCCTTATACACTACTTATGAGCCTTGGTGAGGTTCAAATTCATAATCTCTTGAACAAGTCATCTTTGAGATAAAAAAATTTTACTTAACTTTTTTATTATTTACCTTTTATCTTTGAATTATCATAATTTATTCATAATAACTTAGATTTATATATTTTTACATCATTAGAAAGATAAAAAAATCTACTCAAAAATATAACTTTTATTTTTTTATTTTTTTTATTAGATAAAAATATAATAAACAGATTGTAACCTAATTTTAAATTGTGCACTTACTTGATACCATTTACTTCACTTGTTTTGTGGTTGTTCTTTTTATTGTTCTTATTATTTATTTCTTTTACTTCACACCACTAATTACAAGCAACTCTTAAGTGAAGCCATCTTGTAATTTGGGTTGAGGGTTGAATTTTATCCTCACAAAGATATTTGCTTCTGTGGCCAAATTTACCACTATTAGAACCATTGTGACAATTGGAGTAGCAATGGACTTAGAAATAAATCAAATGGATATGAAGATGGCTTTCTTAAATAGAGAGTTGAAAGAAGACATCTATATGGATTAATTTCAAGGATTTGTTGAAGAAGGCAAGCAAGATCTTATTTGTAAGTTGAAAAAATCATTGTATAGACTCAAGTAATCACCAAAGATATGGTATCAATAGATTGAAATATTCTTTTTGAATGAAGGATTTATTAGAAGTGAGGATGATCATTCAATATATGTTATATAATGAAAAGAATTTTTATTAATTGTTATCCTTTATATTGATGATTTAATCATCTTAATTAATACTTTGAAGATGATGGATTGATTAAAGGCCAAATTAGAAAAAAAATATGAGATGAGTGATTTGGAAGAGCTTTATTATTATTTAAGAATGGAATTTACAAGAGATTGTATAAAAAAGACCATCACAATGAGTCAAAGAAAGTATATTTAAGGAGTGTTGAAACAATTCAATATGGAGGATTGCAAGCTTATTGGAACATCTTTGGAAACCAATTTGAAGCTGATGAAATTGATGGATGAGGAGTTTGTTGAAGTTGAAGGTGAAATGCAAGGTGTTCTATATAAAACAGCAATAGGCTCACTCATATATGTAATAGTTGATACAAGGATAGATCTTGCATATGTGGTTAGTGTTATAAGTCAACACATATCAAAAGCTAAACCAATCCATTGAGCAACCATTAAAAGGATCATGAGATATTTGAAAGGTACATTAGACTTCAAATTGTATCTTGGAGGTGATAACATTATATTATATGATTATTATAATACAGATTAGATAAGAGATGAAAATGATAGAAGGTCAATAATGGGCTATGTGCTCTTTGTTAGAATGGGATAAATTTGGTGGAATTACAAGAAACAACCAATAATTACAAGGTCTATAATGGAGGTAGAATACATGTCAATAAGCCATAGAACAATAGAGGCAATTTGATTAAGACAAATTTTAGAGGACATTGGACTTATATAATTAAAAGCAATTCTAATAAAGTGTGACAATCAAAGATGCCTTGCCTTCACAAAGAATTCAAAGCACCATTCAAGAATCAAACATATTAATATTTACCATCACTTTATAAGACAGAAGATTAAAATAGGAATAATTGATATGAAGTATTGTATTATAAAAGACATGCTTGCTAATTTGTTGATAAAGATATTAGTAAAGGATATGCATCACATATTGATAAAAGCATTAGGTTTGAAAGCCTTTGATTAATAGCAAAGTCGAAGTATTTAGATAAATAAGTAATAATAAAAATAAAATAAGTTATCAAATTAAAGATATTATTTTAAATAAGTTGCTAATAGCCAAAAATTTGTCTCTTGGTAAGTTGAAAGGCCATCCTATGAATAAAAGATAAGATCAAGGACCAAGAGACAAGGTCAAGAAGATAAAGGATCTATTAGAAAATATCCAAAGATTAAATAAGAATATAAATAAATATATCATAGAATATATTTGAAATAGATGAGATGCCAAAAGATCCTATGGATATTGGATATGCTAAAGGCATATCTTTATAGAAAATATATCTTTTGATGAATATAAAAGTCAAAAGATGAAAATTGTCTATTAGGGTAGCAACCACCACCTATAAGTAATGGATGTTGGAAGTGAGAGACATCTTATTCCACACTTTTCTTTGTATATAACCTTGTTGATACTAAGAGTCATGGCTTCTAACTTCTCTTTCTTCAATAACAATATCATATGAAGATTATTTGTTTTTAGATCCAGTTGATATTAATTTTTTCTTTCTCTTATTTTTTTTAATTAGCCAAAGCAAGGTTGTTTTAATCCAATTTATAATTGTAGTTGATGCAAAATTTTTCCTACCAAAGATTTTGTTCAATTTATTTTTTTAATAGAAATTAAATATGATGAAATTATTAAAAAATAGTACCAATTTAAGTTCAACTTATTTAATAATTTTTTAAAGTTAACCATCAGTCTTAATCAAACTATCCAAAAGAATCTATTAACTTTGAATTGCCAAAATTTAGATTGATAGATGCCTATAGTGTTGAAATCCAAATCAAATGCTTAATAAGTAAATGTCCAAGTTTTGAATTGGCAAACACTTATAGTACAAAAGTTTGGACCAACAATCCAATAAGTAGATGTTTAGATTCTAAATTAAGAGATGCCTATAATATCAAAGTTTGAACTAAAGTCCCTATAAGAAGATGTTCAAATTTTGAACTAAGAAATATTTATTTTTTTAATCCCATCTTTTCTAATTTTATATCTTCTAACTTTGATGATTATTTTAGTTGAAATATCTTAATAGCAGTTTATACTTATAATATTCCAAAATATTTTTAAAAATTCTATATTAGCACCATTTAGACTTGATGTTTTATCAAACATTAATTTTATTAATAATTTTTTAATTTATTAAAGTAAAAAGTCTAAATTAGTTTTTTATTTATAAAGGTAATAACTTCATATGAGATAAAATTTAATAAAGAATTCAATGCTTTAAGATTTTTAATTATTTAATATTTTTTTTGTATAATTTGATATAAGAGTTAGAATGGATATTTCTAAATACTAAAGATCCTTTATTTTAACATGCTATTGATTTTATAATTATATAATAAGTAGTCTAAGGTATCTAATTTTAGTAGTATTAAAGAATTCTTTAATATTATTATTACTATACATTCTCCATTTAATATGTACTCTAATTATTTGACCTTTTTATTTCTATTCTTTATATTAGATTATTTGTGCTTGTGCCCTTTTTAGGAGTGTTTAGATTTGTAGGTCTTGGAGGTGAATTTATAATTTTTGATGAGTCTCTAAAACCATTCTTTAAAGTTCAAAGTAATATCTAGACCTTTAAAAGGCTTATTTTTTATTTAAAAATACTTTAAAAAAAATTATAAATATATAATCTTTTATGAAATAAATCCCTTTCATTTATATTAATTTGTGTTTTTCTTACTTATTGATTTACTTATAGATCATTTTGGTATAAGGTGTTTATCTTATCGTTAGATTTTTCAAGGCTAGAATTATGCAATTGATTTGATATTTTAATAGGAAGACGGTTTAATAATATTATATCTCTTTTAATTTTATATTTATAGATATTATTTGTTTTTAAGTTATTTTAATTTAAATAAAATCTATTTAATATTACTATTATCCAAATTTCCTCTCTTATTGTTATAAAAGAAGCCTAATCCACTCTTAGATTAAAAATAATCTTTTAAGTAAAATTAAGATTTTAAGAGACTTAAAGTATTTTTTTAATTTTAAATTAATATTTATTAATAATATATAAATTTATCCTTTACATTTCAACCATATTCTAATTCCTCCCTAATATTAAAGATACACTATTAGAAAGTATATAAACTAAATCAAGTAATATCTTTATTTTTTTTTAATATTTGTTAGAAATATAAATATTATTAGATTAAGAGATTTCCTTAATAAGCTTTTAAAAATAATCCATAGTGCCATATTATCTAGAAATAATTTATAATTGACCACTAAAGTTTTTATAGAAAAGAAAATCAAAATGAAAATTTTTCTATCTCTTGAATCATTTGGATTATTTACATAGCTTGGAGCAACTTCAAGAATGAAAAAAGCAATACTTGGACATAACAAAGTTCTTAATTCTTACACATGTGAGCCATATAATTTGAATTCTTGAATAAATAAAATATTAAATTTTAGAATGATACTAGGAATGTAATTAAATAACTTTAGGATTTTAAATAAATCATTAGATTGACAAACATTGTAAGCAAATACTTTTAAAATTATAATAGAATATAATTAAAACAGACACAATTTTAATTGCCATTTTAGATATCTTTTCAAATAGGGATTCAATTTAGAACCTTTTATTTTGACACAAAACTTTAAAGTGAACATGACTCAAAGGACAATGAAAATCAAGTAGAAGGTTTTTTGAAAATTGTTAGAATCATTCTAAAAACCAAACCAACAAGAAAAAGAGCTTTTGGCATTGATTTCTTTTATAGTCTAATTAATGATTTGTCCTTTGATCTTCTCTTATAATCCTAGATAATGGGAGAAGAATTCATGATATATTTGGCCAAACTTGGCAGAATGCTTCTTCAAAGTAACACCTCTAATATAAATTTCGTAGCTTAAAAATGGAGAATTCTCCTTGGAAAGATACTTGGTCCAACCTCCTTTCTTGTAAAAAAAAAACTATATTTATTTGGCTTATATGGCATAAAGATATAGTGATAAATACTTGGAGGAGAAAAATCAGCTCTAATATTGATATTCAATGTGCTATGTGCTATCTCCCAACACCTTAATCTATTCTCCATAAGTTTTGGGATTGCCACAAAGTATGTTATATTTAAGATTGGACCACTTTTCTTATATACAAATTAACTTCTAATTCCTAGGATTGAGGTCTTTGGAAATCCTTTATATAGAAATAAGCTATTTTTGACAAAAATCTCTTTTTTAAGATTCAAATATTTTTATAAGATGTGGTCATTGTTAAAGGATCTTTGTTTATGGACTATTTGGATTTAGAAAAACAAGTTTGTCTTTAAAAATGAAGTATGGAGTATTTTCTATACTAGAAGTATAATTTAGCAAGGTCTTATCAAATATGGACAAATTTGTTGGAAATTTGTCACAAAGAGAGTTGCTAAATATTTGTAACACAAGTCTCTCTTACTCAAGAGATAGAATAACTCTTGGATGGCCAAAGACATACTTGATCTTAGATATGACGAAGTCATTAGATGGAACTCTAAAATACCTTAGTGTAGTATGATCATACACAAAAGTGAAAACAATCTCATATTAATAATTGCCATATATTTTTAATACTCTTAGCTTTACCTTTGGATTTTATAAAGTTAGGTAGTCTATTGTAATTTTTCTACTCCATTAATATATTGGATACACCTTGTTTTTGTGTCAATAAAAAATAAAAAATAAAAAACTTTGTATTTTTATTTGAGGTTGTTGATTTTCTTATTCTATTTGCATTTGATTCTTTATTTATTTATTATATGTCACCATCTTTAAAGTCTTCTATTATATAAACCTAATTCTAACTAGTGCCACAATTTTAATGTTTTGATGCAAAACAAAGAATAAACTACCTATAAGAAGTCTTTGTAATATTGTCATTAGTCAAGTATTTTAACTCCAATCTATAAGCTCAAAGGAGTATGCATGTAGTATATGAAATATAGCTAAAGCTGCATCTACACTTTCCTTTAGAAGTCAATGCTGCAAAAAAAAAAAAAAAAAAAAAAAAAAAATCCTATGGCGCATTTGTGTAGTGTCCTAGAAAAGGCTCCTCTTTATAGTCTTTCATAAAAATTTATTGCCTTCTACAACCATCTAATTTATTCCCTTCTACCTTCTATAATATTCCAAAAGTTTTAATACAAAATTTTGTACACTTCAACAATTCTTAGAACCTCCTCTAAAAACTTTAGTAGAATTTAGTTGCTATAATATACATAAATAGGCACAACAAAGAATATCTAAATCTTGTAAATATAAATATATAGTAATATAAGTATTGTGTTATTTTTCTTCTATTCAATTTTATTTTTAATTTAGTATCTTGTCCTTTTAATACTTATTATTTTCTTAGTTCCTTGTCTTTGTATCAATACAAATCAAAATTATGTCAATGTTTGAAAGGCATTGAAATTATAAAAAGAAAAACTTTGTAGTTTTAGAAATGGAAAAAATTAAGACAATTATGTGCATGAAATTTAATTAATATTATAACTGAAACCAAATTGTTATGATTGATTAGCAATTTTGCATTAAAAACAAAAACCTATCCACTTTCAAACAAAAAGATATCTTACAATGTATATGTTAAATATTTTTAAAATTAATAATATTAACAAATATTAATATTTATAGATAGATTGTTAAACTATCAATATGTAAATTTGATATTTTTTTTTTATAATTTCTTTTATTGTTACTAATTGTTGATGTCATTCTTATCAATTTGCAACTGTAATAAAATCTTGCAATTCATATTTTAATTTTCTAATTGTAATCTTATATATTCCATTTATAATGCATTTGTCATGCATTAGACCATTAATCTATGCAAAAGTAAGAAAACAAAGTGACAATTACAAATTATTAAAACAAATGCTATCTTTTATCTTGGTATAAGTTTTGCACAATGAGGTTCTAAACATGATAAAAACAAATAAAAAATAATAATACAAGAATATCAATAATGTAAAAAATCCCAAATGCATGTTGCAAAAATCTCACTTGTACTTTGAACACAACTTTTAGGTCATAAATGAATAAACAAATAAAGATATGCCTATTGTTTTGACGTTTTGACATGTCATCAACATCCACAAAGACAATTGAGAACAATTAGCTACGATTACTGATCTCTGTATCTGAAGCCAATAAATTTTCTATATTTTTCCTTCAGTAATTTTCTGCATTTATCCGTCCTTTAGTTGGATTCTTCACCTGGAGTTTCGGCTTTAAATCATTATAGCAGTAGCTCAATATTTTCAATCAAGTGAAAGTAAGTGTCACCAAACTGAGCAACTATCATAGGTTGGGTAGGCCTGATCCCAAACCTGCACCATGTACCAAATATATGATTCGTTTAGAAAGTATAATGAAAATATGTGCATGGCGTGATTAGGTTGAGGGTAGGAAAGCCACAACACCTGTCAAAACGGATGTGAACCAGGTCTATTCGAGTAAAAACAGAGAGTTACGACTACATAGAACCAATCGTGTTCCGTTTTCTGAAGTTCTCTAGAATACAAATCACGTCTCCACAAAATGTGAAGAGGAAATAAGTAACGAGGAGTAGACCTACAAGAAGCTCTGCATATCTCACACAGATAGATCAATTTATCCCCAATGCCTGCAAACTTTGAGAAAACCTTCTATTTGCCGAGTTCGCCAAGCATAAAGTACTGTTGGAAAAAGTATGCTGCGGGTCAACAGGTATCCACCAAGAAATGTAGAAGCATTTGATCGAGAAGTAGAACCAGTTCACAAACTAGTAGGGATGCCAGGATCCCTTTGAAAGCTCAGTAGTTTAAATAGAAATTCTAGAATACTAGCTCACTATTGATCTGCAACGCCAAGCGGAACTTGAATCACCAGCACTTAATCACGCTTGAATCGTTGCGCAATCCTTCCAACTTCAGTTTTACAGCCATCAGCAAATCTCTTGGTCCCATCTATTGCAACCGCAGACATCTCTGATACAGCATTCTGTGCACCTCGCAGCTTCTCACTAACAACAGATCTTGAATCCTGCACCCTGTCGCTGGTAGACACAAAGGTGCCCTGAAATACTTGTGACACTCTGCTCCTCATTAACTCCAACAACTCCCTTATTCTTTGAACAAAGCGGCTAAGCACGTCCAAGAATGCATGCCAATATGTCACAATACTGTTATTGACTCTGGTCTTCAGGTCTTCCCCCTTATCCATGACATCTTGCAGGGGTGCACGCTGAATCGATTTATTAGTTTCCGTATTAGCTCCACCGAACCGCCAACTTGGCCCAGGAACATTATCCTCATCAAAGGATTTATCAACATTAACTTCAATGCCACGACCTGCCCACCGTTGCCTGGTTTCTTCTAGAACTCTTGCTTGCTCCCGTGCCTTTTCGGCTTCCTCCTCTGCCCATGATCTACTCAAACAAAGAAACGCCAAATTAAATTGATTGAACTACAAGCGATTCTCAGATGACATGGAAACTACATTTTCTGTTTAGTACAATTAAATCGGAAGACCTAGTTTCATTAGTCGTATTTGAAGTGAAGTGATACCTTGCAAGAACAAGTGCTCTCTTCTCTGATTCAAGGTCCGCCTTCAATCTGAAGGCCGACTCTTGGTCTACTTCTACTTTTGAAGTGAGCTTTTGGAGTCTTTCTTTCTCATTAGCAACTTCCGCTCGAAGTGTAGATAAAGTCTGCAGTTGATCATCAACTTTTTGATATAAATCATGCAACAGCTTTTTCTCCGCTTCAACGGCAGCCTGGCTCTTCATCATGGTCTCCTTTTCAGATTGTCTTTCTGCTTCAACCCTTTCTAAGTTGGATTTGACTTCCTCAAACGATTTCTCAACCTCCTCTCTCCGCTTCCTCTCACTCTCAATTTCTCCACTATATAGAGCTTTCACCTCCTCTTGTGCACGCGCTTCCATTGCAGCATCTGCCGCAACTGCATCATCTGCCATTCTCTCTGCTTGAAGCCTTGCTAACTCCTCTCCAAACAAATCGGAGGTGTCTCCAGATGCAAGTGCGATTGCTGCTTGACCATTTGTTGCAGGCTTTTGGGGTTGAAACATTCTTGTGAACCCTGAAAAACAAATACCTCGAGATTCAACGTGCTGTGACAGTTCAAAATAAACTTAATAGTATGACCATGCACAAATACTCAACATTAAGAAACTTTCACAATGATACATTCAGTGAGCTGTGTACCGAAAGCAGTAGCAATGATGCTGCTATCTCCAGAATACAGATCGCTAACTATTGCTGGCCACAATTTGCTCTCAATATAATCCGCATCCATGAATCCAGATTGTGCTTGAAAATCCTGCAAAAGTTAGCTCTTCGTCAGAAGAAATTCGCAGTAATCAACGAAATATCAATTCAACTTGGTAAAAGCCCATTGCTTAGGCAGAAGTAATTTGTAGTCACCTCCTTGCTAATAGCTGGAAGAGAACGCCGATCAAGCGCAATTTTCCAACTCAAAAGGTCTTGCCTCGTCAATGGACTGCACTTAAAAGAAAAGTAGTACAAAAATCAGTTGGAAAGCTTCAAGCCATCAAGAATCTACATCCAGGAAGTGTGCATATCCTAGCGCATATAATATCAAACATCTATAACATATCTAATGTGGTTTGATTTTTGTTTTCAGAACTAACCCACCGTAAACATTCCTGTGAACATACCTGTCAGGGGAAAAACGAACCCCGCTAGAAGCTTTCTCAGCAGACTGTATATCAACACTGGAGAGCTTACTAGGAATTAGTCCCGCTTCTGCTAGACCTGCACGCTCGAAAATCGAATCAGAAATGAGACTACACAATGTAATTGTCACTACCTTCTACAATCTAAACATATACAAATTTCATCAACTAAAAACATTCACAAGCATCTCCAGAATCTGCACTAGATGACTTGCCTAACGATTACATTGGATGCTAGTTTTACTAAAAGTAGTGGATGCAATAGAAACGAACAGGTTTATACCTTGAATAGCAGAAAAATCTGGATCTTCAGGCGTAATGTCATCAAAAGCAAGTTCTGTTTCCCCTTCTATGTACATTGCAGGAAGTACTTTAGTGGCAGAGCTCCTACACATCCAACAAAAAAGTAAAATTATGCATCATCAAAACAATCGAGTGTCCACTTCGACGATTATCATCACAGATAATTAGCCCAACTTCCTAAAGTCAACCTCACGACCCTTCAAAATGCAACCTCACTTTCTACGAATAAAAATCAAATAATAGGAACACCAAGATGCACATCTAACAAAAATATCAAATAGATGTAGTGTTGCTCATGAGGAGCTTAAGCTGGTGAATTTACGCAATGGAATGATTCTTTACCTCGACAAAGTATTGCTAGTGGCAATCAACCAACGAGCATAATTTCTCCGGATGCAAATCGCTCCAGGGTCAACTTCATCTTCTACAACCTTCGTGCACAACGATACCGAGAACACCGATGTTCAGAAACGTTTTCCGTATTCAGTGAAATAACAAAGAATGTACAGAGATAAAAGTAGGTTGACAATTCCGACTAAACTACAAATGCTCAAATGCGTAATAAACAGCGACATTAACTCCAGCATATTCGATAAGCTTGAAGAGTTCCCCAAACTGCAGAGGCAACGAAGCAGCTCACGGCAACAAAATCAGTGGCTATTTCGAGAGGTCGTTGCAGAAAGAGATAAAAGTAACCTTTAAAGCCTGCAAAGCTGATACAGCCATCTCTTGCATGCGATCAACAACAGTGGGCACCACCATCTTCAAATCCCTACCCTGTGAATCTGTAGAGGCACGGAAGGCACGTTCAGAATTTGATCAAAACCACAGTCGAAAGTTTCAGATTTGACTGGCACTTAAGTTACTTGAACTACTTATATACTTGGTTGCTCAGACCACACACTGATGTTATCTGTCAGGAAAAACGTCCACGATTGTAAACATCTTGAGTATGGACCAAAGACTTACAAGCAAAGTCCATGAATACAGGTTTCCAGTTGCAGTATGTCAACCTCAAAGTTATACGAAGAAAGAGAGAGGGACTACCACATAATAGCTTTCGGCCTGATGTCTTAATTGTTTCTCAGAGCATCAAAACAGAAGTCCTAATTGAGAGATCCTTGACCAGCAAGTTCCTTTCCAATTATGGAGATCATCAAAAGGTTTTCTAATGGGTTCAGAAGATGGAGACCGCAGCTCCTGCTTGATAATACCTGAGTCAATATCATCGGTTTCTTCTGCATCAACTTGGTTTGAATCACCTTGCTCTTTTTCTTCACCCTGATCTTGATGCTTATCAGAATAATTACCTTCATCAAGTTCTTCATCAATATGATCATCGTCATTCCTTTTTGAAACATCAACAAACGCTGCTTTATCACCATGGTCGGCTTCAGCCGATGATGCTTTTGATAAGGCCTCCTTCTGCTGAGGTGCTTCCTGCACTGCTTTCGACTCCTCCGTACTGGTCTGAGGAGGCTGATTCGGTGCCAATGTCCTTCCTGCAATCCCATTTCGAATGTGGTTTCAGCCACTAGTAAAATTTCAACGAATAAATTAATTACTTGATACTAAAAGTCCAACTTCAGCATTAACCTATGATGGCAAAAATCACCTCGCAAGGTGACGAATCACTATCATCTGAACAACGATGAAAACTCTACCAATCACAACGTTATGATGTGGGATACCTTGCTTTTGCCAGTAAGTATAAGAGATCAATGAAACGCCGATTGCTAGCACAAAACCAGCTCCAACTCGCAGAAGACCTGCATCACATGCTACGATCCATTCAAAGCTAGTAGAAATAGATTGAAAATTTGTAAACAAACTTAAGCTCTCATGCCTGTCATGGACTCATTCTCAAACATAATACTGCATGTGCCTCGCATATAAAGTCTCTTCTGCAGATGTTGTACGCGAAATGAGAAATAATATTAAAATTTCAAACCAAAAGGTCAGTTGAACAAGCACGGATCTACTAATTTATGATCATATCGGTACGAAAAACTTATGGATACCCGAATTGAAAGAACACCCCTCAATTCGGTTCAAATAAAATAGAAACGCCAGTATATTAAGATGCTGCCCAAAGATGTGCCACGATCCACTGATACTCTAACTAAACCAGGATTCTATGACTCGCTACAGGAAGCATAGGACTAGGAACAAACTGATAAACAAAGTGTACTCGCCGTTGTTCAGAGAAAATTCTTGTGGTATCGATGCCTGCACTCTACGAGTCCACTTTCGATAACCATTATTCACAATCACAATACGCCGGAATTTATACTAGCTAACTGGCATCATTGTACTAGCTTCAATTTCCCGTAGAGATAACTCTTCCAATAAACCCAAAACACTTCAGGCAATGCAGCAATGAAAGTATCAAAGAACGTGATACAAGGCTGCAAGCGGGGCTCTCAGATCTCATAATGTTAGAGCAATTCCAAATAGAATTGAGCGGGAACATCTAGTGGAAAACCCGATCGAATCACATATCGTATGATGCCGATCGCGAAGGAAAAGCCAATATGGCAATCACACGAGAGGATCCATAAAGGCCATAGAACACACCTGCTTTCCAGCTACTGCCTTGAGACTCATCCTCGGGCTCAACCGCAGACCAACCCCCGAACTCTTCATCGGTAGAGTCGGTCTTCAAATCCTTCTTCTTCACATCTTCAGCCTCAGACCTCTCACTCTCACCCTCGCCCGCATTGCACCTCACGCGTAGTAGTCTGGACCGCAACGCTGGCACTGCAACACGACCTCTCACCTGCTGCGTCCGCCGAAACCCTAACCCAGGGTGCTGAGCCAAACACAACGAGGTGCGCAACGGCCTCACTGCAACAAATGCCATCTCCCCTCCTTCACAAGTCCCGCACAAAAACCTACCAACTCTTCCGATCCTAATATAACAGGGCGACGCAACGTTGCCGTTCTCCTCGCCTAAACTCTCGATGATCTCATCATACAAAAAAGAATCCTCTGCAACTGCGAGTAATTAGTCAATGGAACCTCCAGAGCAGAGCAACGCACATTGAGAAGACGAGTCCGGCATAAGGCCCCGGCCCAGACGCTCGCCACGTTATGAACTGGGTCGCCACGTGGAATATTTGGAGGGTCCTAGGGGGTCGCAATGGTGCCGCGTGGACGCGACACTCTTCACAGACGAAGATGAAACGTTGTCTTCCTCTGCATTGATCGATGCTTTTCTACGATGGTTGTGGGCGGGGCCTTTGCAGGTGGAGACAAGGCCATTTATGGTAGAAAGCCTCATTGATTAGCACTTCAAGAACTTTTGGTAAGGGGTCTGGTGTTTTTATCAAGTTTTGGATTACATCCGCGTGCAGAACTTAGCGTTTTTAGAGACGACGAGATGGCAACAATTTGTTTTTACAGAAGGTGAGGATATGCACGCAAATGTGGTGAGAAGCCTCGTTCTTTGTAACGATCAAGGCTTGCTCTGTGTATTTCGCAAAGTAGTTTGTAAATTGATTCGAGTGATGTATACAACTCTAGATGGATCGCTGCACAGTGTACACTAAGCTACGGGCAGCCCTCCGCTGTCCATCTGCTGAGGATCCGCCGAACATTTGTTTCTACCCACGAGGCGTTTCCCCACCTTCCCCAACCAACCATGAACCGCATCCAGTCCACGAGGGCAACATCGAACTGCTCCTTCAATACCTGAAGAGTGAAAGAGTCCGCCTCTGCATTCAATCCCCGTGCATTCAATGCTTGCTGCAGTTCGGAGTGGTAATACTCCAACAGTTCCTCAGCTCCAGGTTTCTTGCGAAGAATAGATCCATCGATGCTGGTTCCTATAAAGTAGACTAAGTCCTGTGCTCCTAGTCCACCACCAACATACTGAAAATCATACAGCGCACATGTGGACGAGTTGGCAGAAAAGAGAATGTTGGCGGCTTTGCAGTCGCCGTGGATCAAAGTTCTCCCAGTTGTTTCTGTCTTGAGTTTCTTGGCGGCAGCTTGAAATTGTGGCAGGTAAGCTTTCCACTCACTGCCAATGCAAGAATACTCTTCCTGGCGAGTGTCAAGGTACCAGTACCCACCCTGCGCCCAAGCTCCCTGTGCTTCCGAAGGATTTGAGACTTTGAACGGAGGAGGTATGAGAGACACAGAGGGATCGTTGGGAAGACCCCAGAAAGTAGCGTGGAAATTTGCCAGCCACTTCAACACTATCCGCGTCCGCTCCAATCCTAGCCCGCTCCCAGGTGAGACAGGAAACTCCACGTTCAAATCCTCCAGAAGCAAGCTGTCGTTGCTAGCTCTCTCTGCCACGGGGTAATGTTTTGCAACTCGCGCAGAGTTAGGGGGAGACAAGGCAGAGGAAAGCTTGGAGTAGAAGTATCGTTCAACACGGTAGGACACGAGCTTTCGAAGATGGGACTCATCTGCAGCTGAAACAGCGGGAGGATTTACCGTTTTTAGTATAAGTGACACTCGCGGGGAGGTGGAAGAAGCCTCCAATCGAACGCTCAAACGATAAATGTGTCCATACGAAGACCAGAGAGTCGTGAGATGGCTACTGGACAGCAGCTGGATGGTAGCAGGAAGCACACCAGCGATAATGGCTGGTGAGCTCATCGTGGGTTGCTGACGAGATGAGTATGTGGAAGCACCGCAAGGTCACTGCTGCCCTTGTTTCCTGCTAGTACCAACGTGCTGTAACATGCCATACACAGAAAGCTCAATGACGATAGAAAAGGTACATCGCCTCAAATATATGAATTATTTGTACAGAGAAGAGATGCAATGACCTCTGAACCAGACGCGAAATCTGGTTCGATAACACTGACATTATCAATCGAATTTCAGTGTTGCTGAGAATCCAGATTTTTCTGAACAACAGGACGAGCCCACAGCTGCCAACAGAATCCTGGAGCAGATCATTCAGCTTGCCACATTCCCGAAGTTTGCAATTCCCGAACTCCAAGCGCTCGGTTTTTCAAACTCTATACAAAACGAGACACTAGAAAGTTGAAATGGTGGTAATCCTCGAGAATTCACGGGTGCTGAACATGCATCCGAGACTTCATTTCAAACGAATCACAATGAAATCTACTGTGATAAAAATACCCTCTTCTTAAGACAGAGAAAAACAAACCCAGCAACTCACTTCTCGTCACAGAACGGATTCATAACCCTCACATTGCACAGCACATTGAACAAAACATTGAACAACCATGCACAGCAGACTGTGTTCAAAGCAAGAAGAAGAAGAAGAAGAAGGAGACCTTTGCCCTATCCTCGTTGAGATTCAGCAAAGAATTTAAACAGCTCCGTGCGCCCCAAACTCCGACTCCCCAAATCGCAGCCCCCTACCAGTAGCATCCAATCCATAGCCATAAACCCACTCCGCAGCACTGATCAACTCCAGTAGAAGCCTAAACAACAGCTCTCAGAGATTCACTCTCAGGATTATCAAATGTAATGCTCTCTGACAATCCAACCGCCATACAAACCCCGTATTCTTTCTCGATCCCGACACAGAAAGTTCAAAGCTGGAAGAGACCATCAAACTCGACCTAGTACATAGAAAGTTGTTTTTAGCTGCGTGGTACCTGCAGAAGTCCCTCACCGCCGGCGCTCCGCTGGCGTCCTGAGCAGAGATCCTCCGAAGCAAGACTGATTGTGCATTGAACCACAATTGCTCAAGGGCGCTGCGGTGCGCACAATACGAAACCCCTCGAAGCCATCTCCACGGCGAGATTCAGATTTTGAGGCTGCCCGTCATCGATGCTTCTCGCCAGGTAGAACCTGGTCAGACTGGGCAGCTAAAAACAACTTTCTATGTGCATATGTGTGTTTCCGTATGTGTGTGTGTGTATGTGTATGTAGGATTAGAGTAATCTTCTGTTTTATTTTTTGATTTAATTTCATGGAATGTGCCAACTAAATGAATGCATAGAATTGGAAGTAATTTTTTATACACATTGTAACTTGCATTGTAATTTTTTTCACAAGGGTTTTAACACATAAATTTTCACATGCGTTTTATAATATAAATGATTCAACCTCTTTGTGTGATGCTTTTTTAAAAGAAAAATCACTGTGACAGAAAAACTCAACGTCAAAAGAGTACAAGCACTCAAAAAATATTAAATAATAATAATAATAATAATATAGTATAATAAAAATATAATGATTTTTTTAGTTCAGATCACCATTTGAATCCTTCATATTTATTTTATTATTTGTAGCTTATGCAAAAATAGCTGAATAAACAAGATTAGTATCAAAGTACTCAAAATTAATTTAGCACTTGCAAATAAATTAATCCACATATTTCACACATGCAAAGAGCAATTTCTACTCTTTAGTGTGATCAAAGTTAATTTCTAATCCCACATTGAATTATACATTGGGCTGGTATATAAAATTTCCCTAACCAAATGGATTGATTCACCAAGAAACAATAGCTCAAATTTTGACCAATTTCTCCAAACTTTTTGAAAAGATAAAAAGTCAAAAAAACTTATTTTTCATTTTGAGGCAGCTTGTATGCCCACAAGCTTGGTAGGAAGTGCCATCCTCAACGGGCCTTTTTGTTTTTGCTTTGATTTGTATGATGTTGTTTTTAAGATCTTTGTCAGATAATTGTCTATTCTTTTAGGAAATCTAAGAAACAAATTTGTAGGATTTAAGAAGAGCTATTGTGAGTTTCCTTTGGAGACAACATGTATACTATAAAAAGATTATGCTTCCTTCAATAAAGCAAATTGTTCTTATGTAAGTTCAATGGCAATACTTGCAACATGGTATTAAAGCAATGTAATATTGTGATTCGGCTACCATGTGAAAATATTGTATATATATATTTAAAATATAATTTTCTACAAAGCTAAATGAGAGCCATATTAGTGGATTTTTATTGGTTACGAAATGTGATTAGATTATCAATTTAAAAAGAATTGATTTAAAAAGGCTATTATTGAAGTTTATACAACCTTTTTTTTTTTTTGATGGTAATTTTGAAGTTGATTTTATATTGATAATAACTTTTATATACTTTGAATCACCTTTGTTAAACATTGGTGACCCTTGAGATCTTGTTTACTTCTTTTATTTGGTGTTTAGAACACATATTATATAAATCTTATTAAAAAAAAAGGTTGGAAAGGAATTTTTAGAGTACAAAAGAGTAATTAGGCCATCCATGTAAATGAATGGAGATGGATGATAAAAGTCTCTATTCTTATTGGCCAAAAGTCATACCCAATGGATTTCAAGGAGGCTGCTTAAGGCCTTATTAGGAATTAAGATTTTTCTTTTAAGGATTTAAATATCAGAGGCTAGGGTCAGAAATTTTAGATTTTTGGCTATGGCTTTGGTATAAAAATTGTGTAATTTGGACTTTTTATGAAGGAGATATAGGCGCTCAAAGTTAAGGTATCAAAATTGTATCTACTATCACTCTTTTAGATATAACTCACGCATACAGAAAGAAATAGAAGATTGATGATAGCGATTGGAAAGAACACTTTCTTGGCTACATTTTTTATGTTTGGCTTGATGAAATCCAAGTTGGAATAAAAGAGATATTGAGAGTTGAAGTTAGTACTTGCAATTTAAGTATAGTAAGTAATCCCATTTAATTAATGGTTGTGTTTTGAGCTATAACTTAAACAATTTCATAAGTTTTTGGCTCAAAATTTTAAAAAGTGTGTAATTTCATATTAAAAAACTATACAAATTTTTTTTGTAGCATTAAGATTTTGGATTTTTGAAATATGAAGGAAATAGTACTCAAGTGTCTATAAACTAGGATTTTAAGCATCTGCTAGGATTTTTAAGATATCGGATGATTAAAAGGGAATCTATAATTGAATTTTTTTTATAGTAAAGCTTAAAGATATAACCTACACTTTGAAAAAATTTGATAAAAATTGAATAGCTAGATCAATAGTTATTGAACTACAAAATTTGGAAAGAAATCAATCTTTATGGATAAATAAGCTATTGAAGGATTTTGTTGCAATTTGAGCATTTTGAAAAAACTAAAGGGATTTTTTTAGGAGATAAGACTTTATAGATGTGGAAAAATGGATATATAGAGCTATAATAAAATTTTAATATGAAGATGAGGTTTTGAAAGGAGATTATGGATTTTTCTTGAAAGTTATTAATAATTTAACTTATCAATAATTGATTACTTGTGATTTTAAAAAGAAAAGGATGTTAAAGATTTTTTACATGGCATAGAAAGACTTTATGTATAAACCTACTTAAATATAAGAGGATTTTATTAATATAATATTTTTTTATAATATTATTATATTATTTGTCTTTTTTATTAATGACAAATCACTTATTAGAATCTTACCAATAAGTTACAAGTAAATTCTCTACAATTAGGTACTTAATGTATTTTCAAATTGAAAATCATGCCACACGACAATGATGGTAGTAATAATAGATATTCTCTTAAAGAAAATTTGATAAATATTATTTCTAGTGTATAAAATCAAATTAGTGAGCTTTGTTCTTAAATATTGAGATCATTGATTATATTAAGAATAATAAAACACTACTTCAAGAATAATTGAATATGATACACATAGATTGTCCAATGTAATACATGGTTTGAACTTATGATTGATAATATTTATTTTCAAAGATAGCTTTACTATCCCTTTTTATAATTGGAGGTTTCTTACTATGATTGATTTATTATTCATATAAATACAATCAAGATAGAATCAAGTTTAGAAGTCTCAAATAGATACATTCTAGTACCAAGCTCAAAAGTCTCAATCTTTGAAATCTCTAGCTTGCTTAATATTATAGTCAATAATAGCAAATCTTGTGAGATAGGAGAATTGAAAAAATTCTTAGATATATAAAATTATAATGTGTGGCAAATAAAAATAGAGGCTATTTTCTATAAAGAGAGATTTTGATATCTTGTTGAAACTAAATGTACCAATACAATTTTCTTTAGGTACAATTAATGAAATAATTTTGTTATAAAAGAGATGTACAAATCTAAAAAACAAAGAGTACATTCAAGTTTAATTATATTTATATCTGATAGCTTTAAGGTACTTATTCATAGCAAAGATAACCTTGTATATGTATGGAATATGCTACATCAATTATAAAATGTAGGAGATCAATAACAAATTTTGTTTCTAATCAACAAACTTTATAATATGACATTTAAAAAAGGTATCAAGGACATAAACTAAAATAGATACATAAATTAATAAAAACTATGTCAAAAGAAAATAATAAGATAAAAATAAACAAGTATGTATATTCAAGAAGAAACTGGAATGGCTATTGCCAAAGACTAGAAAATATATAATACTCTTGAACTAAACTAGAAGTAAGAAAGAAGTTGACAAGAGTGAAGAAGGCTTCACTTTTATCTCTATATATACTATTTATCTAAGAATTATGTGGCGGCATTCTATAGAACCTTTAACATGTATCTAATTTGCAAGACATATGTTAAACTTGTAAGACAAGTTACTTATATATGTGCCATGTACTTAGCTTGTTCCACAAGCTACCAACATGTGCAACACGTAGCTAGCTTGTTCCACAAGCTATTAATATGTGTGACACGTGGCTAGCTTGTTAACCAATTTTCTAACCTATCAATCACCTATAGACATATATAAAAATGATTCTATGTCTATGAAGCTTCTAAGAAGCTTATCTATAAGATGTTATCAAGTTAACTTATTTTACCTATTTTTATTAATCTATGTTAATTACATAGTTATTAAAATAAATCTTATATCTGTAATATTATTCCCTCTTTTATGACAAGTTCCATGAAGAGCTATGATTACATATTGAAAAAGTCCAAAATACGTTGAATTGTACTTGTCACATACTTTGATCTTTGTTCCCTTTGAAGGTAGTTGATAGGTCCTTTCAACCATCGATATTGTCCTATACCAGGATGAGAAGACCACCTAGTTATTTGATTATTGTTGTGGCCTTCATATCTTCCTTCAAAGAAAATATTTACAACACCATTAGAAATAGTTCCTACCTCTAAAAGTATTACCATACATCAAGAGTCTCTTCTAAGGTTGTGATACCAAACACATTATATTTTGCTATCAATCCAAGGAAGAACATGTCATTCCTGAAGGTCTTTATCTCTATTCCATCATCTTAAAGGCTGTGATAATCATAATGTCTTATTCGGTAAATCAACAAATAATGGTTTTTAAGCTGAATTCATTAGTTATTGATCCTCCATCTCTTTAGCACAAAAAAATTTAAAGAAATAGCAAACAATGATACAAGATAGAATGAAACCTCTATAGAACTTGCTTTGCTTTATAGCAAAGATTTTCTTGAATCTTTATCTTGATTTTGATAGATGTCATTGATAAAATGCATTGACTTTTGCTAATACATTTGCTAGATTTTTAGATGGATTCTATGTGCGTTTATTAATGTTATATCCGTGCCAATGTACAAATTATTCCAGTTGATTTTAGTCTCACCTTGAATCTAAAATCTCTTCTATCTCAAATTTTTTATTGTTGTCTATTTCTATAAGAGGCGGTAGTATTTGTCTTCTTTCTTGTATATCCACTATCTTGTATGGCTCAAGTAGTGATACGTAGAATATATGATGGATCTTCATAGATTTTGGTAGGCATAATCAATAAGCAATTGGATTGATTTGTTCACAAATCAAAAAAGGTCCAAGCCTACAATAATCTAGTTTGTCACAAGGATGGATAGTCTTGATATTCCGACAAAGTAATCATATCTTATTGTTCGAGTAGAATTGAAGTTGTTTCTTGTGATAGACATCTATATTGATTTTTTGTTGTTCTTGAGCTTTTTTTAATTGTATCTTTATTGTTGCATATAGTTCTAACAATCGATTTGCCAAATCTTCCGTCGTAGAATTATTAGCTTTTGAAAAGTCAAAAGTATCAAATCATCGATGATAACTATAATTTATAAAGAATGGAGTTTATTGAGTAGACAAATATATAGAATTATTATAATCAAACTTTGCCAATGGAAAAAAAATTATCCAGTCATCTTGATGATAGTTGATGTTACATCTTAAATATTGCTCCAAAACTTGATTTACTCATTCTATTTGTCTATCAGTGTGAAGGTGGAAAGCTGAAGATAGTTTTATATCCACCTTTAATATTTTAAAAAGAGTCTTCTAAAATCTTCATACAAATTGTGTTCTTCTAGCTAATATAATATCCCTTGATGATAGTTGATGGTACATCTTAAATATTATTCCAAAACTTAATTTACTCATTCTATTTATTTATCAATTTGAAGGTAGAAAGCTGAAGATAGTTTTATATCCACCTTTAATATTTTAAAAAGAGTCCTCCAAAATCTTGATATAAATTGTATTCTTCTATCTAATATAATATCCCTTGATAATCCATGATAGTGATAGATATTATCAAGGAAGAGTTTAGCTATTTCTTCACCTATAATAGATTTTTTACATGGTAGAAAATATGCCATCTTGATAAAACGATCTACAATCATGAATATAAAATCATATGAACTTGACTTTAGAAGATCTATGATAAAATCCATAGAAATAGAGGACCAAGGTTGTTCTGGTATAAATAATAGTTGAAGAAGTCTATAAAGTAGGTGACAAGGAATTTTTTATCTTGAACAAATGTCATATGGTTGTATAAGCTCTTTAACAACCTTCTACATTTGAGGCCACCAAAAATTTCTTGGCATTAGCTCTAAAGTCTTATTATATCCAAAATATCCTATCGTAGGGAAGTTGTGACGAGCTTCTAGACCACGTAGTTGTGCTACACCTTCTGGAATATATAAACATCTTTTGAAATAGAGTAGATCATTTTTGAACTCAAACTTGGAAGTATCATGAGACTTAGATGAATTATTCTTAATCTCATGGACTAGAAGATCTAAGGACATACTTAACTAGATTTGTTTGATAAAAGTTGAATCAACACTTAATATTGATTTCATTGCTTGAAGATGAAATTGCTCGGGCTTCAAGATGATTATTCTTTATTGATCAAAAGTTGAATCTCCTTCTTTTTGTACAAGATAAGAATGTCTAGAAAGAGCATCAAATAGACCTTGTTGTTTTTTTGGCCAACATATAATAATAAACTCAAATCTTAACAAAGACATGCTCCAACGAGCTTGGCAACAATTCAATATACACGTTGAAATGAAATACTTGAGGTTCTTGTGATCCATATATATAGTGATTAGACTAGAAGCGCCTTCTAGATAGCAACGCCATTCTTGAAAAACATCCACAATTACAAAAAGTTCTTTATGATGGATTTCATAGTTGATTTTTGCTATTGAAAATTTTTTGGAATGAAAAGCTACTAGGTGGAGTTTGTCATCTGCTCCTATTTGTGACAATACTGCCCCTAAAGCAAAATTTGATGTGTTTGTTTTCATAAAAAATGCCTTGAAAAAGTCAATACGATATAAGATTGGTGCAAAAATAAAAGTTGTCTTCAAAGCCTCAAACGATACTTTTGCTTCTTTATTCTACTTGAATTTGTCCTTACAAGTTAAGTATGTAAGTAGAATTGTAATTTGAGAAAAATTATTGATAAAGATTTGATAGTAATTGACAAATTCCAAAAAATATTACACATCTCTTATTATTTTTAGAATCTTCTAATCTATTTTGAAACCATCATTTGAAATGACATATCCTAAAAAGTCAACTTAGATAGTATAAAATACATACTTTTCTATTTTGGCATATAGCCCTGCATCTCTAAATTTTTATAACACATGACAAATATGAAGTTCATATTCTTTTATATTCTTAAAATAGATCAAAATATCATCTAAATAATAGACAAAAAAATCATTAAGAAACTCACAAAAAATATCATTCATAAGATGTTGAAAAGCAGCTGGTGCATTTGTATCCCAAAAGCATGACATTATATTCAAAATATTCATACCTTGCTCAAAATACAGTCTTTTATTCATCACCTTCTTTGATGTGTACTAGGTTATATGCTCTTTTTAGATCTATTTTTGTATAGATCTTAGTTTGATTTAGTTGATGAAGAAGTCCACATATCAAAAGTAGAAGGTATCTATTTTTGATGATAATCTTATTGAGCCCTCAATAATCTATACACATCCGTAGAGATTCATCTTTTTTCTTTACAAACAAGATAAAAGCTCTTGCTGGAGATTTTAAATGGCATATAAAATTCTTGGCGAAGTTCTCATCAATATAAATTCATTTTGTGATAAATTATAGATTGGTCTAAATAGAGGCTAAGTTCCGTCTTTGAGATCAATTGAGCAATTATATGGCTGATGCTCTAGAAGAATGTCTGTATTCTTCTTCTCAAAACGTCTTAATAATCTTGGTATTGGCTTAGAATGCTACTTGAATTCCTTCCACCATCAGAAATAGATATAGCATAAATAGTAAAAGATGATCTTTCTTTTATTATATTCATAAAAGCTTTTATATTTAGAAGTACAAGTTTTATTATATTAGACTTATGGCTTTTTACTTAATTTATGGAACTCTTATTAATGCTATGAAAAAAGTCAAGTCTATGAGAAATCCAATCTATTTAAGGATTATATTTTTTTAATCATAATAAATCTAAAATGATTGAATTAAAAGGAGATTTAATTATATTAAAGATTATATAACTATTATGACCATCTATTGTTATATTTATAGGAAGGATTTTATAAGTAATATCTTCAAAAGATAACAAGCAACCATCTATGATTTCTACATATACGGATTTAGTTTTTTATACTGAAAATATTCTATAACTTCTAATAAACTTTTTATCTAAATAACATACTGAGACTCATGAATCTAGTAAGGTAGAGGCTTTATGATTTTTATAAAACAAAGAAAGGATTCTGAAAAGAGGATAGGACTTTTACTAAGAGTTGTACAAGATTCCAACTACATGGTCCCTATTGTAGCTACATTAACTTGTTTTTTGACATATTGTCTTCTTTGATAACTGTACTTCTCATTTTGTAGTTGCGTCATTTCTTTAGATAATACTAACTAGTGTGCTTAGGTTCTCCATAATATAAACACAATCTTTTTTGACAATGATAATTCTTTTCTTATTCAATAAGAGATTTAAAATGTACCACGTTAATTTGCATGTCTTCTACTTTTGAATGTATATATTGAAAAGATGTTGATGTTGCCATTGTATTATAGTAATATTAAGGCTTCCTTATGTAACTCTCAGATCAAAATTCAAAAAATTGATTGTCACACTTCACAATAAAATCAATTGTTTGACTCAATATTTGAGGATTAGATAAGTTGAGCATCAATTTCTTTATTTCATATTGTAATCTATAGAAAAATTGGCTAATAAATGTAACATCATCCTACTTAGTATCAAGTGCTAGTTATCAAAATTGTGAAATATATGATATCACAGATTGATTGTCTTGTTGCAAGATGTGGATCTTGTTGGTTGCAATATGAATTGCATCATGTTCTCCATACATAGATTAAAATTCCATTAAAAATGCCTCTAAATTATCCAATATTCAATCATGTTGTTTAAAAAAGGATGAAAACCAGAATAAAACAAAGCTTGAAAGTAATCTTTGAATAAACGTGACTTGTGATCCTTGGGTTGGATAACTTTGGGATTGAAGTTCAATCACCAGTTGTACTTGATTGATGAATCTTCAAAACTTAGATTTGATGCCATCAAACTTCTCCGCCAAATTAATTTTTGGTTCTTTGATGCTTGAATGGTGTTTAATCATAGGTAAAGTGGTATAGCTTGAAGTAGCTCAAATCATCTCCATATCTTCACTTCTTACTAATCTTGTTGTTCTTTGTGGTAGTACATTGAATTGATGCATTGCAAGCATTAATTTTCTCATTTGCTCTTGCATTTGTGCCACTGCATTCTTCATTTCACCAAGCTCTACCATGATAGAAAGAGAAGAAAGTATCTACTTTCACTACAAAATTAAATACTCAAGAATAAAGAAAAAATTCTAAGAATAATATCAATTTAGAAGCGAATAATCCACAACTTCTAATATGCTTATGTCTTATCAAGAAAAAGAGATAATCCACTCTTAATCAAGAAAAGACAAAGTTCTAATATTATAACTTCACTCTTGTCAATCTGTCAAGGACATGAACTATAATAGATGCATAAATTAGTAAAAACTATGTCAAAAGAAAATAAGAAGATAGAAATAAAGAAATACATATATTCAAGAAGAAACTGGAATGATTATTATCAAAGACTAGAAAATACATGAGACTCTTGAACTAGACTAGAAACAAGAAAGGAATTGATAAGAGTGAAAAAGGCTTCATTCTTGTGTCTATATATATTATTTATCTAAAAACCACGTAGCAGCATTCTTTTTATGGACAAGATTTTCATAGAATTTCAATACATGGTCTTTCAAAATCACAAATTTAAATAAGAAGAATCCATATTAGTTCAATTTTATTTTAATTTGGACATTCAAAATTTTTTTTGTAGAAGAAGACATAGAAATCAAGGTTTCTTTTTATCACTTCATAAATATTATTTTCAAATACCAAGCATTCCTTCCACTATTCTTGTCTCACCAATCTAAACTTCATATGGCCATATACTTCAAAGATAACCTCCAACACCTAGAACATATCACCTTTGTCTACCATGACCTTAGCAATTATATGCTTCAAGCCAATCATATGTATATCACCTCACAACTCAAGTTCTAATCATTTGCTATGTTTGTGATTTTTGCAAACATATTTCTCACAATTATCTACATAATTCTTATAGCTTCAATTTTTTTCATAATAAATCTTATATTGATCCTTTCAATTATATCAATTCATACAATATATATATTCAATCTTAGGCCTATATTGTTTTTATGGACTATTATAATAGCAATTGGTATCTCAATTCAAGAGCTTCCATATATGTAATAGTTCAATGCATTAGCTTAGAATTAATGGAAGATAATATATTTGATCAGAAATTCAATATATATTGGTCTAAATTTGTATTTAGACCAATATAGTCTTGATCTTACTCACCTTCCTCACTCCAAGACAATTACTAAAATAAATCCTTCACCTTCTCTACCTTTAGAACCTGCAATTCCACCATCACCAATCATATCTTCATCTTCTTCTTCTATATTTTCTAACTCATACAATGTATATCCTCCTTTAGATCTTTCTAAAATAATCATCTCTTTTCCTAATCAACTATTTTTTAAATAATTTCACCAAATCATATAATTTAGTTTTAAATTCAAAAATAGTTATTTTTTTCCATCTACTCTGTGTGGATTTTTAAAACAAGAATTAGACCATTTGATAAGATTGATAAGCTCAAATCTTGAGCCATTGCAAAAAAAAAATGAACAAATTAAAGGTATTGATTTTTTTTTTAAAAATTCCCTTATTATTCTTTAAACAATCATCCAAAGTATTATTGTACTTGTTGCTGATAAAAAATAGAAACTACAACATCTCAACATCATCACTGCATTTTTAAATAAACTTTTGATTGAAGAAGTATACATGATTATACTTCCTAGTATTTTTCATATTGGAAAATATATGCAAATTATATTGAATCCTATATGGCCTTTGACAAGCATCTAGAGTATAATATAATCAAATTGATATGTTTCTTCACCAATTCGGATTACTTTATAGCAAAGAATATCCTAATCTATACTTTAAAATATATAAGGAATAATATACTATTATATTTTTTTATATAAATAAGATTCTCTTAATAGGAGATGATCAACAATACATCCAACAACTCAAGCAAAGCATGATAGCATCTTTAAAATGACGGATTTGAGTAATGCCAAATATTATCTTGGCATTTAAATCTTACATGATCCCACATGAATCTATATACATCAGAGAAGCTATATTAAAAAACTTCTAGATTAATTTGATATGACCAATTGTATTCCAATATCAATCTCTATGAATTCTAGGACTAAATTACAAAAAAAAACCAATTCACCTCATGTCAATTCCAAAACATATCAAAATCTTATTTGCAATTTATTACATGCTACAATCACCAAATAAAACATATAATTTGCAATCAATTGTATTTCCTAATATCTCACAAATCCACAATTAGAACATTTCATTGCAGTTAAAAACATCCTTAGATATCTAAAAGACACTTTAGACTATGGCATTTTCTATTCCATACACAATTCTTATAACTTAATTATCTGTACCAACATGGATTGGATAAAAGACTCAAATTCCAGACATCTAATATTAGATATCTTATATAAACTAGGAGATACAATAATTGCTTGATCTAATAAACTACAAACCATTCTAGCTCTTTCTTTGATAAAAATTGAATATAGAATTTTATCAACAGTGGCATATAATATCACCTATATTTGTCATATCTTCAAAGAATTCTAACTTGGATCTCAACAACCAACATTGATACTTTGTGATAATGTATTTGTTTGGTTAGAAAATCAATCATGCATGCACAAACCAAACACTTTGAAATTCAACAATATTATATTCAAAAAAAAATTTAAGATAAAACAATTTAAGTGAATTTTATTCCATCCCAAAAACAACAGGCAGACTTATTCACAGAGCCCTTACATTATACAAAATTCCTCTGTAATAGAATTCTAATTGGCCTTATTAAATAATCTGATATACCTTAGTCCCCTCTTAGCCATCTTTCAACTTCTTCTACTTGCTTAAAGCTTTTATGTTTTGTCCTAAAATAATCCTTAATTTGCTTCTCACAATCTATCCATGTCCAATAGAGCCTTGGTCTATATCCATTTCAAACAATGTATATCTTCCGCGACATCCTTGACATTGACCCATAATTATGTGATACTTGATTTGCTGTTGATTGCATCTTCCCTTGCTTCTTGACCTCAAACCTTCTTTGTGATAAAGCTCCACCATCATCTACACAAGATGACAAATAATTTTACAAATGGCAAACCAATGTTAGTAGCAAGGAAAAAATGAACATTGAAAGTTGCCATAACTTTACAGTGCTCTTATTTATTTGAAGACACCTTTTGTTCATCTAAAGCTGCTCCTTGCGCTCTCCCTTGCTCTTCCTACAACACCGAGTTTAACAAACATATATACACAAATTAACCAGTGCATTGATCATACAAAGAAGTACCACACTCAAAAACCATATGCTCAATATCAAAATTTGTAGCACGCTTGACTCACTTGTCAAAGTCCTAATGTGTTCTACCACCTCCGACTATAAAACCCTTTACTCACTCTTGCCATAGCTCCTCATTTCTCTCAATTTTGTTTGCAGGGTTTGAGAAGGGCTGTTGCGAGTTATAAGTAGTACAAACCCTGATCGCTTCATCAAAATGATGTCATCAAGTTTTATAGTATAGCATTAGCAAGTTCCCTTTGGGGACGACCTGTGTACTATAACGGTATTACCCTTACTTCAGTAAAGCAAGTCGTTCTTGTGCAAGTTCAGTGGAGACACTCGCAACATAATCGTCTGTTCTTCCAGGAAATCTAAGAAGCAAATTGGAGACTGCTTTAATTTGAAACTGATCTTGGGATTGATTCCTTAAACAAAAAGACCGTGGCCTCCTAATTCTAATTTTGGTACTACTCGTATTGAGGAGTTTGCTCCTTCTCGTTATATCAGTGTTGCTGATTACATGAGAATATACATATCGTCGTTCCGGTTGTAGCAGAAGGATTTACGCAAGGAAGAGCTATGCATGACCATTTGAATTCTGCTACCAGATTTTCTGAGGCCAAAAGAGCTCCATCTGCTCCGCAAAGTAACAATCTGTCGAAGGTCCATAAGAACATGTGAACTGCTGTTAGGAGGACATTGGTTGTGGTAGAAGTTGGCGGCTATTGGCTTGCTGGCGATCGATAAACAGTTAGAAGGTTAGAATTTCTCTTGGTAGGCACAGTGTTTTTTAGTTTTGAAAACTTGCTTGTGAACGTGATCCACGAGACTCGAGTTTCTTTGTTTTCAAATATTTCAAAGTTGCATGTCTTTGGAGCAACACGGAAATTTTCATTGCTGCACCATCTAGTGTGAAGCGGCTTGAAGAGGGCTTATTTTTGTGGTCTTTTGGGCCGTAGTTGGCGTGCTGAATGAAGCGACCGCTTCATTGATCTTGAGGATTCAAAAAGTTGAAAACGATTGGTCTTCTAATGGACCTTGTCAAACCCCTCTTAATTCAGGTGCTATATCCGCGCACATTGTGTACAGTGCTTGAAGCGTGACATTACGAAACAGTGTTCACCAACTCCCTCTTGGAATAGCTAGAGGAACGCATGTTGTTTGAAGGGATCTCATTTTAATGTAGTGTTTGTTCATTTGAGCAGACCATATGTAACTCTCCTGCTGGTACCTGAGATGTTTTGTTTAAGTCCCACCTTGATACATTACGGGGCTGCATCATTGTGATCCTTGACAACAGTGCCGCGGTGGCTTATAACACCAATAACAAATTTGCAGCATCTATTCAAAACGCCTCACACCATTGTCTGTAATTCTTGCTGCATTAGCTCACAGCGATCCTCTAGTGTGGTGTAGGTTTCATATTTCAAGAGCACGGCTGACATGCTATGGACATGCCGTTGAGTTGAAAGAGGTGTGTAACTGGGACAATGGAGCAGCTAAGAATAAGAAATGCTGGAATTCAGAATGTGCTATGTCGGCTGGATGCTTTGCAAAATGTTGACGTGACATAGGTTGCTGCAGTTTAATGCTACAATGCAGATCTTACCAAGAACGGCGATGTCATCTGCTACATCCGGGTATGAACACTGGTGATACAAACCAGAAATTATAACCCTCTCCCTCATTCGCAACATTCAGAACTGTATGAATTCACACTCTGTAGAGAATATTCAACCTTCTCGATAAATTCGTTGTCGTTTTGTATCTAAATCAAGGTACTGTAGATTTCATGGATTCTTCGGCAGCAAGTCTTAACGCTTATTCGCTCTTAGTGTTGGGAATAGTGTTATCACTTCACTGGGATGTGCCATTGGTCTAGATTCATTTTGCCAACACTATGAATACCAAGTGCAAATGCAGTTTTCATGATTTGACCCTGCAGCCAACAAAGGCTTTTGTACACTGGTAAGGGCAAGCTTCCAGGAATCTGTAGTTTGGTTTACATTCACTGACGTTTAATGCGCTTTGTTTTTTGTGTGCCTGACTTCTAAGTACCTTTCAACAGTACAAACCTTTGAACCTTGGCATCTATGTCGAAGCCTGCCCTTCAAAAGTTCTCAGAACGCCGTGGTGTCTTGCATAGAAACCTGAATTTGTTCAAAGTTTGTCACTGGACAGCACCTTGTTATAAGCGTTGTGTACCCCACTCACGGCAACCTATCAATGAGCAGATGTTGCAACTTCAAATCTTGCGATAACTAAGGCACTCAGCATGCCGGCTCCCACCAATCAAGGAAGAACCCTACACGAGCAAGGAATCAGGGTTGTTCCAAAAAACTTCAGACTCGTTCTAGTGCTAATCTTGTGCTGTCATCCATGAATGATAAACCTATGACAGGTCCAGAAAATGGAGACATTCTTGGTCACGATGTCAACCATTGCCCTAGCCTACCTGTGCTGGCTGCTGCAAGATGGGACAAACCTAAAGCAAATGCAGAGTCAGCATGGGAGAGGGTCCAGGAGACTACAAAGTGCTAGGATAGGAATATACACCAGCAGGGTTGGTTAATGAATGCATTCTGTGGCTTAGTCTGGAAGAAACCTGGCAGCCTGTCATTGACCAGACCTCTCTGCCCCCAGAAACCTTATTGTGTACATCTCCAACTCTACAAGTGCAGATCTGCTGCACTTTCTATAGACCCATCAAATGGTGCCTGATGGGTGCTCTGTTCTACAAGCAAACTTGTGGTCTGTGTGACTTACAATCACATGCACACTACTTACCAGCCTGTGAGCCAAGCTTCAGACCTCAACTCCAAATACCAACTTGTACTGTGACTAGTGGTGTGGCTTCAACTCTTCCAAGCCAGGGGGGCTTTTACAAAGTTGGTATTGTGCACACAACCTTGTGTGTGGCTTCCAAGGCTCCACCCCATTGATTGGCATGTCAAGGGTGCCCATCACTGGACTAGGGTTTCATTGGCATTTTTGAAGGGGATCTACTGGGCTGCTGCATTTCTCATGTTATTGAGCTGAAGATGGTTAGCTGCTCAACAACAACAATAATGTGGGGTTTTGTGGTAACTCACTGTACAACTTCAACCTTTCAATGTTGATTGTAATACAAATAAGAGATGGAACAGTAGCTGATTAAAACAATTCAAACAATGAAATAAAAACAAAAACATGCAATAAAGTCTAACCAAGAAGTTCTAAGTCCATCTGAACGATTTTATTGTATGACAAAGATATGCTGATATGTGGTTTTGATATTAGTTTTACAATTAAAACATCATTTCAATGATTGATTTTTTACACCTGGATCAAAATTCATTGCATCATCATTTTATTCATACATTGTTATTAACTCTGAATTGCAAGAATATGGAGTTTAAAATACACACATATATATATATATATATATATACATACACATGACTTGTTACATAAATTAAACTAATATAAACAGAGGTAGCAAAAAAATACAATAAAATAAAACACAACTAATATATATATATATATATATATACATACAATAAAACATAAAAGATATATACAACATATTTATTTATATTTATATATATATATATATATATATATATATGAATAAAAAGATAAACCAAAAAATATGAAACAACACAAGTTTTTACTTATATTTTTATAATCTTAAAATAGACATGTGTATTTAAGCCATATGAAATGTTAGAAATTCAACAAACAAATATGGTTAGAAGTAAGTTAAATTAAAGAACAGATGCACTTAACAAAGACTTTGCATGCAAAAAGAGGCTGTTTTTGCATGCACAAAGAAAGAATTCTTTTATACATGTAGAGGAAACTAACTAGCAAATATTTACAATATATAGGGTGTAAATGTGCACTATGTGCATTAGAGTTATTTGTGTAAAGGCTAGTGAAAATAAACATACAGTATTTTATTATTATTCTTATTCTTATTAATTTCTACCGCATTGGATTTTAAAACAAATCCTTGCATAAAATGTATATATTTTTAATAATGTTACATGTGTTCTTAATAATACAAGTTTATAATAGAAGTTAAGATAGAGATCCTTTGAAAGAGCTTTTGGAATTAAATTTATGCATTTTCTAACGAAAATTTGTGTTCTCAACTTCACAAGTTTTTGCTAGTATACATACATACACTTACATACATATATACACATACATATATATACACATATATAAGTCATTATATATATATATATATATATATATGTACATGCATTCACACATACATAAATATATACATATATAAATTTTAGAATATATATATATATATATATATACACATTACTCTTTCTTTACATCCATGCATGCACTTTACCTCACTTGATTGCTACTAGCTTTGATTTGTTGTATTAAAATCTTTTATAAATTTACATATAAATTTAATTAAAAAACCCTAAATATTTTTATTTTATAGAACTTACGAAATAAAAGAATCTCATTAATAATCTAAAATTTTAAAAATATAAAATCATCAACTTAATAATTAGACCAAATAATTTATTTTTAAAAAAATATATTATATATTAAAATCATAATCTAAAATCTCTTCAATGAATTCAAAATTAGATTATAATTTAATTGCGAATTGATTATAATATTTTTTATTTACTTTTAAAAATATTGATTTAAAATATATATATTATGTAGTAATAAAGAAATAAAAGGTTTATGCAATACATAAGAAATCATAAAATTTTTACTTTTTAAATTTTAATTGCAGTTTTTATAATAATTAGCTTTAACTAAACTTATGAAATAAATAAATGCAGGTACAATAAAATATTGGATGTAAAATACCATAAATGATATAATAATTCTTTTAAATCTTAATTTTTTTGATATAAAAAAATAAAAAAATACATACAATAATTTGATACAATGAATTTTTAAATTAAAATAATTTAAAACCACATCTTAATTTTACAAGATTTTATAAAATTTCAATATGACTTGTAAAAATATTAAAAATAAAAACTTTATAAAGAAAATAAATCCTCTTCATATATTTTATTCAATATTTAGTCATTTTATGTTATGCAAGTTTAAGTTTTAGGACCTCAAACTATGCATAATGTTGACATAGAATGAAAAATTAAAGAATCACCTGGGAAAGAATTATAAATGTTATTGATTTTTCCAAATTTATCTAGATAATTATTTTACAAAAGTTTTAAAATTTTAAACAGGTTTGTTTCTTTTTAGTCTTTATCCTATCACAATTGATACATAAAAACAAGGTCCTACCAACCATTCGAATTTATTGAAATTATTTGATATAAAATATTATTTTACATACATTTTGAATATTGTACAAGATTCTAATGATTTGATATGTTTTTTATTAATATAATCTTGTGATGCATTTGATACCAATAAGTAAAATTTACATAAATTTTATTTAAAAGAATTGAGTGTTTTAAGGGGAAAAAAAATAACATATTTTGGAGTTATGGATAGGCATAGAAATAAAATTTTAATTTGTAAAAAAGAAAAAAAAAAAGAAAGAGAAAAGAAACATTACAAGATTCACAATTTAAAAATATATACAAATATAAACTACCAAATTTTTATACACATTTATATACACATTTATGTGCCAAAAATGTGTTATGCTAATTTCAGACTAACCATTGTGTAAGTAAAATTATGTCAAATCTAATACTATATTAAAAATATTTATAAATGTAGTAGAAAAAATTTAATCACATTTTTGTATTATTATTTATTATTTTTTTATAAAACTTTAAATAATCAAAATAAATATTTGGTATTTTGGTTCTTTTTTAAGTATAAGAGGTGTAAGGTAAAATACATGATATATAATAATTAAATAATATGGAGAATGCTTTTTGTAAAGAATAAAGAATTAAAAAATAAAATTCATAATAGAAGATATTGAGTTTTCTATTTTATATCTATTTTTTAAACATAAAACATTAATGAAAAATAGAAGTAGTATGCATCTTTGACTTGTTGTTGGCATATTGTAAATTAGTTGTAGTACATGATCACATTGATAATAAAGTAAATGAATACTAATATTCAAATGAGAATTATTTTCTTAAAATAAAAAAGAAAAAAATGTCACTTTATACCAAACAGTTTTATTTATTTATTTATTTTTATTTTTTGCAGATAAAAAAATTAAAGAAATAAAAAGAAAAAATTTAGTAGTTCAAAAAATCAAATAATAGCGACCAAATATAAGAATAAATTATAATTGTGATTATTTATGTTACCATATAAAGTGAAGCAAGATTAATAATATTTATTGATTTTATCATTTTTATAATTATATATTATGATCTCAAGTTCATAATATCAAACAATGATGAAGACACTAAATTATATTTCCTGAAAAATTATGAAATCTTCCAAGTGGTGGTAGAAGTGTTTCTGAACAAATTGATCAATTTTTTTGGTTTTTAAAAACATCATATCATTACAAAGTAAGGATTTTGAAATTTAAATATGCACATAAAATTTGTTTAGCTAGTAGACTTGAGAAGTGAAAGCCAAAGGATATACTTTACAGAAAGCTGTACATGGAACACAACTTACCAATGATGGTAATATGTTTTTCATAATATATTCATCTTTTACAACACTGTGCATGAATATAATTTCCATGTTGTTTCACATGACATAAATAATCAAGATGTAATAATACAAAATAAGATCAATCAATCTATTTATAAAAAGAAAAAAGAAAAAAGAAACTTATAGGTTTTCCACATTGACAAAAAGAAAGCATTTACATAAGTGCTTAGAAACCCAACTTTCGAATATATGAAATAAAAATACGATTAACTCTTTTGAATTTTAAAAACATTTACCATTTGTGTTCTAAGCAAACACTATATCATTAAACCCAAAATGGTAAAGAAGCACTAATTTCTAAAACAGAAGGACTTCTCAATCTTCATTGTGGGAACAACCCACCGTTGTATTTTTATATTTTCAGTGGCACAAATGGCTTGCATTTACAATCCATTGCTCACCTCAATGGCATCCATTATAAAACCCTAATCGGATGAGACAGTGAGATTGTGTCATCCACAATGGACCATAACAAATAGTGCTGGGTAAAAGAACACCCATGCGTCAAAATTAGGGCAATGAACACAAAGCGACGTAAGTGTGAAAAGGAAAATTAGGGCGCCGATTTGGGGATTGACGGATAGCGGCAATCCTCCAACACTTGTGAGGCCATAATTTCTCTAGGCCAGATATAGCCGAAAACAACTCTATCCAATTAGTGTGACCCTCATGATAAGCCCAGCCGGGTGGCCCCATCCAAGATGGGATGGTCACCCTCCAAGCTAAACCGTAGAATTAGGGCCAGCCACGGTTTTAGGGATCCGGACGACGGGGGAGCTTAATAGTAACCCTTGTGGTTGAAGATATATCTGTTGGGCTGTCCACCTATTTCCGTGCCGGACTCATGATTGATCCAAATCCCCGATGCTGGGGCCCGGCATTCGTGGGCGGATATAGGGGGTGCTGCCACCGGAAGCAGTGGGTTCCAAGTCTCTGGTCCAAGTCCAACTTGTGGTGCGAGGATCACCATCACCGTAAATTCCCCATCGTGGGGTTCCGTGCGTTCGCCACCCACCGTAGCTACCACCGTACGTGCTCGAATACATCTTGATGTTCGAATACGGGGGCTCGCTCACCGGTGGAATGACACGTCGGATGCGTGGGGTACCGTTGGCGCCCATCGGTTATACAAGAGAATGTGGAATTTCGACAAAATTGCGCCTTTATTTTTCTTTGGAATGGCGTCCAGTCATTACGATTTTTTTGTCGGGAAGACCCCTACTCACCTAAGATTAAACCACAAAAGGAGATATTTAAAACACCAATGTTTGGTCATAGTTTTAATCCTCAGAGAAATAACTATTTTATTAACGCAAGTATTCTACCGAAAGTGTGGACGAGAAAAAATGTCGTTTCGAAAAGTATTATATTACTTCACTATGAGCAATTCCTCTTTAATGTGCAGTTTGATCTAATTACTATTCGAAAGCACAAGTGAGAGTGAAACTGCACTCTCAGTGGTTCGAAGAGCCCATGAACATGAGTTGGCTTTTGGAGAATTGACCCATTCTCTTTTTTACTGCCAACCGTGGAGGGTGGCAATTGGTGGGCAGGACAGACAAAGAAAAGCCGGGAGCGCTCAGGGGGAGACCAGAAAGAAAAGGAAAGATGAAAAGAAAATTCGATAGGGAGCCCAGGCATGGCATTTCAACGAAGCAGCACGCCCGCCGAGGCACCAGGTGGCGGAATCTGGTTGGGAAGAAGAAGGGCGCGTGCCCATGACCCCTAGTCTTCGCCTATTGTCGCCACCTCCACCTCCCTGTCTGATTGCCCAGCGACAACCGAGGCTCCACAACTCCCAGAACGACCTACCACACAATCAGCATCGCATCGAGTGCCTGTGCACCTGCCTATAACCGTCCAGCTTCGGGCGCCGTTCATTCCACCCGACCCGACCCGCACCCGAACTCGCAACGGACTATAAAGCACCCGGAACTGGAAGAAATTGGAGAGCAGCCTGTTAACCTCCCAGTTGATATTACTGCTCCCTTCGCTCTTTACTCCGTATGCCCCATTTCTCGTCCGTGTGAAATATCGTTCGTCCGCTTCGTCTGCCCTTTCGGTTGCCCTCCCTTTCTCCTTCTTCTTCATCTTCCTCTCTCTCGGCTCGCGACCTCCGCCGTTACGTTTCGCTCCTCGCATGAGCGAACCTTCTCGTGTGTGCGTATCTGCGACTATTTATTAGCAATCACATAGTCCAGGGAAGCGAGTTCTGGTGGAGTTTTTGGTCTTGCGGGTGGAGCATGTAGTCATTGGAGGAGCGGTAAGGTGTCTTGCAAGCGCCGCGGACGCTGGCGCAGTCTTGAATTAGGGACATCCCACGTCCGTCAAAACGACGAATTCATTGTGAGTATTGGGATTGGAAATTGCTGGTTGTTCACTAGGGATGGGCGTAACAGACATGCGGAGTTTTGTTGTGGTTGTAACGTGAACCGGTGGTGTAGCGTATTGTCGTCACGAACGCTTTAGCAGTCACAGTTTAAATGGGTGGTTTCGGTGGGCGGGATTTGTCTCTGAATATCGTGTTTCTGATCGAGTGTGTGCGATTAATTTGAAACGGTTGTGTAGGGTATACGCATGTTATAATGGAGACCAAAGGTGGTAAGAAGTCGAAGAGTTCAATACAGTATGAGAGTCCCCTCGGATACGTGATTGAGGACGTGAGGCCGCACGGAGGAAGCGAGAAGTTCCGTACCGCAGCATACTCCAACGTAAGTGCCCCGTCTGGAATTGCATGGGATGTTGTTTGCCTGAATTTATGATGTTGATAATTGCATATGATTCCGATGAATGATGGCAGTCTCAATGATGCACTGATGACATCCTGTGCGGTGTTTTTGTTCCAGTGCGTCCGCAAGCCATCCTGATATTTGCTAAAGGTGCATCGGAAAAAAAGTAGGCTAGATTTTATCCTTTCTTCATTCTTGGGGCTGGTCTGTTGTCCTATTTTCTACTCCTTTTCTCGGAACCGCAGATCAGCTCCCCGCTCGGGACAGCGGTACAACCTCCCCTCTTTCTTGTAGCTTCTCTTTGCTTTGTAGAGTCCACCTCAATTAGAAAAGAATGGGTGCGTCCTTTTTGAACGATACGGGTGCTGTAGCTGGCCCTGTGGCCAGTCCAGGGTTTGAAGGATTCGAGAAAAGACTCGACATTGAGTTTCACGCTCCTCCTGTCTTCAGGGATCCGGAGGGGAAGGGGCTCCGGGCCATTCCACGTGCTGAACTTGATAGCATGCTCCGTGCAGCAGAGTGCACCATTGTTGCTCAGATGAGCAACACTGAACTTGATTCTTATGTACTCTCCGAGTCAAGTCTTTTCATCTACCCTCACCGCATGATTATTAAAACTTGCGGAACCACGCGACTCCTCTGCGCTATTCCTCAACTCCTAGAGATATCATCTAAACTGGCACTAAAGATAAGTCGCGTGAAATACACTCGAGGAACATTCCTGTTTCCTGCTGTCCAGCCATACCCTCATGGAAGTTTCACGGAGGAGGTGCGGTTTTTGGAGGAGTATTTTGGAAATCTGGGTGACGGAGGAAAGGCTTTCGTTATGGGCGGAAAGGGTAAAAACTCGAACTGGCACATCTACACTGCCGCCGATAATGGTGTTGACGCTGAACCCGTGTACACGCTTGAAATGTGTATGACACAGCTCGACAGGCAGGCAGCCAGAAACTTTGTTAAAGCCTCTGGTCTGGAGAGTGGGCTAGACATGACGAACGCAGCGAATATTGATAAGATGTTGCCTGACTCTCGTATTTGCGACTTCGCCTTTGATCCCTGTGGCTATTCCATGAATGGCATAGAAGGAGGTTCTCATTCCACTATCCATGTCACGCCTGAAGACGGCCTAAGCTACGCCAGCTTCGAGGCTATGGGATATACTCCTTGGCAGGTGGATTTGCCATCACTGGTGGATAGAGTTGTCGCGTCCTTCAAACCAGCTGTCTTTGCCATGTCAGTGCATGTAAGCAATGCTATGAAGGCCTTGCACGCCTCTGGGTCGTGGGGTGAATCAATTTGCCCTAGTGGTTACATGTGTGATGGAAGTAGCCGTCAAGAGTTACCGTGCGGAAGTATCGTTGTGTTCCACATATTCAAGGAAATTACTTTTAAGGATGTGAAAGGTGTTTCTGTTGCGGCTGCTGCCCTGCCTTTGATCCGAAGTGCTGCAGGGGCTAACAAGGGATGCAAGAAAGTGACTATCAAGAAAATGATAGGGAAAAGGGTTTGATACGGTGAGTATATTATAATCACCGTGTATAGAATAAGGCTATATGGTGCTCATATTACTAACGGGATTGTCATTTTCTTATACTGGAATGATTAATGATATGTAATCACAATCAGTTTTAGATCTAAGTGCGATCTGTTCATGTCTAATAATCACGGCTGTGTTTGCCAATTGTGATGATACTAAAATTCTCTTTTTGTTGCAGTGACATGTTGTGCACCGAGAGTCGGAACGCGAATGTGGAGGATGTACAAGGATCAGGAACTGCAAGTAATCAGATGAGTGCGTATGTAGCGTGTAGTCGGGATATAGGATATAGGCCATTCATTTCGGTGCTGAGAGTTCCGCATTATTTTGGAATCTATAGTAGGTTAGTCGACTAGACCTTTCACAAATAAGCTTCGTACTTGTGTAAGTTTGTCTGAAATGCACCTAATCACATTTTCCTCCAAGTGCCTCCCGAAGTTGTTCGATTGTGCATGAAAGACTGGTGATGCTATAGAAACTAACAGTAACACGTGGAAGACTTTTCTTCATCGAACTAAAGGATGTTAACCATCACCGTTAGCAAGCAAATTTCGTGACGTGTGGGCGGAAACTCGCATGTCGGATATACGTGCAACTATTGACGAAAGAAGGGCATACCTTGTGGCATGCTTCTTATCAGATAAACGAAGATTCAAACTTGATCATTAAACAAGATATTATTCTGCTTTCCACGGTTAGCTATTTAGGTGCTGGCTGTTCACTATTCAATCAGTCACGGTCAATACTAGTAAGCACGTTACAGATACCATCGGTAATTGAAAAAAATGAGTAGTGGCCACATTTTTGTGATTTGTCACATCTGAGTCTGACATGGAATAGCTAGCTAAGACGTGATGTGAAATCTTATCCCGGTTATGAAGCAACTGCAGATTGTTGATGAAAGGTCAGTAGCCTACCTACTCTGGCGGCAGTGGCCAGAACTGCTTTCCTTGTCCATTTCCCTGCAAACACACCGTAATGGCCTTTCACTTTTCTGAACTTTCGCAACAGGAATCGCAAGCCTCCAGAGAAGTAAGATGCAGTTTGCTGTGTCATCGTGATAAAGTATAGATAACGACCCTTGCTTCTAATGGATGTAATTTCTGTCGTTCTAAGGTCTTTATCCTGTTGAGAAGGTTTTGAGAAAAAGATTTGTTGAAAGAGCTTAAGAGAGTTTTTGAGAGAGAGTCTATTAATCTAGTTGAGTATATATATAAATAAAGAGGAGGGCAGATAAATAGCATCTCTCCAACTAAACTTTGACATTGTAGTACATAGCTATAGAAAACATCATGGAGAGCATCTAGTACATACCTACTAGTATTAAATGCTTTCAATACTCTACATAATATTTCTATAACATAAAATTTACATAGAATTATGATCTATACTTTTTTGTAATCTCATAAGATGTATACTTGTTGCCTCATTAAAACCTTATTTGAAAAAACTTTAGTTGAGGACAAAAACATAGATAAAAGAAAAAGAATATAGTGCTCTTTTTCAAAACCTTATTTGAGAAAACTTGATTGTAATTGAGGACAAAACCACAAATAAAAAGAGTATAATGACCTTTTTCAATCTATATTCATAATAAAAATCCAATGGATAAAAATTTATGAAGTAGATGAAAAAGGATTGTTCAATTATTATGAGCAATTTCTTCTTTAATACACTCACTAGTTTTCTTATTAAAAAAAAACAAGTCACCGCATACCAATGCTATAGATAAGATGATGATGGATGTATAATGGAAGAGCCTTGGTAAAGAGATCAACAAGGTTATCTACCAATGCTATATTTTTTGATTTCAAGCATCCGTTTGGTCACTAAATCATGGTTGTAATTAAAATATTTTGGATTTATATGTTTTGTCCTATTGTCTTTCATAAAACTAACTTGCATCTGTGCAATATAAGTGCTATTGACTTCATATAAGACAATTGGAGAATCATCATATATAAGCTTGCAAATTGTTTAAATGAGCGTGTTAATTGATCGCAACCAAACACATTCCGGAGATACTTTATGTAAGGCAATAATTTCTATATGGTTGGATGATATTACAATTATAGTCTATTTCACTAATTTCTAGGAGATTATAGCTCCGTATTACAAGAAAATATATTTTGATTGAAATTTAGTTGTAGCAAGATCAGATTTATAGCCAGCGTTAGCATATCCAACTAATTTGAGATTTATAAATCTTGAATAATATAATCTCAAGTCCTTAGTGTCTTTTAGGTAATATAAGAGGTGCTTAATGCCATTCTAATGTTATAATGTTGGATGTGCACTATGTCTTGCAAGAATACTAATTGCAAATGTAATGTTTGGTTTTATAGATATGGCCAAGTATAAAAGTGCTTTAGCCATTGCAAGGTGTGGATATTGTTCACCAAGTGGTTCCTCCTCCTCTTCATCATATATACTCACAAGATTAAGGTCATCAACATATTCTACAATGATGATAAATCCACTTTTGTCTCATTTGATAAAAAGACAAGGGATTAGTGGTTCACTTACAAAATTATTTGGAATCAAGTAGTCTTGTAAGCGCTCATATCACATATATCCAGATTGTTTCATATCATACAAGATCCTTTATAATTTAATACTATAGTGTCGTCTTGGAATAGGGCTATATAAATGTCTTACATCTATTTCTAGTGGTATATGTATATATATATATATATATATATATATCTACATTAAAAAAACTATATAGATAAGCAATTATTACATCCATGAGATATATCTCAAGATCAGTATGTATTGCCATTCCAATTATATATTAAAAAGTGATTGAATCTATAATTAGAGACTATGTGGATTCATAATCAATTTCAAATGTTGGATAAAGCCTTATGCTACAAGGCAAGCTTTGTAGCGGATTACGCGACCTTAAGCATCACTCTTACATACCAATGCCATCTTATATCCTAAAGGATAAGAAGTAAGAGTGTCCACAATTAGACCAAAAAATATATTCTTATACAAAAAGATATATTCTTCATTAATGGTAGCTTTTCATTTTAACTAATCAAGGCAACGTATTGCTTCTTCAATGGTTCTAGATTTGGAATCTTTTTTTTTGTAAGAAATAGCTTCTACAATCATACAAGTAAAATTTTCATCTACTATAGTAGATTGTTTGTCTCAAATATCATTTGTACCTTAGTATTAAATAGATAATTTTATATTGAGCTTGGTCTTATTCCTTTCAATTTTAAAGATCTCTTTCATAGGAATAAAAGGGACAATTTTCATTGATGGAACATCAATAATTAATGGCTCCATAAAATTGATAGTAGTTTTTGTGGAAAGAATATTATTTTCAACAGGATCAATATTTGTCACGGTGCTTTTCTTACATTGTATGATTTTCAATTTAGAAATATATTAAGTACTTGGCTATGGAAAATTTATTTGTAACTTATTGGCAAGACTACAATAAGTAATTTTTTCTTAATAGAAAAGACAAATAATACAATAATATTATAAAAAAATAGAATAATAATAAAAATATTTTATATTTAAATATTTTTGTATATAAAATTTTTCTTTGGCATATAGAAAATTTCTTAACATCCCTTTCTATATAAAATCATAATTGATCAATTGTTGATAAGTTAGATTCTCAATAAATTTTATAAAAATCCATAATCTCCTTTTAAAACCTCATCTTCTACCAATTTGAGAGCTTTTCAAGTGACTTCCATTAACTAAAAAATCTCTAAAACATTCTAGAAGGTTCTATAAACTTTCAAAGTGTATATATTTAACATCACCTCTTTTTCTAGTAATGAGTTTCAAGAAGAGCTCACATCTTGGAAAATCTTCTTATATATATAAAAAACTAAGAATATATCATATTAATAAAACTATATATTTTGATTTCTATTCTTGGATAATAGGTTCTATTGGTCCTTAAAAAAATCTCTTATAATCTTGAGCTAGTACCTCTATTATTGAAACATCCCATCTAAGGATCTGATCTTTATTGCAACCTTCAAAACATCCTTGAAACAAGATTTTAGACTTAAGTCAATTTATCTTTTTAAATTTAAATAATATCAATAAAGCTTAAATATTGGAATTGAAACTTGCATGGTTGGATGTTATTTCTAATGGCTCCAATTGTAGTTGTACTTGGCACTAAAATATATCGTCTTCACTTTGCTTAATCAAAAGCTATGAAAGCTACACTGGTTTGCTTGAAGCTTATATAGCAAGTAAAACTTTTGAATCTTGTTTTGCTAAATCTTTCAACACTTGAAGGTTTGACATGATGATTGATTTGCTTCTATAATTCTATTCTATCTTAGAATAAATAATTTTATACTAATGAAAGCTTTGATTTATCTCTCCTCTTCTTATAGATATTTTTAAATCTAATCTTTATCAAAAAATTATTATCAAACATATTTAAGTTTATAGGAATAGAATCAATAAAAATTCCTATATCTTTTGAAGTGCATTGGCAAGATTTTTAGCTAGTTCCAATGTGCACTCATTGATATTGTAGTATCAAGGATACAAATTAAAAAAAATATATGAGCTAGCGAAGTCTATGTCAAAGAAAAATAACAAGATAGAAATAAGGAAGTATATATATTCAAGAAGAAATTAGAATGGCTATTGTCAAAGACTAGAAAATATAAGAGATTCTTAAACTAGACTAAAAGCAAGAAAATAATTGGTAAGAATGAAGAAGGCTTCACTCTTGTCACTATATATACTATCTATTGAAGAATTATGTGGCTAGTTTGTTGGCCAAGTTTCTAATCTATCAATCACCTATAGACATGTATAAAGATGAATTTGCATCTATGAAGCTTTAATAAAGCTTCTCTCTAAGATATTATCAAATTAATTTATTTTTATTTATTTCTACCTATTTATATTAATTAGATAATTATTAAAATAAATCTTATCTACAATATTATCCCCCTTTCTAAAGGCAAGTTTCACAAGTAGCAATGATTACATATTGAAGAAGTCCAAGATATGCCAAATTGCTTGCAACATATGTTGGTCTTTGAAAGGTTCTCTTGACTCTTCATCTTAGTTTATGAAACACATTGATTTTTGCTCATTCATTTGTTAGATTCTTAGATGGCTCCTATGTGCGTTGTCGTATTACGTGTTGTCTCGGTTGGAAATGCACCGGGCACTTGGCTGTAGAAGGTAAAATACTCTTTGCAAATACTCAAGAAATCCTAATAGGTTTCACCCATATATAAGGAATATAATTCGAGCTTCAATTCAAAAGTGTTTAAAAACACTCCTCTTAGTAAAATCAATCTTACATATATCCCAATTACCTTATTTTCTTTATAATTAAGCAATTTTTATTTTTGTTTATAAGTCCTAACCCTAATCAATGAGCTTTGATAAGCTATAATTTTTAATTGAACCGTCCACTTAGTGTGAAATTTTGCACACACATGCTGGTATAAGCCTTTTACATGCTCAAAAAAACTTAGTCCAATCCAACTTACAGATTGTAAGACAACGCCCAAAAAGCACACTGATGACGCTCGGCTACCAACTTGAAGATTGATGCAGAAATTCCAGTGGTGATTTCTCCTTCTTTCACCGTTAATTTCAGCTCAAACTTGGTGTGTAGCTGAATCTACAAGTCTTCTATGAGCATACCAAAAATTACGTTGATCCAATTAGTGGATCTTTAGTTATCACAGAAACCCTATCCAGCCCTAAACTGCCAACTTCTGACATCCCTTTGTATCAAAACTCAAATATCTCCTGATTGCATTGCTAGATTAACACAAAACTTCGTATACACTTAGCACATCCAACAATCCAAATAATATCAAATTTTGAATTATAGATGCTTTACAGATTTTACGAATCACTCAACAATGCAAGCCCTCATTGTCTTATATAAAAACCCAAATCACCAATATAAATCTTGACTTTTGAATAGCGATTGCTAAGTCCTCCAAAACCCTATGGTTCCAAGCTAAATGCCCTTGGAACCTCTTTCAAGCTAGCTATCCAACCTTAATTTCCGATCTTCAAATATCCCCCTTCCTTGCCTTTGGCCGTCGTTTTTGTCCCTAGAGGCCTGATTTCGACCCTGTCTCATATCCGGTCTTTCCTTGGGTATCAATTCAACTAAATTTAAGGATTTTAAAGTTAAATCCTATTTTCAACTTAATCCTAATATCAACCATAATAACTATTTTTCTTTTTTATCCTATTCTAATTAACTTATAGCTTTTCAAAATCAGTAAAAGAGTTTGTATAGCCTAGAAGAAAACTTCAACAACTAACTTTTATCTGTTAGCTATTAAAACAAGAAAATAATCTAAGAGGCTTCTATAATTCTTTTTTTAAGTATCTTAAGTTCCTATTGAACTAAGATAATCAAGTATTAAATATAAATTGCTCTTATCTATACCTTTCACTATATAAACGTGCTGCAACACAACATCCACCCCCTCTAAATCTGCGCATCCTCCAATATGCGCCAATGAAGCATATGTCATAGTTGGCATCATACCATCTCTTCATTTTCTGCACCAAGTTCTTCTTCATCATCTATTTCAATATTATTGTCTTCTTCAAAGTCATTGATGTCTTCAATATGATCTTCCAAGTTTATTTCTCCATCTCGTCTTTTGAAAACTTTTACTCGCTTCCTGGCAATAGGTATCTTCAACCTTGTACCATCCAATTCCTTCAATAAATATATGGCATTGTCTTGAACTGTTACCACTACATAGGGTCCAAACCAACGTTTTGAAAATTTTCGTAAGGTACTATGCTGGTTATCCAAATTGTTGTCATAAACAAGTACCCAATCACCTTCTTCAATTGCTTTAGGCCTCAATCGATGTCGTTTATCAAACCAAGCCTTGTTCTTTAGCCTTGCCTTTTACAACTGTTTTAATGCTAGTTCCACATCTTCTGATCTTTGTTCAAGCTGTTGAATTCTAATAGCCAGTAACTCTTCTCTTGTTAGTCCATCTTTTGAAGGTAGTACACTCCAAGTTGGCACTTATTCTTCAATTGGCATAATAGGTTTTTGACCTATCATGAGTTCCATTGGCATATATCCTGTCATCGAACTATGTGTTGTTCGATCAGCCCATAATGCATAAGGTAGAAGTCGAGGCCATTCTCTCACTCTTCCATTGCAAGCTTTAACCAAGGCTTTTACAATTGGTGGATGTCCTCGTTCACTCTTTGCATTCCCTTCTGGATTATAAGCCGTGGTTAATGATAATTTAAGTCCACATCTCTTGAAGAATTCACAAGTTTCATGTGCATTTAATTCTCCACGATCTGCAGCGATCTTTCCCATACATCCGTAGCGGCAAATAACATCCTCAAGTAAAAACCTGCAAATTCCTTCTGTAGACTTTGTCCTTAAAGCCCTGCCTTCCACTTGGTTTGATAAATCCTCACGAGCCAAAACTAAATACCTCATTTGCCATAGTCCCATTGGCATAATAACCAAATCCACAACCCATTTAAAATGAATAGCCAAAGGATATGTTGGATGCAATCCATCTCGATGTCGTATATTCGAATACATTTGACAAGCCACACAAGATTCTACAAATGAAGTTACATCTCGATACATATTCTTCCACCAATATCGCTCCTTCAACTTAGCAAAAGTAGCTCAAATTCCTCTATGCCCTGCCCATAAACTATCATGAAATTCCTTGAGTAATTCTTGTTGAATTTCTTTGATACCTACTACTCGTTGTGGCATACCAATGTTTGATTTTGGCCTCTTCCATAGAAATCCCCCTTGTAATATGAACTTGTATGCTTTTTCTCCTGATCTGTTTAAATTCTTCAACTGACCAATTATCATGCTTAGTTAACGTGCTCAAATAATATCCAATATCCAATAAATCTCCTTCATAGTTTTCTTCATGAAATGGCTTATTTTCTTTGTTCAATTGTGAAACTGAATAAAATTTAGTACCCACATCATCAATATCTTCTATCATTTCATCTTCTCCATTATATCTTGCTCGAGATAACATATTTGCTACGAAATTGTCCTTTTCCGCAACATGCTTAAACTCCGGATTTAATGACTTAATATAAGCAATCCATCTTAACATTGCAATGTCTGGAGTTGTGCAATTAGTAATCATTCCAAGCAAAGGCAAACAATCTGTTTCCACCACTACTGTTGTCCCAATTAAATAATCTTTTTCAGCTTTCATAGCTGAAACAACTCCCCATAATTCCCTTTTCACTTGGAAATATGCACGTTGGCGTGCACTTAAAACCTTAGCTCCAAATCGAACTGCAAATCTATGTCCATTTGAATCATCTTGACCCACTGCCCACCCAATGGCAATTGGACTAGTATCCTTTGTAAGAATCACTGGTCTATTACACTTATAATCAATTTTTCTCAATATTGGAGGTGATATTAATAATTCCTTCAATATCTGTATTGCTTTGATATGCTTTTCTTCCCATTTAAAATGATAACCTTTGCGTAACAATTCATACAATGGATCCGCTATATGAGCATAGTGAAGAATCCAAATATGATAAAACACACATGCACCCAAAAACCTACGCACCTCTGTTAAAGAATTGCAATCTTCTTTTATTCTTCTAATTGCATCAACTTTGGCTGGATCTAGTTTTCTTCCATAAAATCCACATAAATGTCCAACAATTATAACTTCTTATACTCCAAATATAGATTTTATACTTGATAATATAAGATGAACTTCTTCAAGTTGAATCAATATCTTTTCACAATCTTGTATATGATTGACAATATACTTGCGACACCCCCTTTTATCTAAAGTTTCATCCTTGTCTTCTTCTTTGCACCCTTTAATACAAACATCATCTAAAAAAGGCATAGTCTTCTCAGGAATAAAATCCCTCAATACCTTATTCATCCCGCTCATCATATGTGCAACTGAATTAGTAGCACCTTGAGGAAGAGTACACATTTTAACCAATCCAAGTGGAGTTCTCATTGTTGTCATGTCTCTACTTTCTTTTGCTAGTTGAAATTGGTCATAGCCGGAATACAGGTCACCCATTGAATAAATTGCCCTTCCTGCAAATGCTTCAGCAAATTCATCTACTATCGGTCCAATTCCTGCATTTCTGATAGTCACTGCATTTACTGGCTGCATATCTTGAATAAATCGTAATGATCCATTTTTCTTAGGCACTGTAAACCATCGGCTAGAATATGGTGCAAAAGAAGGCTCCAAAATCTTCATCTTCATCTTTTCTTTTAATAATTCTATCAAACTTGGTAAATGTGCCCTTGGCACTGGAATTGGTCTCAAATTCCAAGGTACATGTGGTATAGTGAAAATAACCATAGGAGTTACAACATTTGGATCCACACACCCAATTTCATGAGATTCAAAGGCAAATGATTTATCTCATTTTGCTAGCATTTCTTTGAAGAACACAATTTCCTCTGGCAACAAGGAACCATCAGAACCAATCTTTAATTCTTCAAAAGTTTCTTCAGTAAACTTATGCCCAATATTTCTTGGATCCCTCAAGCTCTTTTCTCTTGAAGCTCCTTCTACCTGTTCTTTACAATCTTTTGGCAAAGGCCCAGCAACGGGTTTTACCTTCTTATCTACTGTCTTGTATTTTGTTTCAACTATAACCTCTGGCGTTTGAAAAGATTCAATCATATTATAAACTTCTTTCAAATGAATCTGTATAATTTTATCATCATTACCTAATCCAATAGATGTAATTAGTTCTAAAAGATCTTCCAATCCATTTTCTTCATAAATACCAATAATCTTTTCATCATCTTCTAATATTTTTAATCCATATAATTCTCTTTCAACAGCACATAATCTTTTTCTCTCATTTCTTTTTAAATCCTCAATCTTCTTATACATAATACTCCCATTTTCAAAAATGCCAATAAATCTTGCATCAAAGGTATATATATCTTGCGAGAGTACCTCCCCTTTTGTACCTCCATAATCCCGCTTTATAGTGGTACTCCTCAAAAATCCGTAAATTCTTCAACGACTCTTGGCAATGGTTTCTCTCTCAATTTGTCTCGATTACGTTCATGATTTGGAGGAACAGTCAAAAATTGTACTGCCTTTTTTCCATCTTCACTACAAATCCGTGCATAAGTTGATCCATCATCAAGGACTTTTGTTTCCATTTGAGTCGCAATAATGTACGGTTGTTCCAATATAAGAGGATAAGTTGTTACATCTTGAACAAAGAAATTTTGTTCCATTGCAACATCACCAATCCGAACCTTCACATCTAGACAAGCACCATACAATTCACCTCGTGTATTATTAGCCGCCCGTATTATCCATCCATGCTCCATATCAATTGGCCACTTCTGTTTTATGTAAAGATCCTTAGACATAAGGTTTATTTCTGAACCATGGTCAATCAAGGCAACAACTGGCTCATCCATATCTCCAATCTTTACTAATGCCTCTGTAGTTGCTCTAGCCCAATGCTTTCGAGTATAATGACTCAAAATTTCTTTCTCCTTATCACTTGGATCATCAAAATGTGCTTTTTGATTATAACTCCTTCCTCCATTTGTTGATTGTTTATAACGTTGCCAATTTCATCTTCTTCATCCTCACATATGTGCACATCAATAGCATGATTTGATCCAGATTCACCCATTAATTGCCTCTTTTGCTTAATATTATCAATAATGACATCATGGAATTTTTTCTTTGCAATACCTAATATTTTCTTCAATGTGAATTCAACTTTAGCATTAAGGACACGTTCTTCAAGCATCCCCTTTAAATCTGTTGCTGCTTCAATATCAGAGAGAAGTTTGTAAGCCGTTGACTTACCTTTTTCTCCTAAGTCCTTTGATTTTTTTTTTGAAGATATTGAAGCATCCTTTGTTGGTAATTCCTGTGATGCCATTTCACAAGCCTTATTTCCCCGAGTCTATCTTTTTGAAGAATTCCTTTCTCTTGTATCATTAGAATCTTGTCTTCTCTTTTCTTCTATCAAGGCTTCATGTTGATTTTTAGCAATATAGGCATGTACTGATAAAGCCTTTACAAGATCCTCTCAACCCGTAGTTCCACGAATTATTGCAGTAGTTCTTAATAAAGCTTCTCGTGGCATCTTCTTCTTATGTATTGTAGAAATGGCAGAAGACCAAATCCCACTTGGTTCAATATTTCCAGAAAATTCTTGCTTAGCATTATCATCCACTCTAATACCATAACTTGCAATTTCCATTACTGCAATCCCATTCGTTGCCAAATAATCCTTAACCAATGCTTTCATACCTCCCTTACCAAAATTGGTTTGGAGAATATCACCAGTATCCTTTAACGCCACCTTTCCATCTTTCCAAAAAATAATGCCTTATTGGATCATTTCATTAAACTCACCACAATCCTTTCGAGAATAGGAATCATCATCACACCAGATGCATCTTTGTACATACCCTTGCTTAAAAGCAGATTTTGAATTCATTACAAAAGTCTTCTCTTCAAGCCTTGCAAATTTAATTTGAAGATCTCGCATTCCACGTATAAGTTCTTCAATCCCCATATTTTCTTTATTTGACGTAGTTGTTGAAGGTTGAACAATAAGTGCTGTCAACCGTGAAGTGGGCACTTGAATTTTAGGTACCTGTACCATTCTTTGGATACCTCCCCTGTCCTTCCTCCTTTCCTTTTTTGCCAACAACCCTATTGCATCCTCGACCTTCTTCCAATTTGTTGTTAATCCTTCATCTTCTTCTATATCTTCAAGAGAAATCTCCAACCTTTTTGTAATTCTCCATTTGCTGCTTGAAGAAATAACTCAACCTTGTTTGATTCCAAAGTTATCTTTTTTATTTTTGATAATCGAGAATATTGTCTTTCAAACTCCCTTAATAATTCAATAGCTTGCAATTTTTTGTTAAGACGCTCAATCCATTCCAAAAATGATTTCTTAGTGACTTGATCACAGTCTTCTAAGAAATACTCATTTCTCAACGCATGAGAGAATTCTTCCCAAGAGCTTCCAAATTGCTCTGTAATTGATTTCACATGTTCTCTTATCTCTGGTATTGTAGCAAGTCCAAATAATAAAATCATGTCCCTTTCAAAGACTCGATTCAATTCCATTTCCCGCATATAATACCTCAAATACTTAGATATGTCCTTCCCATCAAACTGGTCAACCTTGTTAACCACTGCTTGTAATGCTTTGATTGCCAAAGCCTCCTTTCGATCCTTTTCTTGTTGCCGTTGCATAATTAATGTAAAAGCTTGAAACATATTTGCAATGTTCGGGTCTAGATACATACCTTGTCCACCAGAAGAAGCTCCACTAGAAGATCCACTTGAAGCTCCACCCAAAGCTCCATCAATAGCTCCAAAATCCACCTTTTTATTTTCTTCTGCTATTAATTCCATATATCCACAAAAAAAGCCAATACCTTCCACTCCAAACTTTCACGTCGGATTCACCACTTATGTCGTATTATGTGTTGTCTCGGTTGGGAATGCACCGGGCACTTGGTTGTAGAAGGTAAAATACTCTTTGCAAATACTCAAGAAATCCTAATAGGTTTCACCCATATATAAGGAATATAATTCGAGCTTCAATTCAAAAGTGTTTAAAAACACTCCTCTTAGTAAAATCAATCTTACATATATCCCAATTACCTTATTTTCTTTATAATTAAGCAATTTTTATTTTTGTTTATAAGTCCTAACCCTAATCAATGAGCTTTGATAAGCTATAATTTTTAATTGAACCGTCCACTTAGTATGAAATTCTGCACACACATGTTGGTGTAAGCTTTTTACATGCTCAAAAAAACTTAGTCCAATCCAACTTACAGATTGTAAGACAACGCCCAATAAAGCACACTGATGACGCTCGGCTACCAACTTGAAGATTGATGCAGAAATTCCAGTGGTGATTTCTCCTTCTTTCACCGTTAATTTCAACTCAAACTTGGTGTGTAGCTGAATCTACAAGTCTTCTATGAGCATACCAAAAATTACGTTGATCCAATTAGTGGATCTTTAGTTATCACAGAAACCCTATCCAGCCCTAAACTGCCAACTTCTGACATCCCTTTGTATCAAAACTCAAATATCTCCTGATTGCATTGCTAGATTAACACAAAACTTCGTATACACTTAGCACATCCAACAATCCAAATAATATCAAATTTTGAATTATAGATGCTTTACAGATTTTACGAATCACTCAACAATGCAAGCCCTCATTGTCTTATATAAAAACCCAAATCACCAATATAAATCTTGACTTTTGAATAGCGATTGCTAAGTCCTCCAAAACCCTATGGTTCCAAGCTAAATGCCCTTGGAACCTCTTTCAAGCTAGCTATCCAACCTTAATTTCCGATCTTCAAATATCCCCCTTCCTTGCCTTTGGCCGTCGTTTTTGTCCCTAGAGGCCTGATTTCGACCCTGTCTCATATCCGGTCTTTCCTTGGGTATCAATTCAACTAAATTTAAGGATTTTAAAGTTAAATCCTATTTTCAACTTAATCCTAATACCAACCATAATAACTATTTTTCTTTTTTATCCTATTCTAATTAACTTATGACTTTTCAAAATCAGTAAAAGAGTTTGTATAGCCTAGAAGAAAACTTCAACAACTAACTTTTATCTGTTAGCTATTAAAACAAGAAAATAATCTAAGAGGCTTCTATAATTCTTTTTTTAAGTATCTTAAGTTCCTATTGAACTAAGATAATCAAGTATCAAATATAAATTGCTCTTATCTATACCTTTCACTATATAAACGTGCTGCAACACGACAGCGTTCACTAATATCATATCCGTATCTATGTACAAGATATTTTAGCCAATTTTGGCATTGCTTTGAATCTAAGATCTCTTCTATCTCAAAATTTTTATTATTGTCTACTTCTAAAAGAAGTGGTGGCATTTATTTTTTTCCTTATATATCCATTGTCTTATATGACTTAAGTAGTGATACATGAAATATATGATGGATCTTTATAGATTTTGATAGATATAATCGATAAGCAATTGGATTGATCTATTCACAAATTAAAAATGGTCCAAGCGTATGATAATCCAGTTTGTTACAAGGACAATTAATCTTGATATTATAGCAAAGTAACCATACCTTATTGCCTATGTGGAATTGAGGTTATTCCTTGCGATAGACATCTGCATTAATTTTTTGTCATTCTTGAGTTTTTTTTAATTGTTACATGTAGCTCTGACAATTAATTTGCTAAATCTTCTGATATAGGATTATTAGCTTTTGAAAAGTCAAAAATATCAAGTTATAAATGATAACCATAATTTGTAAAGAATAGAGTTTATTGAGTAAAAAAATGTATCAAATTATTATATGAAAACTTTATCAACAGTAAAAGAGTTGTCCAATCATCTTAATAATAGTTGATGGTACATTTCAAATATTACTCCAAAATTTGATTTATCTATTCCATTTATCCATCAATTTAGAGGTGAAAAGCTGAAGATAGTTTTATGTCGACCTTCAATATTTTAAAAAGGATTCTCCAAAATCTTGATATAAATTGCGTCTCTCTATCTGATATAATATCCCTTGATAATCCATAGTAGTGATAGATATTGTGAAGGAAAAGTTTAGCTGGTACTTCACTTATAATAGATTTTGTACATGGTACAAAATGAGCCATCTTGGTGAAACAATCTACAATCACAAATATTGAGTCATATGAATTTGAATTTGAAAGATCTTTAATAAAATCCATAAAAACAGAAGACCAAAATTATTTTGATACAAGTAATTATTGGAGAAGTTTATAAGATTGATGATGCAAAGTTTTTAATCTTAAACAAATATCACATGACTGTATAAATTCATTAACAGCCTTTCACATTTGAAGCCACCAAAAATCTCTTGATATTAGCTCGAAAGACTTGTTATATCCAAATGTCATGTTGTAAAGAAGTTGTCATAAGCTTCAAGAGTATGTAGTCATGCTTTGCCTTCTACAACATATAAGCATCTTTCAAAATAGAGTAGATTGTTCTTGAATTCAAATTTAGAAGTATCATGAGACTTAGATGAATTATTCTTAATCTCATAAATAAAAGAGTTTGAAGACATACTTGACTGGACTTGCTTGACAAAAGTTGAATTAATAGTCAATGTTGATTTCATTGCTCGAAGATGAAATTGCTTCGGCTTCAAGAGGATTATTCTTTGTTGATCAAAAGGTGAATCTTCTTCTTTTGGTATAAGATAAAAAAATCTAGAAAGGATATTGGACAAACCTTGTTTTTTTTTTAGCCGATAAGTGATAATGAACTCAAATCTTCACAAAGATATACTCCAACAAATCTAACGATGATTGAACATGCATATTGACATGAAATACTTGAGGTTCTTGTGATCCATATATATGATGATTGGATTAGAAGCGCCTTCCAAATAATGATGCCATTCTTGAAAAGAATCCACAATTGTAAAAAATTCTTTATCATGGATTTTGTAATTGATCTCTATTGTTAAAAAATTCTTAAAATAAAAAGCTACTGGATGGAGTTTGTTATCTGCTCCCATTTGTAATAATATTGCATTTAAAGTAAAGTCTAATGCATCTATTTCCATAAAAAATGTCTTAAAAAAGTCAATACAATATAAGATTAGTATAGAAGTAAAAGTTATTTTTAAAGCTTCAAATGATATTTTTGTTTTTTATTCCACTCAAGTTTGTCTTTACAAGTTAAGCATGTAAGTAGAATTGTAACTTGAAGAAAATTCTTAATGAAGATTTGATATTAATTGATAAAATTTAAAAAATATTGCAGATCTCTTATTATTCTTAGAATATTTTAATTTATGATTGTTTGGCCTTTCTTAGGATCCATCTTGAGACCATCATTTGAGATGATGTATCCTAAGAAGTCAACTTGAGTACTGTGAAATACATATTTTTTTATCTTGGCATATAGCTATGTATCTCTAAATTTTTATAATACACAATAAATATGAAGTTCATATTCTTCAATGTTCTTAGAATAGATCAAATTATCATTTAAATAATAGACAACAAAATCATCAAGAAATTCACAAAAAAATATCATTCATAAGATGTTGAAAAGTGATTGGTGGATTTGTAAGTCTAAAAGGCATGACATTATATTTAAAATATCCATACCTTATTTGAAATGTAATCTTCCATTCCTCTCTTTCTTTGATGCATATTAGGTTGTATGCTCGTCATAGATCTATTTTTGTATAGATCTTAGCTTGATTCAATTGATAAAAAAATCTAAATATCAAAGGTAGAGGGTATCTATTCTTGATGGTAATCTTGTTGAGTCCTTGATAATCTATATACATCTATAGTAACCCATCTTTTTTTTTTACAAATAAGATAGGAGCTCATGTTGGAAATTTTGAAAGGTGTATGAAATTCTTGGCCAAGTTCTCATCAATGCATTTTTTGAATTCAGCCAATTCATTTTGTAATAAATTGTAGATTGGTCTAAATGGAGGCTGAGTTCTTTCTTTGATATTGATTGAGTAATCATATGGATGATGTTTTAGAAGAATATTTATATTCTTTTTTTCAAAAATATCTTGATAATCTTAATATTAGCTTAAAATGCCACTTGAAGTCTTTCCACTATTAGAAATGGATGTAGCATAAATAATAAAAGGTGATCCTTTTTTTACTATATTCAAAAAAGCTTTTGCTCCTATAAATATGGATTTTATTATACTAGGCTTATGGATTTTTATTTGGTTAATAAGACTCTTATTAATGCTTTGAAAAAAGTCAAGTCTACGAGAAATCTAGTCTATTTAAGGATTATATTTTTTTAGTCATGATAAACCTAAAATGATTGGATTAGAGGGAGATTTAATTATATTAAAAAATATACAATTATTATGACCATGTACTATTATATTTATAGGAAGGATTTCATAAGTAACATCTTCAAAAGATAATAGATAACCATCTATGATTTTTACATGTACGGGGCTAGTTTTTGATATTGAAGGTATTCTATGATTTTTAATAAACTCTTTATCTAAAAAATACATTGAAGCTCTTGAATCTAACAAGGCAGAGGCTTTGTGATTTTTAGATCGCAAATAGACATCTAATATAAAAAAAAGAGAGGGTTGTGAAGAGAGAATAGAATCTTTATTAGGAGTTATATAAGATTCCAATCGCATGATCCCTATTATAATTAGACAAATTTGTTTTCTGACATATTGTCTTTTTTGAAAACTGTACTCCTCATTTTGTAGTTGCGTTGTTTCTTTGGATAATATTGAGCAGTGTGCTTAAGTTCTCCACAATATAAATACAATCCTTCTTCATGACGACATATCTTTTTTTGTTCAATAAGAGATTTAAAACATATTATATCAATTTATATGTCTTCTACTTTAAAATATATGTATTGAAAAGACATTGGTATTGCCATTGTTTTATAGTAACGTTGGAGCTCCCTTATATGACTCTCAGATTGAAACTCAAAAAGCCAATTATTACATTTTATAGCAAAATCAATTGCTTGACTTAATGTCTAAAGATTGGATAAGTTGATTATCAATTTCTTTACCTCATATTATAATTCATAGAGAAATTGGCTAATGACTGCATCATTATTCCACTTGGTATCAATTGCTAGTTATCAAAATTATAAAGGATATGATGTCACTGATCAATTGCTTTGTCATAAGATATAAATCTTATTAGTTGCAATACACATTGCATTATGTTCTCTATACATAGATTAAAATTCTGTTAAAAATGCCTCGAAATTATCCAATATTAAATCACGTTGTTCAAAAAAAGATAAAAATCATAATAAAATAGAATCTAAAAGTAGTGTTCCAATAAATCTAACTTATGAACTTTGAGTTGGATAATTTTGGAGTTGAAGTTCAATCACCAATTGTATTTCATTAATAAATCCTCAAAACTTAAATCTTGTGCCATCAAACTTCTCTAACAAACTAACTTTTGGTTCTTTGATATTTAAACAATGTTCAATTGTAGGTGAAGTGGTATGGCTTGAAGCAGCTCTAATCTTCTCTATATCTTCACTTCCTACTAATCTTATTGCTCCTTGTGGTAGTACATTGAGTTGATGCATTGCGAGTAATAACTCTCTCATTTGCTCTTACATTTGTACCATCATGTTCTTTATTTTAGCAATCTTTGCTATAATAATACAATAAAAAAGAAAAAAAAAATCTACTCTTACTATAAAATAAAACTCTCAAGAATAAAAGAAAAAAATTCTAAGAACAATATCAGTTTAGAAGTAGATAATGTATAACTTCTAATATCCTTATGTCTTATCAAGAAAAAGAGATAATCTATTCTTAATCAAGAAAAGACAAAGCTCTGTATTACGGACAAATTTTAAGTCACTACATTCTAGAACTTTTTGTAGTCTTCTAGAATCTTCTATAGTTTTTAAAAATCTTCCATAATTTTTAGAATCTTTCAAAATCTTCTAAAACCTTCTTTAGCCTTTTAAAATCTTCTAAAATCTTCTTTAATCTTCTTGAACTTGTCTTAGTCTTTTAAAATCTTCCCTAAGCTTCTAAAATCTTCTAAGATACTTTTAGAAGATTCAATAGGATATAGGTCTTGTAATATAAATAAGAGATAAGATCAAGGTGCATCTCAATCTTACCAATACAAGACTTGGAGCAATCCAAAAAGTTGCCTTGTTCTTGATATCAATCTAATCTCTTGTTCTTGTCAATGATCTAGTTCTTTGTTCTTGTCCATCCATTTCTTTATTCTTGAAATTATTCTAGTTCTATAATCTTTTCTTTGTTTATTTATTAATTCGCTATCTTACATCCCTCATAGTTTAGCAAGACTATTTAAGTAATTATATCAGTGCTTTGATCTCTTGATAGATAGTGAATTATCCCTCTTCTTGAAAATACTATTATATTCTAAAAGAGTGCAGATTATTCCCTTCTAGATTGATATGTTTACTTGTTGCAATTTGATCTTTTTTTGGAAAGAGTAGATTATCCCTTTTTTAGGATATATCATTACATTTTAGAGGTTGCGGATTATCCTCCTGTAAACTAATATTGTTTAAAAATATTTATTTTTAATATAAAAAATATTAAACTAATAACCTATTGATTTTTTCTTTGTCAATATAGAAGTAGATCAAATCATGAGAGGTGCATCCTCACAAATAGAGAATAGAGTGGCGACTCTTGCAGATCTTTGAATTCTTTTAGATATTATATGAGAAGAAATGGCATTTCTTTGCAATCCAAAAAAAAAATTGCAAATAGAGCAAGTATCCAAAGAAATTAAGCGAGAGATTCATAGTTTGTAGTAAGAGATCATACAATTGAGAGAAGCAGGCGAAAGACAAGCTATGTATGTAACTTCTCTAAAAGCTCCAAGAATTGTCATAAAAGAGCCAAAGACTAATATGTTTGATAAATTTGATGGAACAAGATTGAACTTTTGAGGGTTTGTGTAATAAGTATGACTTTATTTATGACTATATCCTTCTTATTATTTGGATGGATTCACTCAAGTCTCTTTTGTAAGCACTTTTTTTTATCAAGAAGTACTCATTTATAATTTATTCTATTATTGGAAATAAATTTTCCAATCTTATATAATTTGGAGGCTTTTATAGAAAGATTTATTGTTGCTTTTGAAAATAGTGATCAGGAGAGGGTGGCAAAAAAGAAGATTCAAAACCTATGACAAGGATAACATTCAACTGTGATTTATGCTATAGAATTTTAACAACTTATTTGTAATCTAGATTAGAATGATAAGGCTTTTATGACTTGATTCCATTATGGCCTAAAAGACGATGTGAAAAATTTATTGACCACAATACCAAAAATTGAAAGTTTAGAAGAACTTATATTTCAAGCTATTACTTGTAAAAATCACCTATTTGAATAATAATAGGAAAGATGATCAATTTTTAGCAATACCTATTAAGATACGTCTGTTACATCCTCAAGAGTATCAGAGAAGCCATTAATATATCTTCAATCCATGCAGATTGATACAACTTAATTCAAGCCATTAATACCACCAAAAAAGACTAGACGTCAGCAAAGGAATCTATATCTATATTATAGAAGACCTAATCACAAGGTAACAAACTGTCTAAATAATTTTAAAAAATTCAAGGCATAAGATATAATATCTAAATTAGAGAGGTCAAAAAACAAAGATGTCCAGTCATATTAGAGACCTTGCGGTTGGACATCTTGAAATCTAAAGTACCAAAAAAAAATCTCTTTCTATCTTTGGACCCAATATTTTGTTTTATATTTCTTATACATATAAGAATCTTAAAACAAGAGATTTTTTATAAAGTCTTTTTAGATACTGGAGCCTCAATATGCTTTATGGATAAGAATTTTGCAACCAAGTACAACTTAGTATTTGTAAAGAAGATCCATCCCACATCCATTGAAATCATTGATGGACAAAATCTTGCATTAAGAGATGTTATTGAAGAAATTCAACCATTGAAAGTAATACTAGGAAATCAAGTATCACACATTATTTTTAATATTATTCGATATCTAATAAATCCTATTGTCATTGAACTCCTTTGGTTTGAATTATATAATTTTGATATTGATTGGAGTTTGTAGAAGATTTTTTCAAGATCTAAATATCACAAGAAGAAATAAGGTGCTACTTCATTTCTTAGAGCTAAAGCATTTATATAAGCAGCAAAAAAATGAGCTACATTTGCATTGTATACTATTCCAATAAAAAATCCAATGGAGCAACTAAAATTAGACATTCCTAATCAATACTACAACCTTAAAGACGTATTTGAAAAGAAAAAAATAGACATGTTACCAGAACACTGCCCTTATGATTGTGTAATCAAATTATAAGATGGAACTCAACCTCCATTTGGTCCAATTTACAATCTTTCATAAACAGAGCTTACAGCCTTGTAAGATTATATTGATGAAAACCTAGCCAAGAATTTTATTAGAAATTCAAAATCACCTATAAGAGCCCCTATCTTGTTTGTAAAAAAGAAAGATGGTTCTTTATATATGTGTTTTGATTATTGAGATTTGAACAAGGCAACTATCCATTGCCATTAATCTCAAGATTATTGGAACAATTAGAATAAGCAAAGATCTTTACAAAGATTGACTTGAGAGGCATCTACAATGTAGTGAGGATTAAAAAAAGAAATCAATGGAAGATAATATTTTGTACAAGGTATGGACATTTTGAATACAATATATAAGATATGGATATTTTGAATATAATGTACAAGATATGGACATTTTGAATATAATATTTATGAGTGCTCAAGTTTTGAATTGCCGATAAGTACGATGGAGCATATTATTACCTTGATTGATTTTGTGATTACATATCATTTGAGAAAACTTCAAGAGAAATTAGATGCATTTTTTTGACAATCATATCTTGCACCAAGAATAGGAGACATTGTATTAGATCAATAGAAAATAGTCGTATTAAAGCTATCCAATTTGCAGTTGAAGACATTAACAGTATCTACCTATACAGATACAATTCTTAAGATGGAAATCCAAAAAGCAATGAAGACAGATCCATTTATAAAGATCATTTAGCAATGTTTAAAAAATGTATATGTAGAAGAAAACAATAATTTCAAGTTTGAGGATAAATTGTTGTATTTTAAAGATCTCTTGTATATTCCTCTAGGCCCTATAAGACTTCAAATTCTTCAAGCATAACATGACCTTCTAGTAGCTGGACATTTTGGCTTCAATAAGACCTTGGAATTAATATCAAAAGACTATTGGTGGCCTCAAATATGGAAGTTGGTGAAAGAATTCATCCAATCATGCAAAATTTGTGCCTTAGCAAAGATTCTAAGATACCAGCCATATGGACTTCTCCAACTACTTCCAATTTTTAAGGACCCATGGCAATCATTATCTATGGATTTCATTATAGACCTCCCGATGTTAAATAGAAAAAACTCAATTTTTGTGGTGGTAGACTGTCTTACTAAGATAACACATTTTATTCTATACAATAAGATTATTTTTGGAGAAGAAATGATCAAGTTTTTTATTGAAAATATTTATTGAATATATGATCTTCCAAATGACATTATTTCAAACTGAGGACCATAATTTGTATCAAATTTTTAGAAAGGACTATTTCAACTTTGGAAAGTTAAGATCAACCTTTCATCAGCTTATTATCCTTAGGCCAATAGTCAAATAGAACAAGTGAATTAGATCTTGAAATAATATCTTTGCTGCAATATAAATTACCAATAAGATGATTGGATGGACTTCCTACCATTGACTGAATTTGCATATAATAACTCTGAACATTCTTTGAAAAAACAAACTCCATTCTTTACAAACTATAGATACCATCCTAGAGCAGATCCATTCCAAATTGAAGATGTGAGCAGCCTTCTTACAAAAAATCAAGCTATTTACTTAAAAGCCATCTATGAAGAATTAAAATTCTAATTGCAAATAGCTGAAGATCGATATAAAGACTATGCAGATATTTATTGTAAGAATCAACCAAAGTTCAAAGTAAGAGATTGTGTCTGGCTATTCCAATGAAATATACAAACAAATCTGCTATTACAAAAATTACACTATCAAAGACTTGGACCATTTATAATTCTATACCAAATAAATCTAATAAGTTTCCATCTTGAACTACTAAATAGAATGCCCATTCATTTAGTCTTTTATATCTTATTTTTAGATAACTATTATAAATCAAGAATTATTGGAAGAATTCTTCGACCACCAATCCTAATTGACGTCAATCAAGAGCTAGAATATGAAGTGGATGAAATATTAGATTTGTGTATAAGACATAAATGATTGGAATATTTCATTCATTGAAAGGGCTATAGAGTTAGTAACAGAATGTATGAACCTTCAAATAACTTTAGAAATGCATCTCAGAAAGTTTATAAATTCTATCAATAAGTCTCTTCTACCACACAAGCAGCTGGAGAACCATTGCAACTTTCACAATCTACTCAATTTGAAGAATATGAACAAGGCAAAGAAAGAATATTCTAATGTCAAGTAAGGCCATGTTTGGAGTCTTTGGAGATATGGCCTTATCATAAAAATCTTGATTCAAATGCATGACCTTTGTTAATACTCCTTGAAATTGGAAGGGTGAGTCCAGGTGGACAATAAATTATGTTTGGAGGATGTTTTAAAGGTCACAACATAGAACAGATTTTTACATAGAATATTAGTACTATACAAGTTATATCTAGGGATCATTGACACTTCCTTAAGGATCTTGTTGAATTGATAATCAACAAATAAAAGATAGAATATATTACTTCTCTATTCCGAGAAATTTTGGATTTTTTGCATATGTAATTTGATCATCAAATTACTTCAGCTCCATGTGGAACTTGTCGCCAGAAGGGGAGGTGATGTCATAGATATACTTTAAGTCACCACATTCTAGAACTTTTCATAGTCTTTTAGAACCTTCTGTAGTTTTCTAGAATCTTCTAGAACCTTCTTTAGCGTTCTAAAATCTTTTAGAATCTTCTTTAGTCTTCTTAAACTTATCTTAGTCTTCTAAAATCTTCTTTAGGATTCTAAAATCTTTTAAGATACTCTTAGAAGGTTCAATAGGACATAAGCCTTATAGTATAAATAAGAGGCAAGACCAAGGTATACATCAATCTTACCAACATAAGTTTTGGAGCAATCTAAAGTGTTGCCTTGTTCTTGATATCAATCTAATCTCTTGTTCTTATTAATAATCTAGTTCTTTGTTCTTGTCCATCCAATTCTTTATTCTTAAAATTATTCTATATTTATAATCTTTTCCTTATTTCTTTGCTAATCTCCTATCTTACATCTTTGATACTCTAATATTGTATCTTCACTCTTGTCAATCTATTAAAGACACAAATTGAAAAAAGATATATAAACTAGTGAAGTTTGTATTAAAAAAAATAACAAAATAAAAATAAAGAAGTATGTATATTCAAGAAGAAACTAGAATGGCTATTGCCAAAGACTAGAAAATACAAGAGACTCTTGAACTAGATTAAAAGCAAAAAAAAATTGACAAGAATGAACAAGGCTTCACTCTTGTCTCTATATATACTATCTATCAAAGAATTATGTAGTAGCATTCTAGAGAACCTCCAACATGTGTCCAATTTATAAGACACATGTCAAACTTGCAAGACAAGTTTTCTATCTGTGTGCCACATACTTAGCTTGTTTCACAAGCTATCAATATGTGCGACATATGGCTAGCTTGTTCCACAAGCTACCAATATATATGATATATGGCTTGCTTGTTGGCCAAGTTTCTAATCTATCAATCACCTATAGACATGTATAAAAGTGAATCTAAGTATATGAAGCTTTTAGATAGCTTCTCTCTAAATTATTATTAAATAAATTTACTTTTATTTACTTCTATCTATCTATATTAATTAGATAAATATTAGAATAAATTTTATCCATGACACATAATATCACACATATAAGATTTATTCTAATAATTATCTAATTTATATGGATATATAAAAGTAAGTAAAAATAAATAAATTTAATAATATCTTATAGAGAAGCTTCTTAAAAGCTTTATAGACACAATTTTATCTTTATTTATATTTATAGGTGATTAGTAGGTTAGAAATTTGGCCAACATGTTAGCTATTTGTTGTACATGTTGGTAGCTTGTGGAATAAGCTAAGTACATGGCACACATATAAGAAACTTGTTTTATAAGTTTGATACATGTCTTGGAAATTTGACACATTGTCGTGAAGTAAATATATCCATATATAGAAACCTAATTTAACTATCTTTTCTTTAAAATTTTATTAAGTTCTTTTTTTTTTCTTACCAATCTAAGTTTTTATATAGCTTAGAAAAAATTTCTTACTTTCTTTCTTTTTCTTTGGCTAAAATTTTACTTTATCTTTAATCTTAATTTTAACTTTGATTTAGCCTTGAAAACTTCTTTTATTTCTTTTATATTTTTTCCAATCTTAGGTTTTAGTAGATTTAGGATTATACTTGTAGATATAAGGAGTTTTGACTTTGAGGTTGAATTTAGGATTTTATTAAGGATAAATAGACGTTTAGATGTCAATAGTTGGCTGCCATTAATAGTGCTGACTTGGAGGATTAGATTTGGGGTTTTTATAACTTAAAACTATTAATTGTTGACTTGGACTTCGAAAACCTTCATTGTGATTTCTTTGACAAGCTTGGAGGAAAAGAAGACGGGGTTTTTTGGCAAATCTAGAGAGGTATTCAAAGAGAGCTTCTTCTTGGCATGAGTTTAGGTGGTAGAAACGCATGATTCGGAGCTTAGATGAGAGAGATATGTTTGTTTGAACTTAGGCTACTAATATGACACCTATTGTCACTTTTCTAGGTATATTTGGAGTTTTAAGATAATACCAAGAAATCAAGAAGTTGGGTTAGATACTAGACTTCAAGCTATATATTTTATGCCAAATAATTAATAGAGATGATTCTAGAATGAGTGAGATATAGCTAGTTAAAACCAGCAAACTAAACTGGGATTTTGAAGAAGTTAGATAAATAGAAGGGTTTGCTTTAAGCTAGAACTTGAGTTTCAAGATGAATTTGAAGCTCATTTTTTGTGTACATATCACTTATACTATAAAGAGTCTATGTCTAAAATCTCATATCAATTAAGGCTTTGATTAGGAAATAATGGAAAATTTTATTCTGAGGTGTCTAGGGTTTTGACTTTTAAAAGTACCTGATAAGGATTTGGTGATATCTAACGATCGGCAATGAATTCATAGCTCAAATTTTATGTGACAAAGATCAAAGGTATGAGTTATGTTTTTCCAAATTTTGAGCTTATTTAAATAAGTAGATCTCAAATTATGAATTTTCAAGTTTCTAATTGAAATTTGACTTTTAAAAGTATTTGATAAGGATTTGGTGATATCTAACAGTCAGCAATGAATTCATGGCTCAAAAGTTATGTGAAAATGGTCAAAAGTATGAGTTATGTTTTCTTGAATATTGAGCTTATTTCAAAAGCTGAATCTTAAATTATGAATTTTCAAGTTTCTGATTGGGATTTGACTTTCAAAAGTATCTCCCAAGGATTTGGTGATATCTAACGATCGGCAATGAATTCAAAGCTCAAAATTTATGTGACAAAGATCAAAGGTATGAATTATGTTTTCCCAAATTTTGAGCTTATTTGAATAGCTGGATCTCAAATTGAAAATTTTCAAGTTTCTGGTTTGGTTTTTACTAATAAAATTACTTGCTAATATTTTGATGATATCTGGTGATTGGTAATGAATTCACGGTTGAGAATTTTTGTGAAGATGACTAAAAAAGTGAACTCTATGTTTCCAAAATTTGAACTTATTTAAATGGCTGGATTTTGATTTATAAATTTTCAAGCTTCTAATTTGTTGATTTATTACGCACATGGTTTTGTGACTATAAAAGAGAAATTTAAAAAAGTTTGTGCATATTGGATCCAACTTGATTGTAAAGAGGGACCTTGCATCTACCCGAAGCAAACTTTTGCCATGATAATGTGTTGGAGATCCTATAGAATATTGTCATATAACTATTAGGTAGATAGTATATATAGAGATAAGAGTGAAGTTTTCTTTATTCTTGTCAACTCCTTTCTTACTTCTAATCTAGTTCAAGAATCTTCATATTTTCTAGTCTTTGATAATAACCATTTCAATTTCTTCTTGAATATATATACTTCCTTATATTTATTTTTTTTCCTTTTTTTAACACAGATTTTTATTGATTTATGCATCTTCTTTCCATTTCTATCTTTAATATATAGTCATATTAAAGAATAAGATATTCAAATTTGCTCCACCTTCATTGTAAATCAAGCACCTTTTTGACCTCATATTCTTCATGATTTTTAATTTTAATATTAGATAGCAATTATTATATTCTTCTTGAAATATATGACTCTCTATAATGCTCTAAAAATAAGACATAAAAAATTAGATGTACCTTTATAAAAGATAGTAGTTCTAATCAATATTCCACTAGATTAATTTGCTTCTAAATGAAAAATGGTCCTAACCTCTAATAGTCCAATTTATTTTATGGTTTCTTGATTTTGATATTTTGTCAAAGAAGCCATATTTTATCTTCAATATGAAAAATAAATAGTTGATTGTTGAATTTATTTACAAATATCTTGTAAGCATCTTGAGTTGCTTGCAATTGAAGCTTCAAAGTTTGGTGTTGCAATAAATACTTTGTAAATCTTTTAATTGCTAAATTATAATTTTTTGGCATATTCTATAGATTAAGCTTTGGATGATATCTATAGTTGGAATAAAATGGCGTTTATTAAGTTGAAGAATAAATGATATTATTATATATAAATTTTATAAATAATAGATTTAAGATCTAATTATCTTGTTGATAGTTGATGTTACATTATAAATATTGCTCCAAAATTTGATTAATTTATTTTATTTGGTTGTTAATTTGAGAGTAGAAAGCCAAAGAAAGTTTAATATCCACCTTCAATATTTTAAAGAGGCATCTCTAAAACTTAGATACAAATTGGAATCCTTAATTAGATACAATATCATTTAATAGGTTATAATATTGATATATTATCAAAAAAGAGCCTTGCCATTTTTTTACTAAAAATAATCTTCTTACAAAGAATAAAATGAGCAATTTTGTAAATCAATTAACGACTATAAAGATGTTGTCCAATGAATTGGATGGAAGTAGATCCATCATAAAATCTATTAAAATAAAAGACGATAACCATCTTGAAATAAGCAAGGGCTGTAAGAGTTCATAAAGACAATATCAAGGATTCTTGGACCTTGAACAAATGTCAAAAGAAAGTACAAAGTCCTTCACAGCCTTCCACATTTGAAGCCATTAAAAATCTTGAAAAATAAGTATTAAGGTTTTGTTAAATCTAAAATGATCCATAGTTAGAAAGTCATGCAAGATTAAAGAATGCAGAATTGTACTGGTTCTTTTAGCATATATAAATATTTTTTAAAATATAAAAGATCTTCTTCAAATTTGAACTTGTCAATATTTTCATTGAATCAATGCTTGATATCAAAGGCCAAAGTATCATTAGTAGTTGCAGCACACATCTCATTGAGGAAATTAGAATCAATAGGTGCCAATGTAATAGTAACGCAAAAACAAAATTGCTTTGGCTTCAACAAAGTTGCATATTATTGATTAAATCCTACTTCTTTTGCCCTTGATATAAGATATGATTTTTTTAATAAAGTATCAAACAATCCTTATTCCTTTCCAAGTTAATAAGTGATAATAAAGTTAAATTGAAATAATGACATATTCCATCGAGTTTGATAATGATTAAGAACTTGAATTGACATAAAGTATTTCAAGTTCTTGTGATTTGTATATATATTCAAAAGATGCATTGCTCCTTTGAAAAAATGATGCCATTCTTGAAAAAAATCCACAATAGCAAAAAATTCTTTATCATAGATTTCATAATTAATTTTGGTAGTAGAAAATTTTTGTGAATAAAATGAAATAAGTTGGAATTTATTATTTATACCCATCTATGAAAGTACAACCCTTAGGATAAAATCCAAAGTATTGGTCTCTATATAAAATGCCTTTGTAAAATCTAGATGTACCAAGAATGGAACTATATTGAACGTTGTCTAAAAAACTTGAAATATCTTTTCTACTTGAGGCTTCTATTCCAACTTGTCTTTGAATATCAATTGAGTAAGAGCAGAGGTAACTTAAAAGTAATTTTTAATGAAGATCCGATAAAATTTGATAAATCTATAAAAATATTATATATCTCTTATAATCTTCAAAATGGCGTATTACATAATTGCCTCTACCTTCTTGGAATCCATCATGAAATCTTCAATAAATACAATAAATTCCAAAAATTCTATCTTTAATTGATAAAATATACATTTTTCTAGCTTGACATAGAGACCTGTATCTCATAATTTTTGTAATATTAACTTTATATACTCCTCATATTCCTCCTGATTTTTTGAGTAGATTAAAATATCATTAAGATAGATCACTACAAACTTGTCTAGATGCTCTTGAAAGATATTATTCATTAAATACTAAAAGATAGTGGATAGTTACGAACATAAGATCTATTCTAATAATTATTTATATAATATAGATAGATAGAAGTAGATAAAAATAAATTAATTTGATAATATCCTATTGTCAAGGATACAAATTAAAACAGATGTGTAAGTTAATAAAAACTATGTCAAAATAAAATAACAAGATAGAAATAAAAAAATATGTATATTCAAAAAAAATTGGAATGGCTATTGCCAATGACTAGAAAATACATGAGATTCTTGAACTAGACTAGAAGCAAGAAAGGAATTGATAAAAGTGAAGGAGGCTTCACTCTTGTCTCTATTTATATTATCTATCTAAGAGTTATGTGGCAGTATTCTATAGGACCTCCTGCACATGTCTAATTTGCAAGACATATATCAAACCTGCAAAACAAGTTTTATACATGTGCGTCACGTACTTGGCTTGTTTTGTAAGCTATTAATATGTGTGACATATGGCTAACTTATTCTACAAGCTACCATTATGTGCGATACTTGGCTAGCTTGTTGACCAAGTTTCTAACCTATCAATCACCTATAGATATATGTAAAGATGATTCCGCATCTATGAAGCTTATAGAAAGCTTCTTTTTAAGATATTATCAAATTAACTTATTTTACCTACTTCTATTAATCTATATTAATTAGATAGTTACTGAAATAAATCTTATATTCATGATATTATTTCTCTTTTTAGGGACAAGTTCCATGAAGAGCAATGATTATATGTTAAGGAAGTCCAGGATACATTGAATTGTCTTTGCCACATATTTTGATCTTTATTCCCTTTGAAGGTAGTTGATAGGTTCTTTCAACTATCTGTAGTATCCCATATCAAGGCAAGAGGACCACCCTATTATTTGATCATTGTTGAGGCCTTCATAACTTTGTTCAAAGAAAATATTCAAAACACCATCAAGAGTAGTTTCTACCTCTAAAAGTATCCTCAAACATCAGGAGTCTCTTCCAAGGTCATAATATCAAACACATTGTATTTTGCCATCAATCCAAGGAATGACATGTTGTTCTTAAGGATCTTCATCTCTATTCTGTCATCTTGAAGGTTGTGATAGTTGTAATGTCTTGTCCGGTAAGCCAACAAATGATGATTCTTGAGTGGAATTTGGTGGTTGTTGATCCTCCATCTCTTTAGTACAAATAAATTCAAAGAAATAGCAAATAATGATACAAAATAGAATGAGATCTCTATAGAACCTACTTTGCTTTATAGCAAAGATTTTCTTGATTTTTTTATCTTGATTTTGATGGATGTCGTCGATGAAATGTATTGGCTTTTATTGATGTATTTGTTAGATTCCTAGATGGCTCTCATGTATATTCACTAATATTATATCCGCGCCAATGCACAAGATATTCCAATCGATATTGGCACTGCCTTGAATCTAAAATCTCTTCGATCTTGAAGTAATGACATGTAGAATACATGATGGATCTTTATAGATTTTGGTAAGCATAATCGATAAGCAACTAGATTGATTTGTTTACAAATCAAAAAAAGTCCAAGCTTATGATAATCCAACTTGTTGCAAGGACAGATAGTCTTGATATTATGACAAAGTAACCACATCTTATCACCTATATAGAATTGAGGTTGTTCCTTACGATAGACATCTACATTGATTTTTTGTCGTTCTTGAGCTTTTTTTAGTTGTGCCTTTATTGTTGCATGTAGCTTTGACAAATAATTTATTAAATCTTCTATCGCAGGATCATCAACTTTTGAAAAGTAAAAAATATCAAGTTATGGATGATAATTGTATTTTATAAAGAATGGAGTTTTTTGAGTAAAAAAATGTACTGATTTATTATAAGAAAACTTTGCCAATGGCAAAAGAATTATCAAATCATCTTGATGGTAGTTGATGGTACATCTCAAATATTACTCCAAAACTTGATTTACTTATTCCGTTTGTCCATCAGTTTGAGGGTGGAAAGTTGAGGATGGTTTTATATCCACCTTCAATATTTTAAAAAGAGTCTTCCAAAACCTTGATATAAATTGTGTTCCTTTGTTTGATATAATATCCGTTAATAGTCCATGATAGCAATAGATATTATGAAAGAAGAGTTTAGCTATTTCTTCACTTGTAATAGATTTTGTACATGGTATAAAATGTGCCATCTTGATAAAATAATCTACAATCATGAATATAGAGTCATATGAATTTGACTTTGAAAGATCTATGATAAAATCCATAGAAACAGAGGACCAAAGTTGTTCTCGTATAGGTAATGGTTAGAAAAGTCTGTAAAGTCAGTGATGAGGAATTTTTGATCTTAAACAAATGTTACACAATTGTATAAATTCTTTAACAGCCTTCTATATTTGAAGCTACTAAAAATCTCTTGATATTAGTTTCAAAGTCTTATTATATTCAAAATGTCCTACCACAAGGAGGTTGTGACGAGCTTCTAGAGTATGTAGTCGTGTTGCGCCTTCTGGAATATATATGCATCCTTTAAAATAGAACAAATCATTCTTGAATTCAAACTTGGAAGTATCATGAGACTTAGATGAATTATTTTTAATTTCATGGACAAGAAGATCTAAAGACATACTGAATTGGATTTGCTTGACAAAAGTGGAATCAATAGTTAATGTTGATTTCATTACTTGAAGATGAAATTGCTTCGACTTCAAGAAAATTGTTCTTTGTTGATCAAAAGCTGAATGTCCTTCTCTTAATACAAGTTAAGAACGTCTAGAAAGGGCATTAGACAAACCTTGTTGTTTTCCTGGCCGATCGGTGATAATAAATTCAAATCTTGACAAAGACATGCTTCAACAAGCCTGGCAACGATTTAATACGTGCGCGGACATGAAATACTTCAGATTCTTATAATCCATATATATGGTGTCATATTATAATTCTTTATAGCATATAAAAATTAATTAAAATATATAATATATTCATAGATTCTAATATATAGTAGAATAATTAAAAAAATAAAAAAAAAGAAATTTGTATCAGAAACTTTATTTTAGATTTTTTTTTAATTTGATTATGGGATTTAAATTAAATAAGACCTACATATTTAGTATAAAATCTTGAGAGGCAATTGAGATCCAAAGAAGAAGAATTAAACTATTAAGAGGCCTATTTGGATGGATGAACACAAAGTGAGGATGAATGAAGACAAGGGGTGAAGTTCTTCATTTCTATTAGTCAATGGTCATGTCCAATAGGCTTTGAAGAGGTTGTCCACAAGGAGAACAAGGATTTCGGCAACTTCAAGGAAGCCATTTGAAAATTAGAGACTAAGGTTAAAAAGATTATTTTTTAGGCTATAATTTTGGTATAAAAATTAACAGATATAGAATTTTTATAAGAGAGAAGTAGGTGCTTGAAATTAAGGTGTACAAATAGTATCCACTATCATTCTTTTGAAGATTCAAGGAGTTATATGAAAGCTTTTGAAGATTGAGAGGTATAATTATAGATGTGATTTTAAATTTTATATTTAATGTGAAAAAATTACTATATTTAGGATTTTAAAGAAGGAGATATTAAAAATCAAAGACAATAGATTGAATTCCAAGGCAGTGAGTAGGTTGTCTTATTGGTAGTGATGAATTTTGCCGTATCTTAAGTTTTTAGATGAATTTTTATTTAAAACTTTATAAAAAGGTGATTTTTTTTGCTAAAAAGCTATACATTAAAGTTTCATAGCATTTGAACATTTGGTTTGTAAGATATGAAGAATTTAATACACAGGTATTTGTAAGCAAGGATTTGTAGCTACTATTAGGGTTTTTACAATATCAAATGATCAATAAAGAATCAATAATTGAAATTTGTTGTACTAACTATTGAGAGCACATCAATACTTTATGTGAATTTTTAGTGGATTTGAATAATTAGATTAAGAGTTATAGATTATTGAAGTTTGAAAAAAATCCCCTCTATTCTACAAGTGAATGAGGATTTAGAGTATTTTGTCATAGTTTGAATGTTTTTGTGAAATAAGACTTATGTATAGGATGTAATAGCCCTAAAAGAAAAACTTTTATAAAATTTTGAGGATTTTATTATTTTAGATCTTGGTTGAATATTTAATTGCAGCCAGAAGCCCAGCGCTTTCTTGAGGTAGATTTTCTCTACTACGACAATGATGACTTGACTAGAAGTGCATTTTAGATAGTGATGCCATTCTTGAAAAGAATCTACAATTGCAAGAAGTTTTTTATCATGGATTTTGTAATTAATCTCTATTATTGAAAATTTCTTGGAATGGAAAGTTAATGGGTGGAATTTATCATCTTCTCCCATTTGTGACAATACTGCCCTCAAAGCAAAGTCTAAGGCATTTATTTCTATAAAAAATACCTTTGAAAAAATTGACATGATACAAGGTTGGTGCAGAAGTAAAAGTTGTCTTCAAAGCCTTGAATGATGCTTCTGCTTCTTTACTCCACTTGAATTTGTCCTTACAAGTTAAGTGTGTAACTGGAGCTATAACTTGAAAAAAGTTCTTGATGAAGATTGGATAGTAATTGGCAAATTTCAAAAAGCATTCTACATCTCTTATTGTTTTTAGAATCTTTCAATCTATGATTGTATAGACTTTCTTAGGATCCATTTTGATACCATCATTTGAAATAATATATCCTAAGAAGTCAACTTGAGTACTATGAAATACATATTTTTCCATCTTGGCATATAATCCTGTATCTCTAAGTTTTTATAACATACAACAAACATGAAGTTCATGTTCTTCTGTGTTCTTAGAATAGATTAAAATATCATCTAAATAGTAGACAACAAAGTCATCAAGAAACTCATGAAAAATGTCATTCATAAGATGTTGAAAAGCAGCTGGTGCATTTGTAAGTCCAAAAGACATGACATTATATTTGAAATGTCCATACCTTATTCAAAATGCAATTTTCCATTCATCACCTTTTTTGATGCTCACTAGATTGTATACTCATCTTAGATCTATTTTTGTATAGATCTTTGCTTGATTTAATTGATCAAGAAGTCCAAATATAAAAAAATAGAGGGTATCTGTTCTTGATGGTAATCTTGTTGAGCCCTCGATAATCTACACACATCTGTAAAGAATCATCTTATTTCTTTACAAACAAGATAGGAGCTTCTGCTGGAGATTTTGAATGGCGTATGAATTTTTTGGCTAAGTTCTCATCAATATATTTCTTGAATTTAGCTAATTCATTTTGAAATAGATTATAGATCGATTCAAATAGAAGTTGAGTTCCTGCTTTGAAATCAATTGAATAATCATATGGACTATGCTCCACAAAAATGTCTACATTCTTCTTCTAAAAAATGTCTTGTTAATCTTGATATTGGCTTGGAATGCCACTTGAAGTCCTACCATCAGAATTAGATGTAGCATAAATAACAAAAGATGATCCTTCTTTTGCTTCATTCATAAACGCTTTTGTGCCTATATATATAGGTTTTATTATATTAGGCTTATGGTTTGTTACTTGACTTATGGGACTCTTACTAATGCTTTGAAAAAAATCAAATCTACAAGAAATCCAATCTATTCGAGGGGTTTTTTTTTCTAGCCATGATAAACCTAAAATCATTGGATTAAAGGGAGATTTAATTATATGAAAGACTACACAACTATTATGACCATCTATTGTTACATTTATAGGAAAGATTTTATGAATAACATTTTCAAAAGGTAATAAGTGATCATCTATGACTTCTACATGTATGGATTTAGTTTTTTGTTTTGAAGGTATTCTGCGACTTTTAACAAATTCTTTATCTAAAAAATACATTGAGGCTCTTGAATCTAGCAAGGCAAAGGCTTTGTGATTTTTAGGTCCCAAATAGACATCTATTATAAAATAAAGAGAGGATTCTTAGGAGAGGATAGGACCTTTAATAGGAATTGTACAAGATTCCAACTACATGATCCCTATTGTAGCTAGATAAACTCATTTTTTGATACATTATCTTCTTTGATAGCTGTACTTATCATATTGTGATTACATTGTTTCTTCGGACAATGTTGAGCAGTGTATTTAGATTTTTCATAATATAAACATAATCCTTTTTGACGATGACGAGTCTTTTTTTATTCAGTAAGAAATTTGAAACATACCATATTAGTTTACATATCTTCTACTCTTGAATGTATGTATTGAGAAGACGTTGATATTGCCATTGTATTGTAGTAATGTTGGGACTCTCTTATGCGGCTTTCCAATCAAAATTCAAAAAGTTGATTGTCACACTTCACAACAAAATCAATTGCTTGACTCAATGTCTAAGAATCAGATAAGTTGAGCATTAATTTCTTTATCTCATATTATAATCCATAGAAAAATTAGCTAATAAGTGCAACATCATCTCACTTGGTGTCAATTGCTAATTGTCACAATTGTGAAGTATATAATGTCACTAATTGATTGTCTTGCCATAAGATATGGATCTTATTGGTTGCGACATGAATTACATTATGTTTTGCATACATAGATCAAAATTTTACTAAAAATATCTCCAAATTATCCAATACTAGATCACATTGTTTAAAAAAGAACAAAAACGATGATTAAGTAGAACTTGATAGTAGTGTTCCAATAAACCTGACTTGTGATCCCTAGGTTGGATAATTTTGGAATTGAAGTTCAATCACTAATTGTACTTGATTGATGAATCCTCAAAACTTAGATCTAGTGCCATCAAACTTCTTCGGCAAATTAATCTTTGATTCTTTGATGCTTGAATGATGTTCAATTGTAGGTGAAGTGATATGGCTTGAAGCAACTCAAATCTTCTCTACATCTTTGCTTCTTGCTAATCTTGTTGCTCCTTGTGGTGGTGTATTGAGTTGATGTATTGCGAGCATTAATTCTCTCATTTGCTCTTGTATTTGTACCACTACACTGTTCATTTTATCAAGCTCTGCCATGATATCACAATAAAAAAGTAAAAAATGTCTATTCCCATTATAAAATAAAACACTCAAAAATAAAGGAAAAAAATTCTAGGAACAATATCAATTTAGAAGTGAGTAATCCACAACTTCTAATACGCTTATGTCTTATTAAGAGAAAGGGATAATCCACTCTTAATAAAGAAGAGACAAAGCTTTGATATTGTAACTTTACTCTTATTAATTTGTCAAAGATACAAATTAAAATACATGCATAAGTTAATAAAAAATTATGTCAAAAGAAAATAATAAGATAGAAATAAAAAATATATATATATTCAAAAAGAAACTAGAATGGCTATTGTTAAAGATTAGAAAATACATGAGACTCTTGAACTAGACTAGAAGCAAGAAAGGAATTGATAAAAGTGAAGAAGGCTTCACTCTTGTTTCTATTTATACTATCTATCTAAGAGTTATGTGGCAGTATTCCATAGGACCTCCTACATGTGTCTAATTTGTAAGACACATGTCAAACTTGTAAGACAAGTTTTCCACATGTGCGCCATGTATTTGGCTTGTTCCACAAGCTATCAACATGTGCAATACATGGCTAGCTTGTTCTACAAGCTACCAATATGTGCGACATATGGCTAGCTTATTGACTAAGTTTCTAACCTACCAATCACCTATAGACATATATAAAGGTGATTTCATGTCTAGAAAGCTTCTTTCTAAGATATTATCAAGTTAGTTTATTTTATTTATTTTTATTAATTTATATTAATTAGATAATTATTGGAATAAATCTTATATCTGTGACATCTATAGAAAAGCTTCTTAAAAGCTTCATAGATATAATTTCATCTTTATATATGTCTATAGGTGATTATTAGATTAGAAACTTAACCAATAAATTAGCCACATGTTGTATATGCTGGTAGCTTATAAATCAAGCTAATTACATGGTATATATGTAGGAAACTTATCTTATATGTTTGATATGTGTCTTGTAAATTGGACATGTGTTAGAGGTCCTATAGAGCATTGCTATATAGCTTTTAGGTAGATAGTATATATAGAGATAAGAGTGAAGCCTTCTTCATTCTTGTCAACTGCTTTCTTGCTTCTAGTCTAATTCAAGAGTCTTTATATTTTTTAATCTTTGACAATAGTCATTTTAATTTTTTCTTGAATATATATATATTTTCTTATTTATATATATTTTTTTTCTTTGACACAAATTTCATTGGTTTATACATCTTCTTTTAATTTTTATCTTTAGCAGATTAATAAGAATGCATATACAATATCAAAGTTTTGTCTTTTTTTAATTAAGAGTAGATTATTCCTTTCTCTTGATGAAATATAAGCATATTAAAAGTTTTGGATTATTTACTTCCAAATCAATATTATTTTTAGAATTTTTTTCTTTGTTCTTAAGTATTTTATTATGTATTTTTTGAGTGAGAGTAGATACCTTTTTTTTCTCTTATTATGGTAGAGCTTAGTGAAATAAAGAACATAATGATAGAAATGCAAGAACAAATGAGAGAGTTAATGCTTGCAATGCATCAACTCAATTTGCCACCGTAAGGAATAACAAGATTAGTAGGAAGTGAAGATATAGAAATGATTGGAGTTGCTTCAATATCTATATCATATTATACTATTTTACTTACAATGGATTATTATTCAATTATTAAAGAATCAAAAATTAATTTATTTAAAAAATTTAATGGCATAAGATCTAAATTTTTAGGATTCATCAATTAAATACAATTGGTAATTGAACTTCAACCTCAAAGTTATTCAACTCAAAGATCATAAGTTAGGTTTATTGGAATACTATTTTTAGATTTTTTTTTATTATGGTTTTTTTTTTTTTTTTTGAATAATGTGATCCAAAATTGGATAATTTGAAGGTATTTATAGTAAAATTTTAATCTATGTATAAAAAATATGATACAATACATATTGTAAATCAACAAGATTTGTATCTTGTGACAAGGCAATCAATTAATAACATTATATGTTTCACAATGTCAACAACTAATAACTAATATCAAATGGAATAATATTGTATTCATCAACCAATTTTTTTATGGATTACAATATGAGGGAAAAAAATTAATTCTCAATTTATTTGATCTTCAAACATTAAATCAAGCAATTGACTTTGCTATGAAGTATAATAATTAGTTTTTTGAATTTTGATTTGAGAGTTATACAAGAGAGCCTTAACATTATTATAATTCAATGGCAACAGCGACATCTTTTCAATACATACATTTGAAAGTAAAAGATATGCAAATTGACACAGTTCATTTTAAACATCTTACTGAAGAAGAAAAGACCCATTTTTATCAAAAAGGATTATGCTTATATTATGGAGAATCTAAGTACATTGCCCAATATTGTCCAAAGAAATAATATAACTATAAAATAAAAAGTATGATTGTTAAAGAAGAAAATATGTTAAAAAAAAAATTTGTCCAACTATAATAGAGACTATGCAGCTAGAATCTTATACAATTTCTAATAAAGGTCCTATTTTCTTCTTAGAACTCTTTCTTTGTTTTATTAAAAATGTGTGTTTGCAACCTATAAATCACAAAGCCTCTTCTTTGCTAGATTTAAGAGCCATATTATATTTTTTAAATAAAAAATTTATAAAAAATCATAAAATATTTTTAGTATAAAAAACTAAATCCATATATGTAGAAGTCATAGATGGTTGTCTGTTAGATGTTGTCTTCTAAAGATATTATTTATGAAATTCTTCCTATAAATATAATAATAGATAGTCATTATAGTTACATAATCTTTAATATAATTAAATCTCTTTTTAATCTAGTTATTTTAGATTTATCATGGCTAAAAAAATATAATCTTTGAATAAATTGGATTTCTTATAGACTTGATTTTTTTCAAAGTATTATTAAGAATCTTATTATCAAATGAAAAGCTATAAATTTAATATAATAAAATCCATACTTATAGCTATATAAGCTTTTATAAATATAATAAAAAAAAGATCATCTTTTGCTATTTATATTACACCTATTTTTGATGGTAGAAAGACTTCAAGTGGTATTCTAAGCGAGTATTAAGATTATCAAGATATTTTTGGAAAGAAGAATATAGATACTTTTCTAAAATATTGTCCATATGATTGTTCAATCGATTTCAAAGAAAAAACTCAACCTCCATTTGGACCAATCTATAATTTATTATAAAATGAGTTGGCTAAACTCAAAGAATACATTGATGAAATATTAGCTAAGAATTTCATATGCCATTCAAAATCTCTAACAAGGACTTTTATTTTGTTTGTAAAAAAAAAAGATGGATCACTATGAATTTGTATAGATTATCAAGGATTCAAGAAGATTATCATCAAGATTAGATATCCTCTATCTGTTAGGAACATACATTTTGAAGATTCATAAAATCTTCTAGAATATTCTAGAAACTTTTTGAGTTAGTGAAAGTCAATTGAAAACCTTCTTAGTTGATAAAAGTCAGTTGAAAATTTTTCTAGTTAGTGGAAGGAACTCAAGAAGTTTTTCAGTTAATAGAAGGAGCTCAAAAAGCTTCCTAATTGGTAGAAGCTACTCAAAAAGCTTCTTAGTTTAATGGAAGTCGCTCATGAAGCATCCTAGACAGGAATTTATATAGGGATTGAGGTTGAAATTTTTTTCAGTCTCAATAATGCATCTCTTTGAATTCTAGCTCACCTTTCTTACTGTTGTTCGTGTATTCATTTGATTAATTTAAGTTCTTGTTGGTTTCTATTGAAAACCTTATTTTAGTTCAAATCTCTTATTTTATATTCTTGTGTCTTTGACAATTTGTCAAGACTGACATCATCTTCAATATCAAAGTTAAATCCTTCTTGTTAAAGAATGAATTAATCCTCTACTCAAAGGTATACCAGCACTTTAGAGACTATAGATTATCTTCATCTAAATTGATATTTTTTTTATCACAATATTGGAGCTTTATCTCTCTTGTGAGAGAGTGGATCATTTCTTTTTTGAAGGTCCTAAAATATTTCAGATGTTGCAAATTATCCTCTTCTAAACTAATATTATTTTATTATAGATTTTTTTTTTTTTTTTTTTTTTTTTTTTTTTTTCCTTAGAATGGCTAGAGGTTAAGATATTAGTATGATTGAATCTTTTGAGTCTAGATTAGATGAAATTATAAGTGCTCTTATTACTTTATCTGCTAAGACTATAGAAATTTAAAGAATTGTTATAAAACTTTGTAACAATATAACATCCAGAGTGCCACAATGTAGACTGTATCCACCTCCAACTTCTGTACTTCAGGATGCAATATTACCTATGCTACACCAAGAAAATCCACCTATTCAATAATATAAAGAGCCTCGAGTTAGTCTTCCAAAGAAATAAAATAATATGTTATTATTTTATATGCTGTCCTATTTGGGAATGCACCACGCACTTGGCTGTAGAAGGTGAAGTTGTAGTTTACAAATACTCAAAAAAGCTTAATAAGTTTCATCCATATAAGAAGAATATGATTTGAATTTCAATATAAGAGTGCTTAAGTCAATATAAAGTGCTTAAAATCATTGTTCTTGATAACTTTAATTATATTTAAAATCCAATTGCTTTGTTACTTGTTACAATCAAGCAATTAGGATTTCTCTTTACAAGTCCTAATCTTAGTCAATGAGCTTTGGAAAACTATAATTCTTAATTTCACTATCAACTTGGTATAAAATTTTGTATACAAATGCTAATAAAAGTCTTTTATATGTTCAAAAAATTTAAGCCCAACCCAACTTATAGATTGTAGAAAATCAACTAATAACTGCACTAATGCCACTTGGCCGCCAACTCAAAAGTTAATGCAGATGTTCCAATAGCAATTTCTCCTTCTTCAATAGTTAACTTTAGCTTAAAATTGGTATATACCTTGATCTTCAAATCTTCTAGCATTATGCCAAATTTTACCTTGTTTTGACGAATAGATCTATAGAAATTGCAGAAATCCTAAACAATCCTAAATTGCCAACTTTTGGTACTTCTTCATACTAAAGATCAAATAAATCCTAATTGCACTATTAAATTGTCACAAATTTTTATACAATCTTAGCATATGCAATCACCTATTTACTACCAAATTTTTAGTTATAGATATTATATCAATTGTACAAAATAGTTAAGAGTGTTAGCTCTAATTTTATTGCATAAAAATCCAATCCTAAATACAAATCTTGATTTTAGATAATAATTGCTAAGTCCTCCTAAATCCTATAGAAACAAATCTAATGCCATTGAAACAAGCTTAAAACTAGCTCTTGAATTCTAGTTGCTGATCTCTAAATAATTCTATATCTTGTCTTTGGTGGCTATTTTTATGGCTAGAGGTTTGATTTTGATTCTATTCCATACACGGTCAATCCCTAGGTATCAATTCTACTTATTCTAAGGATTTTTAAGCTTAATCCTATCTTCATTTTAATCTTAATATCAACCATATTAATTATTTATCTCTTTTATTTTATTTTTATTAATTTATGGCTTTTTAAAGATAATAAAAGAAATTCTATAATCTAGAAGAAAAAATTAATAACTAATTTTTATCTATTAGCTATTAAGACAAGAAAATAATCTAAGAGGCTTTTATAAAATCTTTTTCAAATATCTTGAGTTCTTATTAAATCAAGATAATTGAATATTAGAGAAAAATCATTCTTGTTTATATTTTTTATTATATAAATATGTTACAACCCAACAACGTGTTCAAAGTTCCGAGGATTTGTCAACCAAATTTGATTAATAGCGGTCCTACAACTTGATACTTATCTGATAAAAGAATCACGGATTAGATTGATTGGCACCTTGCTTACACAACAAGCATTATTATGCTTTGCTCCCTTATTTGAAAAAAAATCACTAATTTTGAATAGCTTTGAAGTTTTCATAGAAGCATTTGCGGAAATATTTGGAAAACATGACAAGACTCATTAGGCAACAGCTAAGATCCAAGCATTACATCAAGGGGCATGCTCTATATTAGTCTATACATCTGATTTTAGGCAATTAGCATGCGACATCAATTAGGATGAAGAAGCCTTAATGAGTCAATATTATTGGAGATTAAGAGATGATGTGAAGGATTTTTTATTATTTCTTTTGAATCTATAATTACTCAATGAAGCCATTAGCCAAGCTATAAAATTTGATAATTGCTTATTTCAACATTGATAAGATCAATATTTGTAGGCTTTAACAAGACAACATGCAATTTGAGATAACCTTGCTACATTGACAAGCATTTTGAATTCACACTCAGAAGTAGAAGATATGCAACTTGATATAGTACACACCTCTTAGTCCACAAAAAAAGAAATATTGGATGGAAGAAGGTCTATGTCTATATTGTGGCAAGGAAGGCCACAAGATTGATAGTTGTCCAAAGAAATAAAATCAACATATTACCAAAATTAGGAGTGCAATTGTTCAAAAAAATGATAATATTCAACCATAGTAGGGACCATGAGACTGAACAATCCAATATTATTAAACTATTCAGGTTCCTCTTTCTCTACTCAATCTGCTTGTTGTTTTATAATTCCTTTGTATTTTGGCCTTCAAAAGCTTCAAATGACCGCTTTAATAGATTTGATAGGATTTGCTTGTTTTATAGATGAGGCATTCACTAAACTTCACAAAATTCTTCTAGTATAGAAATCCAATCCTATTCATATAGAAGTAATAGATGGACAATCCTTATCCTCTAATAGTGTCATCTATGAAATTATGCCTATAGAAGTGTCGTTAAAAGATCATAGAAGTTAGATTATGTTCAACATTATTAGGATTCTTTCAAATCTTGTTATTCTTGAGTTGTCTTGGTTGGAAGAGTATAATCTATCTATAGATTGGAGATCACAAAGAGTAACATTTCTAATAGAGATCTCTGTAAAAAAAATATGTAAAAAACCACAAATTGGTAAACTTCTATTTATTGGAGCAAAGACTTTTATAAGATTGACTGAAGAAGGTATACCATTTGTTATTTATGCAACTCCAATTAAAGAAGATATGATTTCATCAACAAGTATTCTAAAGCAGTATAATAATTTTTAAGATATTTTTTAGAAGAAAAATGATAATATATTGTCAGAGCACCAATCATACAATTGTGCTATAGATCTTCAAGAAGGAATGCAACCATCTTTTGGCCCAATCTATAATCTTTTTCAAAATGAGCTTTTGGTATTAAAAGATTATATTAGTGAAAATCTTATAAAGAATTTCATCAGGCATTCAAAGTCTCCAATAGGTGCAGCTATATTTTTTGTAAAGAAAAAAGATGGTTTTTTGCATATATACAATGATTATCAAAGATTGAATAAGATAATGGTGAAGAATTGTTACCTACTATTGTTAATTTCAAGACTCTTGGAACAACTCGGCAAAGCCAAGATCTATACTAAGATAGATCTTTATGAAGCATATAATCTAATACAGATCATGGAAGAAGATGAATAGAAGACCACATTTTGGACAAAGTATGGACATTTTGAATATAATATCATACCCTTTGGACTAACAAATGCATCTGCTATCTTTCAATATTTAATGAATGATATCTTTTGAGAGTACTTAGACAAGTTCATTATGATCTATCTTAATGACATCTTGATCTACTCAAAAAATCTAAAGAAACACAAGAGGTATGTCAAATTGGTATTACAAAAGTTGCAAGATACAGGTTTGTATGCCAAACTAGAGAAATATAAATTTTATCAACCTAAGATGGAACTTTTGGGATACATTGCATCTATTGAGGATTTGACAATGGATCCTAAGAAAGTAGAGACTATTATGCAATGGACTATTCCACAGATTGTAAGAGACATATAATATTTTTTTAAATTTGCTAATTTCTATTAAATCTTCATTAAAAATTACTCTTAAATTATTGCCCCTCTTACTCAATTGACATATAAAGATGAATTAGAAAGAAGGCCTCAAGCAGAGAAGGCATTCTAAGACCTTAAGATGGCATTTATTACAACCCTAATATTGGTGCATCGAGACTTTATTAAGGCATTCTATATGGAGACTAATGCTTCAAATTTTGCATTAAGGGCCGTGCTTTCACAAATGGATATAGACAATAAATTCCATCCTATTACATTTTATTTTCAAAAATTCTCTACCACTAAAATTAATTATGAAATCCATGATAAAAAGCTTCTTGCTATTATGGATTCTTTTCAAGAATGGCATCATTTTTCAAAAAATGCATCCTGTGATTGTATATACAGATCACAAGAATTTAGAATATTTTATGTCAGCTCAGATTTTTAATTGCCGCCAAATTTGATGGAATATGTTACTATCTCGATTTAACTTTGTTATCACTTATCAATTTGAGAAGTAACAAGAATTGTCTGATACTCAACCGAGGAGATTATATCTTATACTAACAATACGGTGTCGTATGACGTGGCCTTCTATCTGAGAATACACTAGGTACCTGGCTGTGGAGAATTTATTTGAAACTTGATAGCAAAAATCCAATAGGTAGTTTGTCCTCAATAAAAAAGACAAATAATACAAAAATCTCACAAAAGAGAAGTTATGTATATAAACCCTCTTGTATTCAAGTAAGTTTGTACAAAAAGGGTTCAAATTTCCACAAAAAAACCCTTCAAAACTTTATTCACCTGCAAGGACTTATTTTTTATTAAATTTTAGAGTCCAATAACTCTTGATTCAACTATTCTAATTCTATAAAATTTAATTTTAAGTATAGATAATCCTCTTAAGTTTCATCAAAAGAAAGAATCAACCATAAATTCATTTCCAATTGTCTGATATCTCAAAACCTCTAGCAAGTGCTTAAAACCCTAGCTCAGAGACATCTAAGCACTATTTTCCTTATATCTCACAAATCCAAAATCCAAATGCCACAAAATGTTTTTACATAGTCTTGTGACATAAATATATACACTCTTGAAAATTTTTAGCCAAAAATCTATCAAATTGCATAAGATATAGCTCAAAATGTAACCACTATGTAAGCGGGTCACTTACTGCCGTTAAGTTTGTAAGCATTGACTTCAACTCCAAATATCTCCTTTATCCTAGCTTGGATTTTATCAAGTTGTACATGAAAAGTGTAGCTATGAAAGTGCTCTCTTCAACCCTAGTTGCCGATCCTCAATTACTTTTTGTATGCGCAAGTTATACTCAAAAGAGTAACAATAGGTCCAAAATCAACACCTTAACTTTGAGCGCCTATAACTTCTTCATTAAAAGTGCAAATCACATGAATTTTGCACCTAAACCAGATCTAAAAACTTAAACCTTATAACCCTAGTCTTTGATGTTCGACTCATCTCGAAAAACAAACTCTAACTCCTATTAATCCCTCGGGCAGTCTCCTTAAAGCCCATTGGGTATGATTTTTGGCCAATTAGAATAGAGATTTCTATCATCCACCTCTATTCATCCACATGGATGGCCACACTACCCTTTTTACACTCAAAACCCTTTTCTAATCCTTCTTCTTATAAGATTTACATACTTGGTGCTTTAAGCACCAAATAAAAGAAGCAAATAAAATCTTAAGGATCACCAATGTCTAACAAAGGTGACTTAAGATATATACAAGTTACTATCAATATAAAATTAACTTCAAAAGTCATTACTAAAAAGAAAATAAGGTCGTATAAATCTTAATAATAATCCTTTTAATAGATCTTTTTTAAACTAGGAACCTAATCACATCCTATAACCAATAAAAGTCCACTGATATGACTTTCATTTAGCTAAGTAATAAATTATACATTAAATATACATATACAATTTTTTTACATTATAGCCAAATCACAACACGACAACGAGAGGTAGCATTTCATCAATAATATACAACTTTGTTGAAATTAGAGTAATTTTGCCTTTGCACCACCATTACATTGGTGCCTATGGATTCTAATTTCTTCAATAAGGTGCATTTTACAACCACTAATGTTCTTTGGCCCTTGATGTCAAATGTTGCTTGAAAGAAAATATTGCTAAGTTCAAACTTAAAGAAGACCTTCTATACTTTGAAGAATGTTTGTATATTCCAAAAACACCAACATGATTGCGCATTCTTCAATCTTGCTATGACTTTCCAATTACAAATCACTTTGGATTTAATAAGAACTTGGAACTTATTATCTAAGATTTTTAGTGGCTTCAAATGTGGAAGGTAGTGAAGGACTTTGTGCTTTCTTGCAACATCTGTTTAAAGTCCAAAAATCTTCAACATTATCCTTATGGACTCTTACAACCCTTGTTTGTTCCACGACAATCATAATCTTCCATCTTAATGGATATTATTATAGATCTATTGCCATCCAATTCATTAGATAGCATCCTTATAGCGATTGATCGACTTATAAAAATGGCTTATATCATCCTTGCAAAAAAATTATGTCTACTGAAGAAATGATAAGGCTCTTTTTCAATAATATATATATATATATATATATATATATATATATATATATCATGGCCTACTAGATTAAGGATCCTAATTCATATCTAAATTTTGAAAATGTCTTTTTGAAACATTACAAGTAGATATTAAATTTTTTTTAACTTTCTATCTACAAACTGACAACCAAACATAATGAGTTAACTAAATTTTGGAGCAATATTTATGATGCAACATTAATTATCAACAAGGCAATTGGATCTCATATCTACTACTAGCAGAATTTATATATAATAATATTGTTGATGCTTCAACTCAGTAAACACCATTTTATTCCAACTATGGATATCATCTGAAGCTTGATCTATAGAGTATGCTAAAAAATAATAATCTAGTGGCTGAAGTATTTACAAAGCATCTATCACAACACCAAACAACCTTGAAACTTCAATTACAGGCAATTCAAGATGCTTATAAGATATTTGCATATAAATTTAAAAATCAATCACCTGCTTTTCATATTGGAGATAAGATATGGCTTCTTTAATAAAACATCAAGATCAAGGGGCTATGCGATAAGTTGGATTATCAGAGATTAGGACCATTTTCTATCCAAAAAAAAATTAATCTAATAGCATATTATTTGGAATTACCATCTTTTATTAAGGTACATCCAGTTTTTTATGTCTCTTTTTTAGAACCTTATAGAGAGTTGCATATTTCAGAAAGAATACAATAATTGTCGCCTAATATCAAAAATTAAAAACCATGAAGAATATTAGGTTGAAAAGATACTTGATTCATGGCAAAGGTTGGACAAATTGAAATATCTTATTCACTAGCAAGGCTATAACATTAATAAACGTACATAAAAACTGACCAAAAATTTCACCAATGCATCTTAAAAGGTATAGGAATTTCATTGGCTCTATTCCCACAAATCCAAATGTATTCAATGATAATTTTTTAGTGAAGATTAGATTCAAGGAATACTCATAAGAGGGGGAGAGTTAAACTAAAGCCTTCATTAGTATATAGTCGTCTGTTTCAAGATAGAATAGAATAATAGAAGCAAATTAATCACCATGTCAAACCTTCAAGCATTGAGAGAATAAGACTCAGAAGATTTGTTTGCCATGCAAGCTTCAAATGAACCAGTGCAATTTTCACAACCTTCAATTGAGCATAGTGAGGACAATACATTTCAGTGCCAAGTACGACCTTGATTGGAGCCATTAAGAGCAAGATCCAACCATGCAAGCCTCGATTCCAATACTTGAGATTTAGTGATATTGCTTAAGCTTGGAAAGATGAATCCTTTTAATCCTAAGATCTTGTTTGGAAGATATTTTAAAGATTGCAATGAATATCAAATACTTGGATGGAATATTTCAACAACAAAGATACTAGCTCAAGGCCATAGATAATTTCTTTGAGAATCAATGGAATCCACTGTCTAAAAATCAAGAACAAAATACATAGCTTCACTAGTGCAACGTATTTTCAATTTCTTATGTATGTAATAAGATCAAGCTTCTCTTGGAACTTATCACTAGAAAAGGAGGTGATATTAAGGATATATACTTTAGAGATTCATAAAATCTTTTAAAATATTTTAGAAGCTTCTTGAAAGAGTGAAAGTCAATTGAGAAGCTTTCTAGTTGGTGAAAGTCGATTGAAAAGTTCCCTAGTTAATAGACAGAACTTAAGAAACTTTCCAATTAATAGAAACTATTAAAGAAGCTTCTTAGTTTGATAGAAGCCGCTCATGAAGCATCCTAGACATGAGTATATATATGGATCGAGGTTGAAGAGTTCTTCAATTTCAACAATATATTTCTTGGAGTTTTAGCTCACTTTTCTTGATATTGTTTATATACTCATCTAATTAATTCAAGTTCTTGTTGATTTCTTTTAGAAACCTTGTTCTAATTCAAGTCTCTTATTTTGTATTCTTATATCTTTGATACCATCTTTGATATTTGGACTTCTTGATCAAGTGAATCAAGTTAAGATCTATATTTTTTATAAATCTATGATGAGCAAACAACCTGGTCTGCATCATAGAAAGAAATGAATAGAAGACTATTTTTTGAACAATGTATAGACACTTTGAATATAATGTTATGCTTTTTGGACTCACAAATGTATCAGCTATTTTTCAATATTTCATGAATGATATTTTTTATAAATTCTTTGATAATTTTATTGTCTATTATCTAGATGATATTTTAATCTATTTTAAAAATATAAAAATATATAAATTATATCTTTGTTCTATATTACAAAAACTTAAAAACACAAGATTGTATGCTAAGATAAAAAAATGTGTATTTCATATTACTTAAGTTGACTTCTTAGGATACATCATTTTGAATGATAGTCTTATAATGGATTCTAAGAAAGTCCAAATAATCATACATTGGAAGATTTCAAGAACAATAAAGAATGTACAATATTTTTTGAAATTTGACAATTACTACCAAATTTTCATCAAGAATTTTTTTCAAGTTGCTACTTCATTTATACCTTTAACTTGTAACGACAAATTCAAGTGGAATAAAAAAATAGTAATATTATTTAAAGCTTTGAAGATAGCTTTTACTTATGCATCAATCTTGTATCATATCAAATTTTTTAAGGTATTTTTTATGGAAGCAAATCCATAAAATTTTACTTTAGATATAATATTATCACAAATGGGAGCAAATGAAAAACTCCATCTAGTAGCTTTTTATTCCAAAAAAATTTTAGTAGTAGAGATCAACTGCAAAATCCATGATAAATAATTTTTTGTAATTGTAAATTCTTTTCAAAAATGGTGTCACTATTTAGAAAGCATTTCTAGTCTAGTCATTGTATATACAAATCACAAGAACCTAAAGTATTTCATGTCAACATGCATGTTGAATTGTCATCAAGCTTATTGAAGCATGTCTTTGTTAAGATTCAAGTTCATTATCATTTATAGGCTAAAAGAACAATAAGGTATATTTAATGTCTTTTTTAAATATTCTTATCTTGTACCAAAAGAAAAAGATGTAACTTTTGATCAAAAAATGATGATCTTGTTGAAGCTAGAATAATTTTATTTTTAAGTAATAAAATCAATATTGACTATTGATTCAATTTTTCTCAAGTAAGTTTAATCAAGTATGTCTTCAAATCCTCTTGTTCATAATATTAAAAATAATTTATCTAAGTCTTATAATACTTTCAAGTTTGAATTCAAGAAAAATCTATTTTATTTTGAAGGATGCTTATATGTTTCAGAAGGTGAAGCATGACTACGTGTACTGAAGCTCATCATAACTTCTCTATAGTAGGACATTTTAAGTACAATAAGACTTTGAAAATAATATCAAGAAATTTTTGGTGGCCTCAAATGTGAAAGACAGTTAAAGAGTTTGAATAGTCATGTGATATTGTTCAAGATTAAAAACTCATTGTCATCAATCTTACAAACTTTTCTAACTAATATCTATATCAAAACAACTATGGTCTTTTATTTCTATAGATTTTATTATAGATTTATCAATTTTAAATTTATATGATTCTATAATTGTGATTGTAGATTGTTTCATTAAGATGGCTTATTTTATACTATATACAAAATCTATTACAAATAAAAAAATAGCTAAATTCTTTTTTGATAATATCTATTGCTATTATGGATTATCAAGGGATATTATATTAGACAAAATGATATAATTTATATCTATCATGGACACAAGAATATAAAAGAAGGAACTTGAAACTAGGACAGGGTTTCTAAAAGAAAACCAACAAAAACTTGAATTAAACACATGAGTATATAAATACCAAAAAAGGTGTGTTAGAATTCTAAGAGATGTATTGTCAAGTCTGAAGAATCCTTCAGTCTCAACTCCTATATATATTCATATTTAGGATACTTTCTGAGCGGCTACCATCAAATCAAGAAGCTTCTCAAGCAGCTTCTACCAACTGGGAAGCTTCTTAAGCTCCTTCCATTAGCTGGGATGCTTTATAAGCTCCTTCCACTAATTGAGAAGCTTCTTGACCGACTTTCACCAACTAAGAAGCTTCTCAACCAACTTTCACTAATTCAAGAAGCTTCTAGAATATCCTAGAAGGTTCTATGAACCTCTGAAGTATATGTCCCTAATATCACCCCTCTCTCTAGCAATAAGTTCCAAGAGGAGCTCAGTCTTACTACATATGTAAAAAATCAAGAATACGCTATACTAGTGAAGCTATATATTTTGTTCTCCATTCTTGGACAATAGGTTTTACTAGTCTTTAAAAAAATTACCTATGGCCTTGAGTTATTACCTCCATTGTTAAGATATCCCATCTCAGGATCTGATCTTCATTGCAGCCTTCAAAACATCCTCCAAACAAAATGTCATGACTAAAAGGATTCACCTTTCTAAGCTCAAGAAATATTATTAAAGCGCGGGCATTAGAATTAAGATTTGCATGATTGGATCTTATTCCTAATAGCTCCAACCGGGATCGTACTTGGCATTGGAATGTGTTGTCTTCACTTTGCTCAATTGAAGGCTATAAAATCTGTACTGGTTCATTTAAAGCTTGCGTTGCAAACAAATCTTCTGAGTCTTGTTCTCTCAATGCTTGAAGATTTGATATGGTGACTAGCTTGCTTCTACTACTCTTTTCTAGACAACTATATATTGATGAAGGCTTTAATTTAACTCTCTCCCTCTTTATAAATATTTTGTGGATCCAATCTTTACTAAGAAGTTATCATCAAATATATTTGGATTTGTGGAAATAGAGTTGATGAAATTCCTATACCTTTTGAGGCGCATTGGCGAGATTTGTAGCTGGTTTCTATATGCGCTCATTAATATCATAGCCCCGCCAATGGACAAGATATTTCAATTCGCTCCATCTTCGCTGTGAATCAAATACCTTTTCAACCTCGTATTCTTCATGGTCTTCAATTTTAATACTAGGCGACGATTGTTGTATTCTTCCTAGAATGTGCAATTTTCTATAAGGTTCTAAGAGAGAGACATGAAAAATTGGATGTATCTTCATGGCGGATGGTAATTCCAAGCGATATGCCATTGGATTGATTTACTTCTGGATAGAAAATGGTCCCAACCTTTGATAGTCTAACTTATCGCATGGTCACGTAGTCTTGATATTTTGTTGAAAAAGCCACATTTTATCTCCAATATGAAAAGCAGGCAATTGGTTCCTAAATTTATCCACAGATACCTTGTAAGCATTTTGAAATGCTTATAATTGAAGCTTCAAGGTTATTTAATATTTTGATAGTTGTTTTGTAAATCCTTCGGCCGCTAGATTGTTATTCTTTGGCATGCTCTATAGGTCAAGCTTTGGATGATATCCATAATTGGAATAAAATGGTGTTTGTTGAGTTGAAGCATGAACAATATTATTATATATAAACTCTACTAATGGTAGATATGAGGTCCAATCATCTTCTTGATAATTAATGCTACATCGTAAATACTGCTCTAATACTTAATTAACTTGTTCTGTTTGGCCATCAATTTAAGTATGGAAAGCCAAAGAAAGTTTAATATCTACCTTCAATAATATTTCAAAAAGACATTTCTAGAACTTAGATATGAATTAGGATCCTCAATCGGATATGATATCATTTGGTAAGCCATGATATCGATATATATATTATCAAAAAAAAGCCTTGCTGTTTCTTCACTAGACGCAATTTTTTTGCAAGGGATGAAGTGAGCCATCTTTGTAAGTCAATCAACCACTACAAAGATATTATCTAATGAATTAGATGGCGGTAGATCTATAATAAAATCTATTGAGATAGAAGACCATGACAGTCTTCGAATGGGTAAGGGTTGTAACAGTCCATAAGAGTGATGTCGAGGATTCTTGGATCTTGAATAGGTCTCGTAAGAAAGCACAAAGTCCTTTATTGCCTTCCATATTTGAGGCCACTAAAAATCTCAAGAAATAAGTTCCAAGGTCTTATTAAATCTAAAATGACCCGTAGTAGAAAAGTCATGGCGGGATTGAAGAACGCGTAGTCGTATTGGTCCTTTTGGAATATACAAACGTTCTTCAAAGTATAGAAGATCTTTGTCAAATTTAAACTTATCAGCATTTTTTTCAAGCATTGCTTGACATCAAAAATTAAAGCATCATTAATAGTTGCAGTACTCACCTCATTGAAGAAATTAGAATCCATAGGTACTAATGTAATAGTGGCACACAGGTGGATTTGCTCTAATTTTAATAAAATTATATATTGTTGATCAAACATTGTCTCTCCTACCCTTGGTACAAAATATGATCTCTGATAGAGCATCGGACAATCTTTGTTGCTTCTTAGGGCGATAAGTAATAACAAAGTTGAATCAAGATAGCAACATATTCCATCGAATTTGGCGGTGATTAAGAATCCAAGCTAACATAAAATATTCTAAGTTCTTATAATCTGTATATACAGTCACAAGATATATTACTCTTTCAAGAAAATGATGCCATTCTTGAAAAGAATCCATAATAGCAAGAAGTTTTTTATTATAGATTTTGTAATTAATTTCAGTAGCAGAGAACTTTTGAAAATAAAATCCAATAGGATGGAATTTGTCATCTATATCCATTTGTGAAAGTACGGCCTCTAGTGCAAAATCTAAAGCATCAGTCTCCAAATAGAATGCTTTCATGAAATCTAGGTGCATCAATATTGAGACTATAATAAATGCCATCTTAAGGTCTTAAAATGCTTTCTCTACTTGAGATCTCCATTTTAACTTGTCCTTACATGTCAATCGAATTAGAGGGGCGACATCTTGAGAGTAATTTTTTATAAAGATCTGATAGAAGTTAATAAATCTAAAAAAATATTGTACATCTCTGACAATCTTCAAAATGGCCTATTGCATAACTGCCTCTACCTTCTTGGAATCCATTATCAAATCCTCAATAGATACAATGTATCCTAAAAATTCCATCTTTGGTTGGTGAAATACATATTTTTCCGGTTTGGCATACAAACCCGTATCTCACAGCTATTGTAATACCAGCTTGACATGCACCTTGAGTTCTTCTAGATTTTTCAAATAGATCAGGATATCATCAAGATAGATCACCACGAACTTGTCCAAATATTCTCAAAACTTATCATTTAATAAATGTTGGAAGATAGCGGATATATTTGTTAGTCCAAAAATTATGGAATTATATTCAAAATGTCCATACCTTGTTCGAAAAGTGGTCTTTCATTCATCTTTCTTCTTGATCTATACTAGGTTGTATGCTCCGTGAAGATCTATCTTAGTATAGAACTTGGCTTGGCCGAGTTGTTCCAAGAGTCCTGAAATTAACGGTAGTGGGTAAAGATTTTTTACTGTTATTTTATTCAATTCTTGATAATCAATGCACATTTATAAGGAACCATGCTTCTTCTTTACAAAAAATATAGGTGTGCTTGTTGGGGACTTTGAATGCCTGATAAAGTTCTTTGTAAGATTTTTCTTAATATAATCTTTGAATATTGCAAGCTCATTCTGAGAAAGATTATAGATTAGGCCAAAAGGTAGTTGCGTTCTTTCTTGAAGATCTATAGCACAATCATAGGGTCGATGCTCTAGTAATATATCAACATTTTTCTTTTAAAAAATGTCTTGAAATTCATTATACTGCTCTGGAATACTTGCCAATGAAGTCATATCTTCTAGAATAGGAGTCACATAAATAACAAATGGTGTACCTTCTTCAGCCAATCTTATGAAAGCTCTTATTCCAACAAATAAAGATTTACTAATTTGTGGCTTTTTACAAATCTTTCTTGCAGGGATCTCTATCAAAAATGTTACTCTTTATAACCTCTAATCTATAGATGGATTATGTTTCTCCAAACAAGATAGTCTGAGAATAATAGGATTTGTAAGAGTTCTAATAATGTTGAACTCAGTACGGCTTTTGTAATTTTTAAATGACACTTCTATAAGCATGGTTTTATAGGTGACACTACCTGAGGATAAAGGTCATCTATCATTTACCTCTACATGAATAGGTTTGGATTTCTATATTAAAAAAAATTTATAAAGCTTAATAAATGCCTCATCTATGAAATAAGTAGATGTCCTTGAATCTAATAAGGCAATTGTTTAAAGCTTATGAGGGCAAAGTACAGAGGGATTGTAAAACAACGAGCAGCTTGAGCAAAAAGAGACGAACCTAAATAGTTTTATAATGCTGGAGTATCCAACTGCATGGTCCCTACTGTGACTGAACATTGTCATTTTCCTGAACAATTGCACTCTTGGTTTTAGTAACGTTGTCGTGGTAGAGAGAATCTGCCTCAAAGAAGCATTGGGCTTCTGATTGCAATTAAATACTCAACAAAGATCCAAAATAATAAAACCCTCAAATTTTTATAAAAGTCGTTATTTTAAGGCTATTACATCCAATACATAAGTCTTATTTTACAAAAACACTCAAACTATAACAAAATACTCTAAACCCTCATTCACCTGTAGAAGGGGAATTTTTCCTAAACTTCATCAACTTATAACTCTTAATCTATCAGTTCAAATCTACTAAAATTTTACATAAAGTAAAAATGTGCTCTTAACAACTAGCACAACAAGTTTTAACTGTTGATTGTTTATTGATCTTTAGATATTATAAAAATCCTAAGAGTTGTTTTAAACCCTTATTTACAAACACCCGTGTACTAAATTCTTCATATCTCACAAAAAATTATCTAAATACTATGAAACTTTGATATATAGCTTTTTAACACAAAGACTCAGCTCCTTAGAAATTTTTAGACAAAAATTTGTCCAAAAACTCAAGATATGGCAAAATCCATCACTATGAACAAAACAGCCTACTTACTACCTTAGAATTCAATTTGCTATTTTTGACTCCTAATATCTCCTTCTTCAAAACTCTAAATATAGTAATTCTTCCTCATCAAATGTAGATCTTAAAACCCCATTTCCAACCGCACCTTTCAATCTCCAAAAGCTTTTGTATAACTCTTCCAATTCTCAAAAGTATGACAGTAGGTACAATTTGCACACCTTAACTTCAAGCACCTACTTCTCCCTCATAAAAACTCCAAATCTTTCAATTTTTATATTTAAATTATAGTCCAAAAAATAAGCTTTTTAACCTTAGTCTTTGATTTCCAAATGGCCTCCTTGAAGTTGCCGAAATCCTTGTTCTTGTTGTGGGCAGCCTCCTCAAAGCCTATTAGATATGACCATTGACCAATAGGAATGAAGAACTTCACCCCTTATCTTCATTCATCCTCACTTTGTCTTCATCCTTCCAAATAAGCCTCTTAGTAGTTTAATTCTTCTTCTTTGGATCCCAATTGCCTCTCAAGGCTTTATACTAAATATTTAGATTCTATATAATTTAAAAGCCATAACCAAATTAAGTAAAAATCTAAAATAAATTTTTTTATACCAATCCCCTTTAATTTACTTTACTAATCACTCAAACACATATCTAAATCTATAAACATATTATGTATTTTGAGTGGATTTTGCATATTGTAAGCAATTACAATACGACAACGTATGGATTTTGTTTCTTTAGACAATTGCTAATCTTATGGCCCTCCTCACCATAGTATAGGCACAAACCTTCTTCCATTCAATGGTTCTTTTCTTGTGGGCTAAGAGGTTTAAATCGTATCACATGAAGTTGTATATCTTCTACTTTTGAGTGTGAATTCAAAGTACTTGTTGATGTACCAGGGATATGCCGAATTGCATATTGTCTTGTCAGAGCCCACGAATGTTGATCTTGTCAATATTGAAATAATTGATTATGACATTTTACGGCTCGGCTAATGGCTTCATTGAGTGATTGTAGATTCGGAAGTGATAATAATAAATCTTTCATATCATTTGTTAGTCTCCAATAAAATTGGATCATTAAGGCTTCTTCATCCCAATTGATGTCGCATACTAACTGCCTAAAATTAGATACATACACTGATACAGAGTATGCATCTTATCGTAATACTTGGATCTTAATTATTGTCCATTGAGCCTTGTCATGTTTTCCAAAAGCTTTTGCAAATGATTCCATGAAAACTTCAAAATTATTCAAAATTAATGATCTTTTTTCAAATAAGGGAGCAAACCATGATAGTGCTTATCCTGTAAGCAAGGTGCCAACCAATCCAACTTGTGATTCTTCCGTTGGATAAGTATTAGATTGTAGAATTGTTATCAATTGAATTTGATTGACAAATCTTCTAAACTTTGAATGCATCCCATCATGTTTTTCCGGAAGACTAACTTGAGGCTTCTTATATTGCCAAACAAGTGGATTTTCTTCACGTAGTATAGGTAGTACTGTATCTTCAAATGCAGAAGTTGGAGGTGGATGTAGTCTAGATTGTGATATTTCAATTGTTCCATCGTTATGAAGCTTTGCAACAACTCCTTCAATCTCCATAGTTTTAGCAGATAAAGTAGTAAAAGCACTTATAATAGCATCTAATTTGGACTTAAAAGATTTAATCATACTAATATCTTGGCTTCCACCCATTTTAAGAGGAAAAAAAAAATGAATCTATAAAAAGATAATATCAGGTTAGAGGAGGATAATCTGCAACTTCTAAGATATTCAAGACCTTCGAGGAGAAGGGTGATCCATTCTTTCACAAGAAGGACAAAGCTCTAATATTGCAAATGAAAAAGATATTAATTTAGAAGAGGATAATCTGCAATCTCTAAAGCATTGGTATACCTTCAAATAGATCTATTCCTTAACAAAGAAGGATCCAACTCTAATATTGAAGATGTGATCAATCTTGATAAACTGTCAAGGATACAAGAATATAAAACAAGGAACTTGAAACTAGGACAGGGTTTCCAAAAGAAAACCAACAAAAACTTGGATTAAACAGATGAGTACATGAACAATACCAAGAAAGGTGAGTTAGAACTTTAAGAGATGCATTGTCAAGATTGAAGAACCCTTCACTCTCAACCCCTATATATATTCATGTTTAGGATGCTTCCTGAGCAGCTACCATCAAATCAAGAAGCTTCTCAAGCAACTTCTATCAACTAAGAAGCTTCTTGAGCTCCTTCCATTAATTAGGAAGCTTCTTGACCAACTTTCACCAACTAGGAAGCTTCTCAACGGACTTTCACTAATTCAAGAAGCTTCTAGAATGTCCTAGAAGGTTCTATGAACCTATGAAGTATATGTCCCTAATAGTATCAAAATTTTAGAGAATCCTTTTCAAGATATTGAAGATGGATATAAAATTATCTTTGGCATTTTATCCTCAAATTGATGGATAAATGGAATAAATAAATTAAATTTTAGAATAGTATTTGAAGTGTACCATCAATTATCATTAAGATGATTGGACAATTTTTTTGCTATTAGCAAAATTTTCTTATAATAATTTGATATAATTTTTTATTCAACAAATATATTTTTTACCAATTACGATTATTATCTACGACTTGATACTTTTGACTTTTTAAAAGTTGATAATCCTATGACAAAAGATTTGATAAATTAATTGTTAGATCTATATGCAACAATAAAAGCAAAATTAAAAGAAGCTCAAGAATAGCAAAAGATTAACGAACATATTTATTGCAAGAAACAACTTCAATTTCACATTGGTAATAAAGTATGGTTACTTTGTCATAATATTAAGGCTATTTTTCTTTGTAATAAGTTAGATTATTGTAGACTTAGATCATTTTTTATTTGTAAATAAGTCAATCTAGTTGCTTGTTGATTAAACCTATGAGAGTCTATGAAGATGCATCCTATATTCTATGCGTCTCTACTTCAGCCATATAAGATAACAAATATAAAAGGAAGAAGACAAATGCCACCGCCTCTAATAGAAGTGGACAATAATGAAGAATTTAAGGTAGAAGAGGTCCTAGATTTGAAATGACACTGAAATAAGTTGAAATATCTTCTATATTGATGCGGATATAATACTAATGAATGTATATGAGAGCCATCTAGAAATCTAGTAAATACATCAATCAAAGTCAATGCATTTCATTGATAACATCTATCAAAATTAAAATGAAGAGATAAGAAAATCTTTATTATAAAATAAAGCAGGTTCAATGAAGATCTCATTCTATCTTATATCATTAATTTATTATTTTTTTGGATTTTTTAATATTAAAGAGATAGAAAATCAACAAGAAAATCTAATTCAAGAGCTATTATTTGCTCAATTACCAAATGAGACATTACAATTATTACAACCTTCAAGACAATAGAATAGAGATGAAGATCCTCAAGAACAATATATTTCTTGAAATAATAGCAGATACAATGTGTTTGATATTACAACCTTGGAAGAGACTTTCAATGTTTGGAGCTACTCTTGATAGTATTTCAAATATTTTGTTTGAAAAAAGTTATGAACGCTTCAATAATGATCAAATATCAAGGTGGTCCTTTTGCACTGGTATGGGACACTATCAATGGCTAAAAGAACCTATCAACTACCTTCAAAGGGAACAAAGATCAAAATAAGTAGCAAATATAATTTAACACATCTTGAACTTTTTCAATATATAATCACTACTCTTCATAGAACTTATTTTTAGAAAATGGGATAATATCATAGATATAAGATCCACTCTAATAATTATCTAAATAACATAAATAGGTAGAAGTAGATAAAAGTAGATTAATTTGATAATATCTTATAAAAAAACTTCTTAAAAGCTTCATAAATAAGGTTTCATCTTTATACATGTCTATAGGTGATTGGTAGATTAGAAACTTGGCCAACAAATTAACCATGTGTTGCACATGTTGGTAGCTTGTGAACAAGCTAATTACGTGGTACACATGTAAGAAACTTATCTTATAAATTTGACATGTGTCTTATAAATTGGACATGTGTTGCAGGTCTTATAGAGCATTGCTATATAGCTCTTAGGTAGATAGTATATATAGAGATAAGAACAAAGCCTTCTTCATTCTTGTGAATTTTTTTCTTGCTTCTAGCCTAGTTCAAGAGTATTTTTTAATCTTTGATAATAGCCATTCTAATTTCTTCTTGAATATATATATATATATATATATATATATATATATATATATATATATATATATATTTCTATTTTTTTATTTTTTTTAAATATAGATTTCAATAATTTATGCATCTTCTTTCAATTTGTGTCCTTAACATGGATGCATTTATTAATCCAAAGGACATGATATTATATTCAAAATATCTATACCTTGTCCAAAATATGGTCTTCTATTTGTCTCCTTCCTTGATTAGTATCAAGTTATATACTCCACAAAGATCTGTCAAAGATATGAGAATATAAAATAAGAGACTTAAAACCATGAAAAAATTTCCAAAAGAAACCAACAAGAACTTGAATTAAGTAGATGAGTATACAAATAATACCAAGAGAGATGAGTTTGAATTCTAAGAGATGTGTTGTCGAGCTAAAAGAACTCTCAACCTCATCTCCTATATTTACTCTTATCTAAGATGCTTCTTGAGTGGCTTCTATCAAACTAAGAAGCTTCTTGAGCAACTTCTACCAACTAAGAAGCTTCTCGAGCTCCTTCTATTAACTAAGAAACTTTTTAACCCACTTTTATCAATTATAAAGCTTCTCAATCAACTTTCATTAATTTAAGAAGCTTCTAAAATATTCTAGAAGGTTCTATAAACCTCCAAAGTATATATTCCTAACATCACTTCCTTTTCTAGTCATGAGTCCCAAGAAAAATTCTATATATATAAAAAATAAAGAATATGTTGTATTAATAAAGTTATGTATTCTGTTCTTTATTCTTGAGCAATAGGTTCTACTGGTTGTCGAAGAAATTGCCTATGGCCTTCAGCTAATATCTTTGTTGTTGAAACATTCCATCCAAGGATCTGATCTTTATTGCATCCTTCAAAACATCCTCCAAATAAGATCTCAGAACTAAAAAGATTAACCTTTCTAAGCTTAAGTAACATCACTAAAGCTTGAGTATTGGAATCAAGACTTATATGGTTAGATCTTAGTCCTAATAGCTCCAATCAAGATCATACTTGGCGCTAAAATGTATTATTCTTACTTTGCTCAATTAAAGGCTATGAAAATTGCACTAATTTGTTCAAAGCTTGCATGGCAAATAAATCTTTTGAATCTTGTTCTCTCAATGCTTGAAAGTTTGACATGGTAACTAAATTATCTCTATTATTCTATTCTATCTTGAAACAGACAACTACATACTGATGAAAGCTTTAGTTTAACTTTCCTCCTCTTTATGAGTATTCTTTAAATTCAATCTTTATTAAGAAATTATCATCAAATATGTTTGGATTTGTAGAAATAGAGTCAACAAAATTCATGTATCTTTTGAGGCGCATTGGCAAGATTTGTGGTTAATTTCTATGTGCCCTCATTACTATCATAGCCTCGCTAGTGAATAAGATATTTCAATTTGTCCTACCTTTGCCATGAATTAAGTATCTTTTCAACCTCATATTCTTCATGGTCTTCAATTTCAATACTAGGTGGTGATTGTTGTATCCTTCCCGGAATATGTGACTCTCTATAAGGTTCTAAAAGAGAAACATGAAAAATTAGATGTACCTTCATAGCAAATGGTAATTCTAAGCAATATGCCACTGAATTGATTTGCTTTTAGATAAAAAAAATGGTTCCAAATTTCAACAGTCTAATTTATCGCATGGTTGCTTAGTCTTGATATTCAGTTAAAGAAGCCATATCTTATCTCTAATATAAAAAGCAGACAAGTGATTCCTAAATTTATTTGTACATGTCTTGTAAGCATCTTGAGTTGTTTGTAATTGAAGCTTCAAGATTGTTTGGTGTTACAATAGCTATTTTACAAATCCTTCAGCCATTGAATTATTGTTCTTTGGCGTATTCCATAGATTAAGCTTCAGATGATATCCATAGTTAGAATAAAATGATATTTAGTGAATCAAAGCATGAATAATATTATTATATATAAATTCCGCTAATAGTAGATACAAGATTCAATCATCTTATTGATACTTAATATTGTATCATAAATATTGTTCCAAAATTTGGTTAACTCATTCTCTTTGGCTATCATTTTGAGGATAGATAGTTGAAGAAAGTTTAATATCTACCTTCAATATTTTAAAAAAGATTTTTTTAGAACTTAGATATGAATTGGAATCTTTGATTGGATATGATATCATCTAATAGGCCATGATATTAATATATACTATTGAAAAAGAATCTTGTTGTTTCTTCACTAGACACACTCTTTTTACAAAGGATGAAATGAGCCATTTTTGTAAGTTGATCAACCACTACAAAGATGCTATCTAATGAATTGGATGGTAGTAGATCTATAATGAAATCTATCAAGATAGAAAACCATGGCCATCTTGGAACAAACAAGGATTACAAGAGTCCATAAGGACGGTGTCGAGGATTTTTGGACCTTAAACAGATGTTACAAGAGAGTACAAAGTCCTTCACTACCTTCCACATTTGAAGCCACCAAAAATATCATGTAATAAGTTTCAAGGTCTTGTTAAATCCAAAGTGATCAACAACTGGAAAATCATGGCAAGATCAAAGAACGTATAGTCGTATTGGTCTTTCTAGGATATACAAACATTCTTCAAAATATAGAAGGTCTTCTTCAAATTTGAACTTATCGGCATTTTTTTTTAAGCAATATTTGATACCAAGGGCCAAAGCATCATTAGTAATTACAGCATGCATCTCATTGAAGAAACTAGAATCTATAGGCATGAATATAATGGTGGCACAAAGGCAAAATTATTCCAATTTTAACAAAGTTGTATATTATTGATCAAATAATGCCTTCCCTATTCTTGATACAAGATATGATTTCTTTGATAGAGTATCAAATAGTCCTTATTACTTTCCAGATTGATAAGTAATAATAAAATTAAATTAAGATAGCAAAATATTCTATCGAGCTTAGCAGCAATTAAGAACCCAAGCTGACAGCTTCTAAGTTCTTGTGATCCATATATACAGTCATAGGATGTATTGCTCCTTCAAAAAAATGATACCATTCTTGAAAAGAATCTACAATAGCAAGAAACTCTTTATCATGGATTTTATAATTAATTTTAACAGTAGAGAATTTTTGAAAATAAAATACAATAGGATGGAATTTGCCATTTATATCTATTTGTGAAAATACGACCCTTAGTGCAAAATCTAAAGCATCAGTCTCTATGTAAAATATCCTAATAAAATCAAGATGTACTAATATTGGATCTATAATAAATGCCATCTTGAAGTCTTAAAATACCTTCTCCACTTGAAGGCTTTATTTTAACTTATCTTTATATGTCAATCAAATAAGAAGGGCGACAACTTGAGAATAATTTTTGATGAAGATCTGATAGAAGTTAGCAAATCCAAGAAAATATTATATGTCTCTCACAGTCTTTAAAATGGCCCATTGTATAACTGCCTCTACCTTCTTGAGATCCATTGTCAAACACTCAATAGTTACAATGTTTCCTAAAAATTTGATCTTAACTTGATGAAATACATATTTTTCTGATTTAATATATAAACTTGTATCTTGTAGCTTTTGTAACACCAAGTTAATATGCCCCTCGTATTCCTCCAAATTTTTTAAATAGATCAAGATGTCATGAAAATAGATCACTATAAACTTGTCTAAATATTCTCAAAAGATAGCATTCATTAAATGCTAAAAGATAGCACGTTGTCGTGTTGTAAATCAAAACATAGTGTGAAAAATATAAAAGAATGCATTAAAATAAAAAGATTAAGATTAGAAGAAAGGTTGATAGAAAATTAGTAGTAAAAAGATACAATGGAAATTTACCTTGAAAAGTGAAATTTCTTCAAATTAGTAAAAAGGAAAAGGTTGAGGAAGTGGAAAAGACATGGGCTAAGAGGTCTTTTTGACCAAGAAGATAAAGAAGACCAGGAGGGAGATGATAAGGAAGGGTCGTGAAGAAGAAGGAGGAGAGTTTTTTTGGAAGGCATAGGATTTTTTTGATAGGCAGAATATGTTAGGGTTAATAAAGTATGTTTTTATATAAATTCTTCAATTTTATGAACTTTATGAATCTCATCTTGCACTTGAGAAACTAGAGGCAAAAAAAGACCCAGTGTTTCTTAGGGCTAAGACTCTCACCATGATATTTGGTGCTTCCACTGAGAAAGCTCTAAGGCTTCAAGATTTTTTAAGGCAAGATGGGAGATAATAGAACCAGTGGTAGTCAAGCTCAAGGAGGTAGTCAAAACTTTGCAGAGGAGTTCTTTAAGGCCATGCAAATGTTTATGGGGCAACAAGTTGCCAATGCAGCTGGACAAGGAGCTATAAAAGCTTTGAAAGCTGTTATTTCCAAGAATGAAAGATTCAGTGGGAAGAACATTTCAAATTTTTTAAGGAATTATACTTGTGAGATGGAAATCTATCAAATTTCAGAGGAGAAGATGATAGAGATATTTGACTTGGCAATTGTACCAGAGATCAGAGACAAGGTGAAACATCTTCATCAAAATAATTTTGAGATTACTTGGGCCAAATTTGAAGAGAGGCTTCCAGATGAGTTTTTTGATGAAGATGAAGAAAGGATGTCCGAAAGGAATTTCCTTGATTGGGTGGAACAACAACCAGGTAACAACATGGGACCAAGTGAGTTGTTAAGAGAATTTGAAAAGAAATTTGGACAACTCTCATTAACAAAGAAGAAGATTCTTGAAGTGAGAAAATCAGAGTTATTTCTACAAGCTGCAAATGAAGCTTTGGAGGATAGACTATTACTTCTTCTTCAAGATGGAGCAGCTGAAGGAGGTTTTAGTACCAATTGGAGACAATTGGAGGATTCAATAAGTCTTATTGCAAAGCAACAGCGGGTAAAGGCTAGGGGGTATGGAGTAAAAATGGAAGCTTCAGCACCACCAGCTACAAGGACTTCTTTAATGTTACCATCAAGCTCTTCAAAGGGTAAGGCTCTAGATGAAGATACTCTAGAGGAATTGGTGAAGGGATTGAAGGAATTGAAAGTAGAGATGAGTGCTTTGAAAAGGAATATAAAGCCAAGTATTTCTCAAACTTCTGGAGGACAGAGGGGATATGTTATGAGGTGCATTTGGTGTGATGATTCCAATCACAAACGTAGTGATTGTAAATCATTTGCTGATGCCATAAAGAAAGGCATCATTACCTTCAAAGAAGGAAGGATTAGAGATGCATCTATAAATTTTCCTTTGGACACTAACTTTACTAAAGGAAGAATGAAAAAATTAATAGAAGATCAAATGATGAAGCCTAAGCCAAGAGATTCAGGTAATGCAGATTCTTATCAAATTGTAGCTTGGCAAAATAATGTTGAAGCTCCATGTCTTGAAAATCATGAGACTATGATTAGAGGAGCTCAGGCCATTAGAGAGAAGACAAGATGGGATGATCTAGTTGATGCAGTTAGCATCAGAGCTTCCTTAAACAAGGAAAAGATAAATGAAGACTTTCAAGATGTCTATGTGGAAGTCAAAAGAGGAAGGAATGTAGAAGATGAAGATGAAGAATCAACGAATAAGAAGCAAATACAAAAAAGTGATGGTATAGGAGAAAGGATAAAAGCAGGATCAATAATAAATCAGCCACCACAAAACATTCTTTCATCTTCACAACCAAAGAAGGCATCAATTCCAAAGCAAAGAGTGGAAGAAAACATGGAAAGGCGTACGGAGAAGAAGAAGGACATTGAGAAAGTGGAGATAGTGATGACAAGTACCATTGATACTTGTTTGACTAAAGAGGAGGAAGAAGAGATTGGTCAAGTGTTTTTTATTGAATGTAAATCAAGCTTAGAAGGAGTTATGATTGTGGAGGATGATAAGATGAGTCATGAGGTTGAAGAAGAAGATGTGAATGATGATATACTTGCTGATTTGGAAGAAGAAGTTTTAGACATGTTTTCTCTTCAACTTCAAAGGAAGAAGGAGGATACCATTGAAAACATGGAAGAAAAAGAAGCAAAGATACATGCTTATGCCACTTTTAATGATGGTTACCAAAAAGAGCAAAAAATTGGCTTTAATGAGGCTCAAGAAGAGAAAATTGAACAAATAGAAGAATTTTTTAATGGAGAAATGGAAAATGAGGTTTTACAAATGTTTGTTGGAATGAATATGAGTAATACAAGGGTTATTATGGATACAACATGTATCCAAAATCAAGGTGAATTTAAATATGGAAGAGCGCAAGGCTTAATAAAAAAAAGCCCAGACCATCCAAATTCAAGAATACATAGTTGAAGAAATCACAAATGAAAAGATAGTTTACAAAGACACAAAGATACTTATTTATACTCACAACTATAACTTTGAATGTGATAAAGAAAGGAAGGAGGATTATTATCATTTATTTTGGAAAAAAGTGAAGCTTGGAGAACTTCAAGATATGATTTTAGCTTTGATTATTCATGGCTTTCAGAGAAAAATCATATCTAGGAGATTTTTTGATAGGGGAAAATGGTCCATTGAAATAAGCTAAATCGATACTAAGAGTTTCAAATAATGTAGAAGATGGAGAAGAAATGAGAGCAATAAAACAAACGGAGATGGTTAAGTTGGCACATGCCGGAGGATGTGCAGGTTTGGAGGGGGTGGATGTCGTGTTGTAAATCAAAACATAGTGTGAAAAACATAAAAGAATGTATTAAAATAAAAAGATTAAGATTAGAAGAAAGGTTGATAGAAAATTAGTAGTAAAAAGATACAATAGAAATTTACCTTGAAAAGTGAAATTTCTTCAAGTTAGTAAAAAAGAAAAGGTTGAGGAAGTGGAAAAGACATGGGCTAAGAGGTCTTTTTGACCAAGAGGATAAAGAAGACCAGGAGGGAGATGACAAGGAAGGGTCGTGAAGAAGAAGGAGGAGAGTTTTTTTGGAAGGCATAGGATTTTTTTGATAGGCAGAATATGTTAGGGTTAATAAAGTATGTTTTTATATAAATTCTTCAATTTTATGAACTTTATGAATCTCATCTTGCACTTAAGAAACTAGAGGCAAAAAAAGACCCAGTGTTTCTTAGGGCTAAGACTCTCACCACGACAACGTTGTCATATTATATTTACGTGCAGTGTATAAAAATATTAAATATCTTGTATCTATTGTTAATATATGTGTGAGTGCTAGAGGTTATTTTAGAAGATATTATAAGGAGAGGATTTATTATAGCCACTTAGTTAGTAAATTAAGATGGCTATTTGTTTTGTTCCTATCTTATTTATATCCTAGAATAGACTCTTTTGTAATTAGAAGAAAAGTAAAGGTTGTTTTACCTTTCTTGTTGACTTTTGAGGTAGAATGGACCTTAAGAGGGGTAAGAAAGAAGAGCATGGGGTGAATAAGGCCTATCCAATAGGATTTGGCTGCCCATGTGAGCATCTCATAGTCTAATATGGAAAGAAAGGGAGATATACTCCTCTTGCTAGACCGAGAGTGAGAGGCGGTTTTGAATGGTGAACTTTGAAGAAAGATAGCTCCAAGGAGATAGAAGCATTTGTAATGAAAATTGGTGAATGTGTTCTTTGAGTTGTGAGGATTCTAGAACCTACTTACTTGCTTGTTTTGGAGTTGTGAGCAAAACAATATGCTTGTTTTAGTAGAGTAGGATTTGCTGCCATCCGACGAAGAGGGGCAGAAACTTCGAGCTGCTACTGCAAGTTTGATTTCGACTCTTTCTTAGTGAAATTTATAGAGAATGTGGAAAACTATGCTATCTTTCTATCAAAAAATCTCTTGTAGCATTTGGAGTTGGAGAGCAAAAGTTGTGAGCTTGAGAGTGGGAAAGGGTTTGCTGCCACCTAATGAAGAGGGGCAGAGACTTTGTTCAACCACCCAAGTCGAACAGTCTCTTCAATCTTTTTGATAATTTAGGTGCTTATAGTAGCTTTTGTAAGATTTCTACAAAAACAAAAATTAATAAATTTGGAGCTTTGATGAAAGTTTTATGAGCCGTGAAGTGTCAAAGAGGATAAATTATTACTAGGGTTTGAAGAGTAGAATCAACTAGCTACAAAATCTAGAGTTTGAGAGGCATGCATGCGAAATTTTAGAATAAGTTAGATGATGGAGTGAGCTTTCTAAAAAGCTATTGCATGTCCAATTTGGAGAAGGGAAGTGATCACAACAAAGGCTGAAGTGAAGAGGAGCTTTGCTGCCTTTGCATTTGCTTGGAAATTTTAGCGCCTATTTCTTTTAGCCATAACTTTTAAATGGTAAGTCATCTATTTGTGAAATTTTGATATGTTTTACAATGGATTATTGGCTTTCTATAGGCTATAAGCACGCTTGATTCGACTTTTGGATGAATTTTTAGTGATTTATTTAATTTCAGCTTGTTGTATAACTTGTATTCCTCATATGCGGTTGTATTTTGAGGTATACTTGAATACATACACACTTTGCTTATACCTTTTATACAAGTATATATACTTGTATTTATATCAAGTATTTATATAAGTATTATATAAATATTATATATAATATTTATACAAGTACTTGTACAAATATTATACCAAGGATTATATATTATTTTATATAAGTATTTATACAAGTATTTATACAAGTCTTATACAAGTATAATACAAGTATAACTTGAAAGCTTGAACAAATATTGTGCAAGTATAGAACATACTTGCAGGGCTTCCTCTCATGTTCCCTGCTAGTTCTAGTAGCAACTAGGAATCCGGCGCTTTCCCAAGGCAAATTCTCTCTACCTGACAACGTGCATTTGTTAATCCAAAGGACATGATATAATATTATATTCAAAATGTCCATACCTTGTCCAAAATACGGTCTTCCATTCATCTCTCTTTTTAATCTGTATCAGGTTGTATGCTCTATGAAGATCTATTTTAATATAGATCTTAGCTTGGTTGAGTTGTTCCAAGAGTCCTGAGATTAACGATAGTGGATAATGATTCTTTATCGTTATCTTATTCAATCTCCAATAATCAACGCATATATACAAAAAAACTATTCTTTTTCTTTACAAAAAATATAGTTGCACCTGTTAGAGACTTTCAATGCTTAATAAAGTTCTTTGCAAGATTTTCATCAATATAATCTTTTAATATCAAAAGCTTATTTTGAGAAAGATTATAGATTGGGCCATAAGATGGTTTTGTTCCTTCCTTAAGATCTATAGCATAATTATATGGTCAGTACTTTGACAATATATTAGTATTCTTCTTCTAAAAAATATTTTAAAATTTGATAAATTGCTCTAAAATACTTGCCAATTAAATCATATCTTCTTTAATTAGAGTCATATAAATAACAAACGATGTACTTTCTTCAGCCAATCTTATAAAAGTCCTTGCTCCAACAAATAAAGATTTATCAATTTGTGGCTTTTTATAAATTTTTGTAAGAATCTCTATTGAAAATGTTACTCTTTGCGACTTCCAATCTATAGATGGATTATGCTTTAAAAACCAAGACAGCCTGAGAATAACAAGATTTGAAAGAATCTTAATAAAATTGAACACAATCTGACTTCTATGATCTTTGAACAATATTTCTATAGGCGTAGTTTAATGGATGATACTACCAGAGGATAAGGGTCATCTATCTATTACCTCTATATAAATAGGTTTATATTTTTGTATTAGAAGAATATTATGAAACTTAATGAATGCTTCATCTACAAAACAAACAAATGCCTTTGAATCTATCAAAGCAGTTGTTTGAAGCTTCTGAGGGCCAAAATACAAAGAGATTATAAAACAACAAGGAGATTGAGTAGAAAGATAGGAACCTGAATAGTTTTGAAATGTTGGATTGTCCAATTGCACAGTCCCTACTATCGCTGAATATTGTCATTTTCCAACACAATTGCACTCTTAGTTTTGATAATGTGTTGATTTTGTTTCTTCAAGCAATTGTCAACCTTGTAGCCTTCCTTGCCACAATACAGGCATAGACCTTCTTCCATTTGGCGCTTCTTTTCTTGTCAAGTAAGAGATTTAAATCATATTGCATCAAGTTGCATATCTTCTACTTTTAAGTGTGAATTCAAAATACTTGTTAATTTAGCAGAGGTATGTCAGATTATGTATTGTCTTGTTGAAGTCCATGAACATTGATCTTGTTGATGTTAAAATAATCGATTATCAAATTTTACAGCTTGGCTAATAACTTCATTGAGTGATTGTGGGTCCAAAAGCAAAAATAACAAATCTTTTATATCATCTCTTAATCTCCAATAAAATTAGATCATTAGGATTTTTTTGTCTCAATTGATGTTGCATATTAATTGCCTAATATTGGATGCATAGATTGATGCAAACTGCACCTCTTGATGTAATTCTTGGATCTTAGCTATTGTCCAACAAGTCTTGTCATGTTTTCCAAATGCTTTCATGAAAACTTCAAAATTGTTCAAAATTGGTGATCTTTTTTTAAACAAGGGAGCAAACCATGGTAGTTCTTACCTCATAAGCAAGGTACCAACCAATCCAATCCATGATTCTTCCATTGGATAAGTATTAGGTTGTAGAATTGTTATCAATCAAATTTGATTCATAAACTCTCAAAACTTTAAATGCGTACCATCATATTTTTCCAAAAGATTAATTTGAGGCTCCTTACATTATTGAAAAGGTGGATTTTTTTGGCATAGTATAGGTAGTACTACATCCTTAAGCAAAAAAATTGGATGTGGATGTAGTCTAGATTATGATACTCTAGATGTTGCATTGTTATAAAGTTTTGCAATAATTCCTTCAATCTCTGTACTCCTAGCAAATAAAGTAATAAGAGCACTTATAATGGTATCAAACTTAGACTTGAAAGATTCAATCATATTAATATCTTGACCTCCAACTATTCTAAAAGAAGAAAAAAATGAATCTATAAGAAAATAATATCAATTCAAAAGAGGGTAATCTATAACTTCTAAAATGCTTTAAGATCATCAAAGAGAGAGGTGATCCACTCTCTCACAAGAAGGACAAAGCTCCAATATTATAATGAAAAAAATATCAGTTTAGAGGAAGATAATCTGCAACCTCTAAAGTGTTGGTATACCTTTGACTAGAGGTATAATCCACTCTCTAACAAGAAGGATCTAACTCTAATATTGAAGATAAGATCAATCTTAAAAAATTATCAAAGATACAAGAATACAGAATAAGAGATTTAAACAAGAACAAGGCTTTCAAAAGAAACTAATAAGAACTTGAATTAACTAGATGAGTATACAAACAACACCAAAAAAGATGAGTTAGAATTCCAAGAGATGTATTGTCAAGACTGAAAAACTCTTTAGCCTCAATCCCTATATATACTCCTATCTAGGATGCTTCTTGAGCAGCTTCCATTAAACTAAGAGCTTCTTAAGAAGCTTCTATCAATTAGAAAGCTTCTTGAGCTCCTTTCATTAATTAGAAAACTTTTTAATTGACTTTTATCAATTAGGAAGCTTCTCAACCAACTTTTATTAATTCAAGAAGCTTCTAGAATATTTTAGAAGGTTCTATGAACCTCTAAAGTATATGTCTCTAACAAGATCTATCTTAATATAGATCTTAGCTTATCCAAGTTATTCCAAAAGTCTTAAAATTAATGATAATGGATAACAATTCTTCACCATTATCTTATTCAATCTTCAATAATCAATGCACATATATAAAGAACCATCTTTTTTCTTTACAAAGAATATAAATGCATTTGTTGAAGATTTTGAATGCTTGATGAAGTTTTTTGCAAGATTTTTATTAATATAATCTTTCAATATCAAAAGCTTATTTTGAAAAAGGTTATAAATTGGACCAAAAAATGGTTGCTTTCTTTCTTGAAGATCTATGGCACAATCATATGATCAATGCTTTAATAATATATTAACATTTTTTTTAAAAAAAATATCTAAAAATTTGTTACACTATTCTGGAATAATTATCAATGAAGTCATATCTTTTTTAGTTGGAATTACATAAATAACAAATAGGTACCTTCTTTGGCTAATCTTACAAAGGCCCTTGTTCCAATAAATAAAGGCTTATCAACTTGTGACTTTTTCTGAAATTTTTTTGCAAAGATTTCTATTGAAAATATTATTCTTTGTGACTTTTAATCTATAAATAGATTATATTTTTTTAACCAAAAAATTCCAAAAATAATAAGATTTAAAGGAGTCCTAATAATATTAAATATAATTTGGCTACTATGGTCTTCAAATGATACTTCTATAGGCGTTGTTTCAAAGATGACACTACTAGAAAATAAATGTCATCTATTTATTACTTCTACATGAACAGGTTTGGATTTCTATACCAAAGGAATTTTGTGAAGCTTAGCAAATATCTCATCTAAGAAATAAGTGGACGCCCTTGAATCTAATAAGGCAATTGCTTAAAGCTTCTGAAGGCCAAAATACAAAAAAATGATAAAATAACAAGCAAGCTGAGCAGAAAAAGAGGAATCCAAATAATTTTGCAATGTTGAATTTTTCAGCCGCATAGATCCTACTATGGTTGAATATCTTTATTTTCTTGAACGATTATATTCTTGATTTTGATAATGTATTGATTTTGTTTTTTCAGACAATTGCCAACTTTATGGCCTTCTTCGCCTTAATACAAACATAGACCTTTTCTATCTGATGCTTCTTCTTTTGTAGACTAAGAGGTTTAAAACGTATTATATTAAGCTACATATCTTTTACTTTTGAATGTGAATTCAGATTACTTGCTCATATAACAAGAATGTATCAAATTGCATGTTGTCTTGTTAAAGCCTGTGAACATTGATTCTGATGATATTAGAATAGTCAATTATCAAATTTTATTGCTTGGCTAATATCTTCATTGAATGATTTTGGATCTAAAATCAATAATAACAAATCATTTATATTGTCTTTTAATCTCCAATAGAATGGACTTAATCCATGATATTAATCTTTTGTATTATCTTTTAATCTTTCAATTGATATAGCATACTAATTATCTAAAATTAGATGGATAAACTGATGCAAAGCATGTCTTTTGTTGCAATGCTCAGATCTTGGCTATTGCCCAATAAGCCTTATCATGTTTTCTAAATATTTTTGCAAATACTTCCATAAAAGCTTCAAAGTTGCTTAAAATTGATACTCTCTTCTCAAAAAAAGGAGCAAACTACAATAATACTTGCCTCATAAGGTGCCAATCAATCCAACATGTGATTCTTTTGTCAGATAAATATTAAGTTGTAGAACCATTATCAATTAAATTTGGTTGACAAATCCTCAGAACTTCAAATGTGTACCATCATATTTTTTTAAAAGACTAACTCAAGGCTCCTTACATTATTGAATAGGTAGATTTCTTTGACGTAACATAGGTAGTAGTATATCCTCAAGTGTAGAAATTAGAGGCAAGTGCAATCTAGGTTGTGATATTTCAGATGTTGCATCATTATGAAGTTTTGCAACAATTCCTTCAATCTTTGCAGTCCTAGCAAATAAAGTAATAAGATCTCTTATGATGGCATCTAACTTAGACTCAAAAGATTTGATCATACTAATATTTTAACCTCCAACCATTCTACAAAAAAAAAAATGAATCTATAAGAAGACAATATCAATTTAGAGAAGAATAATCTGTAATCTTTAAAGGACTAATATACCATCAAGAAGAAGGATAATCTACTCTCTAATAAGAAGGATCCAACTTTGATATTTAAAATATGATTAATTTTAACAAATTATCAAGGATACGAGAATATAAAATAAGAAACTTGAATTAGAAAGAGATTTCAAATAGAAACCAATAAGGACTTGAATTATCTAAATAAATATATAAAGAATATCAAGAAAGATGAATTAGATTTCCAAGAGATGCATTGTTAAAATTGTAGAACTCTTCAAACTCAACTCCAATATATATCCATATCTAAGAAGCTTCTTGAATAGCTTCTATCAAACTAAAAAGCTTCTTCAGTAGCTTCTACCAACTTGGAAGCTTCTTGAGCTCCTCCTACTAACTATGAAGCTTCTCAAGCTACTTCTACTAATTAGAAAATCTCTAAAATATTTTAGAAGGTTTTGTGAATTTCCAAAGTGTATGTCTCTAACATTGATAGGAATTTTGCTAATTTATGGTGCATCATTGAAGCCATCAGGTGCCTAGTCTGTGATTTGCTTCAAATACAAAATCTTAGCAAGCTCAATTTTAGCCAAAGATATTTTAGGATCAGGATTCATTGTAAATATTTTTAGTGCTTTAAATATAAGTACCTCAATACTTTATTGATCAACAATTCTTCCTTGAAGATATGAAAAAATATCCTCTTCAAAATAGCAATTAACAAAACATATACGCAACAATATACCAATTGATAGATTGATAAAACAAATAATATTATGTGAGTCAAATCTAATATATATATATATATATATATATATATACCTTCTTATTGATGAACTCTAATAGTACATCATTGGAATTTTGGTACTCAAATCCATATACAACAACCAAACACTTGTAGATGAGACATTGGGAACATGGCGTGAAAACAACTCTTGTAGTAAAGCAGTCTCAAGAAAGGAAGGATGAAGGCAGATAAATGCCATAGCATATAAAATTACATGGCATCACATAAATGCAAGTAAATTTACTTAAAAGAGAAGTGGTTGAATAATTAATTGAATTATACTTGATAAATGACTCTGTAAGTCTATTTTGTGCATGTTCTTATAGAATACAATATATTAACTCAATTCCTATTGCAATACAATAATTTTCAAAGGATTTTAATTCAAATTCTTTAACATTATCCATATATAATGTTTTGATAGGATAATCAAGGAAATGTGTCGAAAAACAAATAAGCATAGAAAGAAGATGAGCAAACACTATATTTTGTGTTAATAGCAATAAAATGTATGATTGTTTGTTTGATGCATCAACAAGGATTAGAAAATAGCATAATAGATTAGACAATAGATTAATATGACTATAAATATTTCCATATAATTGCTCAAATATTGATTGTAATTCTTGTAAGAATTTTCAAATTGAGGGCTTGGCAATCATTTTTCCTTGCACAGATGTTTAATATAATTCTATAGAATCTATATTTGTAAGTCTTAAATTATATCTAGTTAAACATAGAATTATTATTTTTAATAATATAGATCTTAGATATTTCAATTATCTATACCAAAGAAAAACGTGACTCTTGTTAATAGAAATATTAAAAAAAATATATAATTGGAGGCCAAATTGCTATCCGATATAAGCCACTTATTGCAGCAAAATTTTTTTCAACAATTTTATTGTTCTTCTCAAGGACCAAAGCTTCTTACCTATTTAAAATGGTAGTTAAAGGATGAAAACCATTGGTATGTATATCTTGGTAGCTTATCAGATTTTGAGATATAGAGGGAGCAAACATCACATGTTTGCATTTAATAATAGAGCCTTCAAGCAATATTATCATTATTGGTCCCTCTTAGAATCAAAACTCATTCAATTCAACAATGATCATCAAATTTTTAGTTTACTAAGTTAAAAATTTATTTGTAAGAAAAAATCTCTTATCTTGCAAAATGATATGTATTGTTGCAAAGTTTATGAGCGTATCATGAAACTTATCAATATAGGTTTTTGTAGTCATATAAGCTTCTAAATCATCATTTCTAAATGGATCTATAGACACATGTATGGTATGAATTTTGTAGGTTATAGCTTGGAGTTTCTTATTTTTTTAGAACATCTTGACAAAATATTAAGAAGTTTGGCATTCATGCACTAGATGTCCAATCATACTACATTTTTGGTAAGAACGCATCTTTGATTGGTGTCTATCACCAGGATGAGTAGTTGGACACTTATTCTTTCCTTGTAGATGATGATGGTCATGATTATGATGACCTTGGTATTTGTAAACACCTTTTCTATGCTTCTGCAATCTACTTTTAGATTGTAATGCATTGAATACACATGATTCTAAAACCAAAATTCCAATAGAACAAGCCTTTACATTATGCAAGAGGAGTTCACTTTGTTTCTTTACAAGAAGCAGATGGAGTATGAATTCAAAGTGGCTCTAAAATTTCATGTTCCAATATTATTATGGAAGTGCAACAAATATTAGAGAAAAAGTAAAAAGGATTTTCTTAATTATTTTTTCTTTTGAAATGGTTTGTCCACACAATTGTAATTGTAAGACAATACGGTATATCTCATTATTAAAAGCACTTAAAGTTGGAAAATCTAATACTTGCAAGTACATCCAATTATAATAGGCCTATAGAAGAAAAATAATCTTTTGATAGTCAAACCTAGATCTGAGTTTTTTCCAAAGATGTGAAGGTTCAGTATTTGTAGTGAACAAAGAGGTTTTTGTAGAAATAACCATAACTAAAGTAGTAGATAATGTTAAAGTAGTCATTTTAATAAATATGAAATTGATAATTAATGTAAACATATATATATATATATATATAAAGATATTTAGAAGATTTAAAAATTATTATCAAGTGAGATATTAGATAAGAATTAGTATGATTATAAGGTCAAAAGTTTAAAAATAATATGGAATTATTATAAAAGTGAAAATTAATACTATAAAAAAATGAAAAAAAAATCTTTTTATTTTTTTTGAGAAGAAAACAAAATCAAAATCAAAAAAAAAGAAGAAAGAATGAAATTAAGGCTAAAAGGCCAGCAACTTGGACTGAATTGGAAAGTGTAGACTGAGAGGCGGGGGCCTATGCATTGGGAGGCTAGTCAACGGAGCGGATTTGATAAATTGCAGAGTCAGGAGCCGGATTGGGATCGACTGCATCACGACAGCGGGATCGACGGTGATGGATACGGACAATTTGGTTGGACTAATGCAAGGCGACGACTAAGGCCGAGGTCGACTGCGGAGGCCGGGGTTCCAGTATCGTGAGGATTAGTAGCAGATAAGGACAAAGCAGCGAACAAAAAAAAAAATTGAATATACATATAAAGAGAAGCAGGGGAGATAAATAGTATTTCCTCGACTAAACTCTAACACTATAGCACACAGCTATACTAAACATTATAGAAAGCGCCTACCAATATTAAATGCTTTCAACAATTCCATAATCATTAGATTTCCACAACATTGGCCAAACCTATAATATTTAATAATCACTTATTTTATATATATATGTATATATATATATTACTTATCTCCTTCATCCCTTTTCCTTCTCTTGTACATGCAAATACAGACATCCTAAAGGAAATGTGCAGACTGTGTACACAAATAGTTTTTTCGAACTACACTTCATACTCCATTGCTTTAAAACCATTCATCGGAAATAATAAATAATATTCTAGTGAATAAAACAAAAAATAAACAGGTGAACAGGCTCGTCTCTCGCTGAAGTATTTGTCTTTGGTGTAAAATCCATCGTTCCTTTTTATACATACATAGATTTACTCCATTAAAGAAAAAAGAATTGTGGTCATCTTGCCTTCGACGTCGTCATCTTCGTCTTCTCCATCCTCTCCTTTGTTGTCGTGTGTGTCTCCGGGTGGCGGAGGGAGGGGCGGGAGGGAGAGAGGAAGGCAATGGAGGTTTAATGGACTGCCCGGCACCATGTGCAAATATCTGAGGCGACCCTCGGGAATCTGCTTTGAGAGTGGTGACGCACTTTCAACAAATGAAGTTAATCTGCATCCCCGCAGAATATCCCTAGCATCTATAATCCCCTTGGGATGGAACCATCATCCCGGCATCGTGGTTTTGTCTGCAAGCCTTCACGCAAGAGATTCACGCCTGCGCCCTCTCACTCCAAACTAATCTTCTGGTTTATTCCTTTTTAAAAGAAAAATTTCGGCCCTCACGGCAGGCGTGCACTATAGATCCAGATTCCGGACCACGCCTCTTTTCTCACAGATTTCCCAGCGGGCGGAGTTTATCATCAGATCCATCGCCTCGCATTCGTGCCTCAAGAGCTGAGATCTGCCTTCACCACCACGCGCGTGGAAGGCGCCCGGCTGGTGTCGTTCACTGGTATCCCAGCTGGTGTGAAAGTGAAAAATCTTGGCCCGCCGTGCCATTTCAGTGCCTGATCGTGGAAGGCATCGCGACCTGTGCTTCCCTCGGACCCATGCTCTCACCCTCCTTACGCTAGATACATGGAACGACTTGGACTTAATTTTGTCTCAAGGGATCACAATCGAAGTGTGAGGATTTAGAACTGGACATACCTGGATATATGTATATATAAAAATATATAAATTAAGTCAAATTTTGAAAACCTTGCCACGTGCATCGCTGTGTTGATGCCTCGATCGCCATGCTCATGTGTTCCAGGTGCCGCATGTGATTTCTTCCGAAGAGTTGGTCATCGATTTCACGCTGATAAACGTCCATCCTCCGTGTTGGAACACGCCTGTGTCCCGGTGCTTCCAAGTCAGCGCGTGGGGACTAGAGAGTTCCTGTCACCTCTAATTCCGGATTCAACACTGTTCCTATCGCAGAGATCCTTGTGTCGAAAAGCTACATGCTCCGGATGGGTTCTTTCCACTAAATGTTAATCGGAGGAAAAAACATAAACGAGAATAAAATGAACAGGCGCAGATAATCATTTTTTATTTACACACAACGGGGTTTGAATGGTGATCAGATTTTAGGTTTGCCGCTCTGTCGACGCTGCGTATCCTCATTTAAGACAATCAAAGAAAATGGAGAATTATTTTAATGATATATAAATATACGAAGTTATAATAAACGTGGCAAATGTGTAATCCAAATCATCCTTGCATCGAAACCTAATCCATAACTTTCATTGAGACATCTGCACCACGACTATAGATAGATACATAGAATTTTATGTATATGTATATGTATATATATATATATATATATTTAACCGATACAACTTAGAGGAGAACAATTTTTAAAGATGAACACTGTTTGTAATACTATTACCAGGGCGCTTCACTACTCAATATTATTACTAGTGACTTCATGTGTGCTTATATATATATATATATATATATATAGATGGTAACCACCCGCACAGACTTTAAAGCCGTGTATCTGGTTTGAAAAAGTTTAAAAAAAAGAAAGAAGTCAGGCAGTACAGACATAAGAAAATTGTTTTTTAAAATTCTTTGGTGCCAACCCAAATAGTCACAGCAATCCTCTAGCAGAGCTGCGCAGAGTCACTGCAAGCCACCACATCGTGGACTCCCACCTGCAATGTACTCTTCTCACCAAACCTGGCATACAAGAAGCTCACAGAGTGTATTTGTTGTAAATATTTACTGTCTTATAATACTAGGTTGCCATTACTGCAGTCAGGCTGTCAAGTTCCGGTGCCTCTAACTGAAGCTGTGACTAAACGCAATTCAAGCCCGTCGTCACACAAATATAAATTTTATTTTTTTTGGTAATTAGAGGTGACAGGAATTAATGCCAAACTTAATCCAATAACAGCATCATCAGTGGACCCAGATCCCACGCTTGTGTGTCTGGCCAGCACCGGACTGTGATTTTTTCCTGGGTGAAGAATCTCTGCAGTGGTCGTAGTCTTGGGGGAAGCTTCCATTTGTAGCTGAACCTCACGACACAACTTGCAACCACATTTCCAGGCTTGATTATTTTTTTAAAAAATCCTTTCCAGTTATTTCCGTGACACACTGAACTTAATAAGTCGATAGGGTTTGTGTCTTGTCAGCTTTCAGCTCTTACCACTTGGTTTTTCAATAATGAAAGTACCCGTGGGTGCAAAAGTCGCACGAATTCTGGGTACCATGAGTGATCTCTGCAAGTTTCACGACACCCAACTTCAACTTTTAAGAAAACTGCAACTCACGACTTGCTTCTCTTCTTCTCTTATTTCCCACCAGATTAGTCTACCAGTGAAGACCATCTTTAAAGTCTTTACGCATGGCTGAGAGCTCTCAAGTCGTGCTCAGTTCTGTTGAGACACTAAATGTCATTACTTTTGCTTACTTGCAATGGAAATGGAAACCTGGCAGCTGGTTCCAAACCTGACATTGTATTGTCACAACATAAATTGCAAACTGTTCATTCTAATCTATTTCAGCTTAAGTGGTGGGTCACCGTCTCAGTGCCAGTTATCGAATTTCCATTACCAGAACCAGGGTGGAAGGAGTAGGGTGAACCCCCAAAGATTCTTTAAGACCTAAAAAACGCCCGTTGTATTGAACAACCTGCATCTCGATGTCAATCATGAATTCAAACTGTCAGGTGAACTACGGATCAAAGCCAGCAGGAAGTGATGAAACTTTCTTGACCCACTTGTTAAGGATTGAATTTTAGCCACTTGGAGGTAGTGGTCTGTCACCTTGAGAACACCTGTTTAATAGAATAAGAGGAGCACCACAAGCAAATTTAGGGCTGCCACCTGTTCACGACTTTGACAGGGCCCTGATCGCCACCAGTCCACGACTTCAGTTTTTTAAGCTCGGACAAGTAAACATACTATTACCCTACCTCTTGTATAGCAAAATTCGAATTTGTGTACGAGTTTCGAAAACTCCAATACACTGAAGAATAAAACATAAGCCCAGGTTCCCATAAGATAAATTGTAATAGTAAAGCAGTTCTTCTCAACCATTCAACCAAGTCTGCTGGCCTCTTGAAAATTCGCCCAGGACAAACATCACATCCAGGAGATTGCAACCATTTTGGGAGAGACAGAAAGGGAACTTCTTCTGAGTATTGTAAGGTTCTCTAAAATACGACCTATTGGAGGAGTCTCAACATGGCATCCAATCCTTGGCTCCAGTAGTCCTAAATGGTTCCACAGCTCAACCTTTTCGATGCATGGAGAGTATACAATCTTTGTAGCTTGATGGCCTCAGGGGTCCCAACCATTGGCAGAGCTAAGAGATCTACCACTACCTAGAGAAGATGTCCAAAACATCGAAACCACCGTTGTACGCAGGGAATGACAAACTTCTAACTAGGTTAACAAGAGAATATCCAGCAGCCCACTCCAAACCTTCCAATTTTCCTGTTGGCCACACTGTCGAACGGAGCGATATCGACAGGCGGCACCTGGGATGTGTATAAGAGGAACGTTCTGTGGCAGGGGAATTCACGTTTAGTATATGTATGCTGCACTGGGTGTAGATGAGAATAGGCAGTGACAAAGAGAACACTATTTACGGCTGAGGAAGCTAAGAAAGGTAATGCAAGGTTGAGGTTAAATTAATGTCTTCTGGGTATTCTCAAAAAAGAGGCATGGTCAGAGGGTTGTCGTCTTGGTTTGGTACATCAACAGTTGAATTCTACTGTATTTCATGGGAATGGAAAATTTCCATCTTTGTTGTTGAGTCCAGGGTGGGTAACTGACTCCATCGACCACCATCTCATTGAAGCGAACACTTCGCATTCACCAGGCATTCTGCATAGCTAATGGTAACTTTTCAGGATGAGATCGTCTGAAGGTGCAGTAGATATCTTCGAGTAGAAGAGTCTGGAACCCCACATAGGAGAAAACTGGGTGGTAGGGAATAGCTGGACCCAAGTGGATCTTGTTCACAATTAAAGGATTTCAATGATAGCAACCAACAATCCTGCCGATCAAGGATTTCAATGATAGCAACCAACAATCCTGCCGATCAAGGATTTCAGACTTGGTTCGCTACAGTGTAAGGGAGTAGGTGAACCAATTAATGGAAAAGGTAATGTATGAGCAAACAGCTCACCAGAAGAGAGTGTAAGAGGACTAGTCTAACCAGATGCTTCACAAATGATGCTGAGCCTGGATGAATACAGCTGACAAATACACTTACATTTTACAGAAGCCGCTCACAAAGAAACGGATAACCAAGCATAAAATAGTCAGAGGTGCATAAAAAAAGACAGATAGCATGGTATAAGCGGAAAGTTACCTAGTTTCTCAAGTCGGTATTGAGGTTGACTCTTGAACATCTTTAGATTCTGGTGCTTCACGGGTCTCCGCGTCCCAATCCTCCTGCATAAACAGCCCTCAAATCTACTGAGTCTACTTAAAAGTGAGAGACTAGCCAAGTCTTGATGGGAAAAAAACCTTAACATTAAAAGGATTCATACACTACTTTGATTAAGATATTAATAATTATGAACAATACCAACAAAATACCATCTCCTACACTGTCGCGTCGGTATGTATACAGTGTAATCAAAATTATGCTTGAACGTTCAAAGACTTTAAGAAACCTCTATTGTTAGCTAGTTGTTAAATTCCCGAATGGTAGAAAGATAGCAACAACCAGTTGAAAAGAAGTTTTACCTGTCTCGAAGACAATTCTTCGTCTGTTTTGAGTACCTCCGTTTCTAGAGCTTTAGAATCCCAACCAAGCAGATCGCGTATCGCCTGAGCATAACCTCGGTGTGCTAGAATATTCTTAGTTCTTCTGACTTTCTGCGAATGCTGTATTATACGTGCGACGTCTGAATATTTTCTCTTTGTCCTGAACAATCAGAGAAACGTCTCGTGAAAAAAAAGACAAAAAAAAGAAAATTCGATACTGGCTTGCTCTAGCACAATTTATCTACAATGAAGTACAGTTGACAATTCCCTCAAGTCCTCTAACAGCACCGAATCAAGAATTAACTCGCTGATCGGAATGTACTGATGAATACTTACTTCCTCCCTCCTGCGATACAAACCAAGCATTTAAACTGCCCACAATCCTGCATCTCTTCATAGAGCTTCCGCAACAAGTGGTTGTCCTGGAACAGCTTCACAAAGTACTCAAAGGCCTTCTCTTTTCTGCCGTTCTGAGCCTCCATTTCTGCGGTGTCCTCAAGACCCTGACTTTCATCATCTGACATCATGTCACTACTATCATCGTCCACATCTTTCCCTACAGGTGCACCATTCTCGTCGTCTGCCTCATCATCGATGAAATCCTTCAAAAAATCCCGTAGACTAATGGACGCTGCAAGCTGGGCCTCGAGGAAAACATCCATGGGGTCCTCTTCCTCCTCCTCCTCCTCCTCCTCCACTTCTTCCTCTTCTTGTTCTTCTCCTTCTCCTCCACCTCCTTCTTGTTCTTCATCCTCTAATTCTTCTTCTTCTTCTTCTTCTTCTTCTTCTTCTGCACGTGGCTTTACATCACTCTTCGAATTATCAACACTAGAAGCATCTCGATTCTCCTGCGAATCTCTGTCTTTAGATCCAACAGACCTGTCCTCTATCCTTGCATCCAGATGAGACTCTAGACGATTGCTTGGCTTCTGGGAAGATGAATGACGATGAGATTCCTTTTTCCTTTGAGACACGTGTTCTTTTGAATGCTCTTTATAAGGCTCTGCAGTTGTCTTCTTCGCTCTCATGTTGTGCATGTTGAGGAATTCATCTGCTTGTGAAGAAGGGCGAGGTGGCAGTTCAATGTCATGGTCTCGCTTCTGGAATTTTCTGGGAGGACCAGGATCACGGCCACGGAAAGCCTCATTTGAGAGGAACGCACCTCTGCCTCTTCCTCTGCCTCTTCCTCGTCCCCTACCCCTGTCACTTGGAACCTCGTCACGACTTCGATAGTCAAAGGGGGGTCTAATACGATCATACAGTGAACTTCTACCAAAATCGTCGTCCCCACGACCACGGCCGCGACCGCGACCGCGACCGCGCCCACGACCCCGACCACGACCGTTCTGATTAAAAGGACCGTCAGAAGTCCCACGAACTGAAAACCTCGATAACTTCTCAACGTTCAGAGGTCCCAGCCGCTCCGAGATACTTCGGCGCGGAGGGGGATTCCTTTGCTCGACATCCATGTCGCTTCTATCCCTCCACCCACTACTTCCATGATGTGACCCTGAGTGTCTTAAACTTGAAGGCTCAGCGCGTGAAACATGGCCGTTACTTTTGCCTGTATCATATCTGCACATATAAATGAAGTTCTAAGCTGTCAAAACACTAACCTAGAATTAACTTTTTCTATAAAACGGTCTTAACAGAAAGCAGTTTTACAAAGAAGCCGTGAACAACACACACACACACACATATATATATATATATATAGAAGCATTACCTGCTACGTGAGCGATCATCCAAAGCAGGTGACCGGCCCTTCTCAAAGGATGAACTACGCAAGCGGGGCTCGTTGTCAATATAGCGCGCTTGCTCCTTGCTATAAGACGAGAATCGAGATTTCTCTTTCACATCGAAGCTGCCAGCCCTGAGACCCAATAACGACTCGTCACGTTCTCCCAATGAACTTGAAGGAGCTGGTTCCCGCTCCAACTCTCGGCGGAAATTATCCCTACCTCCCGACACATCCTGACGAAATGGACGTTCCAATAACTCACGCGGTTCTCGAAAGTCTGCCCTATCTGAGGGTAACGGGGGACTACGGTTTCCACTATTTTGGCGTGAAATCTCATCCAAAGAGCCTGGGTAGTCGTAAGCGTTCATATCATAGTCAGACTCTTGTCGCCTACGGGAGCTGTCAGCTTCAAGAAGAGTCAAATACTGAGGAGGTCGATTTTTCTCAGGAAAGAGATCCTTGGAAGACGGCTCTTTAGCAAAGAGCTCATTTCCAACCGGGAAACTGTTGCGGTCGAGAGCATCACCAGAATACGACGCGTCAAAAGGTCTGATCTTCCGCTTAGTGGAAATCACGTCGTCTCTTCTACTGCGATCATAGTCACCCCCGCTACCATCCTTACGATCGCCGCCGAAGGTATCAAAGGACCGCCGCTCACGATCCCATGCGTCATCTCTGTCCCTGTATCGGTCTCGGTCTCGACCCCTGTCCCGGTCCCTATCCCTGTATCCTCCATCACGACCTCTGCCACGCCCTTTGAGGTCCTTGGACGATGCGTAAGGATCATGTGCACCAGCATAGTAGCTTGAATGACCGGACTCTCCAATCGGGGCTCCTCTATAATCACCGTCATACTTTCTTGTGTAACTATCTCCCAAAGTATCCCTTGAGAATGAACTCTCATACGATGCAGTCCCGATGAAATCTCCCCTGTTCCCGAAATTATCATACTTTCGCGATTCGGCATGCCCGCCTCGTGGATAACGAGGCTCGTCAAAGGGTGCTCTCGCAGGATCCCTGTACGAGGAAGGCTTACGATCATACTTGGAGTCATACTTGGGGTTGCTGTGGCTAAAGCTGAATTCTTCGTGAAGCGCTCGAGAGAATTGAGTGTCACGAACACCACGATCTTCTCGGTGCGGGCCAGCGTCCATGTGCGGAAGGTTGTAATTCTTCGTCATAGAATAGTCGAGCCTCCCACCTCGCGAAGAGTACTTGTCATCTTTCGAGGCAAAATATTCGGCAGCCAATCTAGTTGCTTCGCTGGCTAGCTTCTCCTTGTCTCTATCACCTCTATCATCGAAGGGCGTTCGCCCTTCATTACGAACACCATACGAGCTGCCACCGTACCCGGCTGGTTGGTCCGTGTCGCGGCCATGAGCTACCCAATTCGGAGGTCTGCTTGTGAAGTCACTCCTGGTTTTCGAAGGATATCGATATGACGGAGAAGGAGTGCGAGAAGAAGGAAATCCACTTGACCTGTATCTGGAATGCATTTTGTTCTCCCAAAAACCGATGCTTCGCCTTGATTACAAAACCTTTCCTACTACTAACGAGATAGAAATCTTTAACTGCATGTACGATGGGAGAAGAACATCAGAATCCAACGGAAAGTGATACCACAAATGCCGAGATCATCGACCTAACAACAAAAGTAAAGAAACGGCATGAACTAGTTTACAGAGCAGTAAACTCACTGAAAAAACAGCGCACATAATGAGGAACAGTAATCAAACCTCTTGAAACTTGAAGACAGTTCTTTAACTAAATTCTAATGGACGATGTCGGCTACTACTGCATTAAACAAAAATAATTATCAGGCATAGAAGTCAGAGACTCTCCACCAAAGAATTCAAGAACTGAAGGTGCTCTTAACCAATTGCATGCGGCGTCTCAAAAGAAACGATTGCCTTGGAACGCTGCATCAGCAAATCCAACTAAAGGTGGTGAGTTTTAAACTAAGGATTTCTGTTAAATCACTACAATGCTTGAAGTCAAAAAATGATGAACACTCCGCACCAGAAAACTCGTTCAGAGAGAACCCAGGAAACCACTATAAAACCCTATTCTCGACTCGCTTCCACGTCTAAGACCCGCAACTACCGAGCTTCCACTGCTATGTCGACCGGAGCGGGAAAAAAAACACCAACATTATGTGTGCGTCGCTTTCCACGCCACGACCCGTCCTATCTCAACGCAAAAAACACAGATTCCCAAATCACTGAACATGCTTACCTCACGCGGCGAATAAATCCTCATTACTCGGCATCCATCCGAGCACATGCAAAGGAACCTCACAACCAATTCCTTCTAACCCAGCAGACGATAAAAGTTCGAACTTGCAGAATTTGGCGGAGCTAGTGGATCCTAGAAGCGGCAGCCGAGCCGAAGAGATACTGCAAACGGCGTTGCCTTCTCGCGGTGAGAGAGAGCCTCGTGCCGAGCTCTGGGTCCTCAAAATCCCCCCCGGAACCACCTCTGACGTCCGCCTCATACCCGGAATAGTATCTATCTGGGGGTGCCATAATAACCTTTATACCGAAGCCGGGTATCTGGGACTAATTGCAATCGCATGCATTGCTAGCTCAACTTTGTTCAACTTTGTTCAACTAGGATTTTGAAATCCGGTTGAGCAAAGTGTAAATACTACTTTAGGATGTCATGAAGTGGAATCATGAAACGAAATGCTGACTTCACATTGAAAGTACTAATTCTTTGCAGATATTCTACTTTAAAATTCAATTTTAAGTTTCCATTTTCTATTTGTCAAAGACGTATGTGTGGGGTTTTATTATCGGAATATTACGTGGACGTTTTCCAAGTGGTATCTGACAAGCAAAGTACGTGCCTTTATAACAACATGCAAATCAAGCTCAAATCACGCTTTTTAATCGAAGATTCAATTCATAATCTCTACTTTTTAAAAAAAATATATGATTATTATGATTATTATTATTCTTACAGGTCAGTTTACATAGCATTCATCATAGTTTTTCTGAAGTACCAGAATGCAAGCTAATGTCAATAAATAGTTAAGCTATTATTTATCAATATCCCTCTTTTATTTCATTTTCTCATTGTCCATATAATAGAGGAATCTGTCTAATTGTAGGAAAAGTTTTCATTCAAAATCATTACAACCATGGTAATTTTTGTAGTTTATTGTAAAAAAAACAGTGGGTTTGTCAAAGAATTACACACGCAACAACCAAAAATGTGTGATATGGGGTGGGAAGCCACTCTAATTTCAGTGGTGGAACAGAAACTTAGCTGTTCTGATGGACGATCTACATTGCATTGCAACAACATTTCTACTCCTAGTAACCCATCAAGTTACTCCACACCATCTTATTAGAAACAAATTGGGGTTGGAAAGTCTGAGGGTCTGACCATCAGGAACAACAAAGAGTGGTGGGCAGCTGGCATGCTCACGGATAAGATACCCTAAAATCGAATCTCCATGTGAAATGCTGAGATCCGCCGGTGGACCTGGTGGGGGCGGTTCCGGTCCTTAATCGAATCACCTACCCGCCTTACACCCTTCGAGAGTACAGAGACGCCTGGGTATGGCAACGGTATGTCCGTAGCTATTATTCGCATTCTTTTTATCCTTCTGGGATGAGCATTTCCGCGGAATGAAATTAGGTTGCTTTGCAGGACTCTAGCTGAAGAGCTCATTCGAATTTCATCAGTATAATCCTAACGAGTGGAACTTAAATTAAGGTTTTAAAATCAACTCGGATGTGTGGTGTTGTGTTTAGAGAAGATTTCTAGAAAGTGATCTCCGCCACTTTAGGGTTCCTGTGCCATGCGGAGATTTTGTGGAGTAAGGTCCTTCCTCATGCCTTTGTGTTGCGTTGCTGGTGCATAGTTGGAAGCGGTAGGTTCCTTAATTTTGAGATTGGAAGAATGGTGAAGATTAATTGGTTTAAAATGTGCGTGTACAAGTTCAGTTGAGTTCTCATGGTTGGAAACTGAAGTTGCGTGTGATGTACTGATGACAGAAACCATCGACAGATTAAGTGTATGACTTTTGTGCATTTCTGTACGGGTAAAACTGTTCGTGACTTTAGTGATCCCGAATGAATGTTGTATCGGCTATAAACCTTAGCTCTTGAGATGCCATTCGTGATTTTCTCCTGTTGTGAAAGAGGAGGCTATTTACATGCGAAGATTGTTCTACATCGTTATGATTACTTTCGCAGCGTGACTTTTTTGTTGAGTGCATTATGCTTTTCGATCCTTGGATTCTAGGAGCCACCGAGATGCGATTTTGTTCGGTTTTCAATCTTATGATATCCGAATTTCTTTTGCAACAAAGATCGTTAGTCACTACATAGAAGAATCTCAAATAATGATACCGCTGAGTTAGGCGTGCTGCATGTCTTGAATTGGCCAAGTGCATCAAAGGATAACACGCACATGAAGCAAAACGTCAAGATTGCTGAAGCAAAACTCAATTTTTTTTGCAGATGTACTCTAGAACTGTGGCTTACTTGAAGGAAAAATGGGTATGGTGCTCGGTGCAGCAACGCAGAATTCTCCCCTCACATCATCCATCATTGGATTTAACGAAAATGACGCTTCAGAATAAGCTCACTTTTACGAGGTTAATTCCGAAAAGATGAAGAGTTCATAGTAAATATGAATAGTGACAGGTAGGAATGGCATCTGGTATATATGTTCAGTGACAATGTGGATTGCAAGCAGAACTGTAGTAGCTGTATAGGCTGTCTTCTTGCGGCCCGTTTGTTATTTGGAACAATTCATGAAGAATGAGCTCCTTTTGGAGTCTGCAAAGCTGTCAGTAGATCACAGGAAGTTGGTTGTGCTACATCACGCAATGAGAGATAGTATGCCTGGTGGATCTCCAGCTGCCTTGAAGAGTGAGCTGGAATTTAGAATGAGGAAACTGCTTATTTTGATACTAAAATGATGAATGAAAAATGAGAGTTGAACTCACCTTATTTTTTCTTTTATACCTGCTAGTCTTAGATCAATATAAAATGCCCGCTTTTTGTGCATCAGGTGTTAGTGCAGGCGTTGAGAGGATGAACTATCCAAAGATAGCAGCCACTGTGGCTTTCAAGATCTGGCTTGAGAACGTAGTAAGCTCAGCAGGCTAAAGATGAAAGTCGGACTAGCTACGAAGTTTTGAAAGATGCCTCATCCAAACATTTGAGAAGTGGTTCAGAAAACTCTTACATGTCAAGTTCATCCAGTGGAAAGAGTCGAAAGGAACAATGAACCAAGTCTCTAAATTGGAGAATGCTGAATTGAAGAACGTGTTTCCATCCTTTTTGCAAAGCAAAGAAAATGAGTCAGATGGTGAAAATGATGAACTCGTGCAGGTATGATATCTGATCAATAGATTACTTTCAGACTAGTTTTCTATGTCCTTGCATTTGCAAACATTACAATTTTATCAGCGCCCATTTGGTCAATACGCATGCCGCTGTTTCGAAACCTTGGAAACAATCTTAGAGTATACAGGGATTTTTGCTGATGAATTATGTGTGTCCAGCTGGGCCAGTTTCTCAACCTACATCAAACTGATCCATGCGTGTCAGAAGAAATATGAGTAAGTATTGCTCTCCTGTATTTTTCTTGTATGCAGGTACTATCAGTGAATCGAAATGGCCAGTCAATAGAGATAATGAATAGTGTAGCAGTGCCAAAGCAGCAGCTGCAGCCACTGCATCAACGAAGGCTCCTGAATCGTGCAAGAATATATTGAATTTGTCTTCTACTCCACCCTGCTCTTCGACTAGATTGCCATCAGAAGGAGAGAATTTGAATGAATCGATTTCTTAGGATCCAATCTTTGCAGCTATGAGGGTCGAGGTTCGATTAGAGGTATGAGCAACTTGATTGCATTATATGGGTCAAGTTGGAGCATGGTTAGTGCGTATGTGTATTAGTGCACTTGCATTACAAGCCCGTATAAGTGAGGTACTTTCAGGTTCTGTTTCCTTAAAGCATTATTTCAATGCTTATGAATAAACAAAATGGTGGGAACTGGAATGCTGTCAGTAGTGGACACTCATCAACAGCAATCCACTCTTTCGTGTAAAGAACAGCAGGTCAATTTGCAGCCTGAAGAAAAGTTTTGGGATATCTATAAAATGTTTCTAATTTTGATGGTTGTTTGCAAATCCAGATGTGGAGAATGCGTAGCACTATTCCTTGGCTATTTGGAAGGTTAATTACATGCGAATACCTTTCCTAATAAGTTCTTAAAAGTACATGTTGGTTGAACAGGTTTTTGCTGTGGACATTTATCCAGGTTTGTAATTTTATATTGTTGTCGTGGATTTTACTGCTGATCAGCATACGGAAGGAGTTTGATAAAATATTCGTAAAGTGAATCTTTCCTGTCTTGAGTTCTCAAATGCGGCAGAAGTTAAAGCAATAAAACTCTAGAATTGTGTAGCATTTTCGTAAGTCCTATCTTGTTTACTTTTGCATGTTCAGAAGTAACTCAGATTAGTGTACATCGCTCCATTCAACATTGGCAAGTTTGTATTAGTCGCTTAGATTCCCTTAGTCTCCTTTTAGACTTATGCGGTTTTTCAGTTTCAACATTTATGCATGAAAAACACTGACTTGTGATGTTTATGGCAGCGGCACGTATTGCGAGGGTTGTATTACTAGATCATGGCACGGGATTAGTAGTTGGAAATGTAGCTGTTATTGGCGATTATATGTCGATGCTACAGGTATTTGAAATGGTCCCTCTTCTTAATCGAAATTGGTGGCGGCATATTAAAAAAGAAACAGAACAGTCTTTGAACAATGTGTTAGTTTGTTCTATCGTGGTCAATGAGTTAGTTTGTATCACGCTCTAAGCAAGAGTACAATGCTTACATTGGACTATCCCTTCGCTTAGGTGTTTGCAAATTTTTGTTCTTCAGCTGTTTTAGATCTTCTGAAGTGGGTGAGATGTCAGCGATTTTTATGGATGCTCGGTATTTCTATGTGCATTCTGTGCTATTAAATTGTCTCAAGCTCTTAGGGAAGATTGGTAATGGTAGCGCTTTTGACAGCCTGTCACAATTGGAGGAACAGGTAAAGATGCAGGGAACCGACATCCTAAGATACAAGAGGGAGTACTTATTGATGTTTGGGCACCAATTCTGGGAAATATTGTGGTAGGCCAGGGAGCAACGGTTGTAGCAGGATCTCTTGTGTTGAAGGACGTCCCAGCTCACAGGTCAACCTCACATGTTTTTGTTCTTTTATGGATGTCATCATGTGAATGTTAATTATGTAAATGCCATTATGCTTTGTTTTTCTTCATTGAAAAAAGGACTTTGTAATGATTTGCACAATGGACAACGGTTATACATATGGTGGACTGCAGTCTGGTCGCTGGAACTCCTGCAAAAGTGGTTGGTTTCTTGGAGGAATCAACACCTTCTGAGACGATGAAGCATATTATTGTCATTTTTAAAACTTAAATTTTTTTAAATTCTCAGTTTTTTTTCAAATTCTCGTTGTCTTTACTGTCCTCGTGTAACTCGATGTCCCATTCAGGATCAATCAATTTGTAGTATCATATAGGTGTAGTTATGGAATCCAAATTTTCTGACTTGTAGCTTTGTGCAAATTCTGCTGAAAATTTTGGTTAGGAGCTTGAAGAGGCAGTGCATAGGCAGGTGGGAGAACCTGTGTGGAGGCGCTTACATTTGAGCTGTCGAGAGATTTCGACTGTGATCATCAAATGCGCTTCTGAGCCTTGGTATCTGGTAGCTCAAGCCACGATCTCTATATGGGGGATTTTAGGTCTAGAATCCGATAACTTGTAGGCGATCACGCTTTTGAGTGAATCCTTGACATGATCTAGATTAGATTTTGCCTGCTGCTATCGGTTTTTACTTTTGGATTGGGGTAATAGTTTACTAGTTGTATAGCGTCTTCTATCCTCATTTGATTAAGGTAAAGAAGAGAGCTGGCACCCCCTGTTACGTGTGTCCACGTCTAAATGGCAGGTATGTTATTTCCATCATCTCTTCAGGCGGAGGGATTGTGGAGACACCTGAGCAAAAGGGTGTGTTTTTGAATTATTTAAACTGTTCCGTTAAGTGTTGCAAAATGTTCATCTCTTGTCAACCAAGGTAACGGGTAAATCATTTTCACAGAGTTCCAGGAATTCGACTTTCAATCTGACACCCACTTCTATTACTTGTGAAACGACACCGTAAGGATTGCTTTTGAAGAAAGTGACAACAAACTTTTTGAAATGGTAGGATGATTTGGTAGAACCACGCAGAAAAGATGAGCTCGAAATACTAGTGAAGATCTTATACAGTGCTTGCCGTACTCCATCAGCAGTTCAGCACACTTACTAGATGCAAAATGTATTGGTACACACCTCAAGCTGATAGATGATTCTAGTTGAAATGTCTGCTATCTCGCACATTGTGAAATGTGATTGCAATTCTCAGTTTGGAGCACTTGAAAGAGAGCCTGCGAACTCTCTAAGATCTGCACAAGAAAGAGATCCAGGTGATCAAACGAAGATTTTCATCATGTTGCTAATTCCTTACCTAAAAGGTATTCCCAATATGCTAAGTGATAACTTTGTCGAAGATATAATCTGGATAAGTCTCAGTCGTATACCCTAGCTGAGGCAAATCAACATTTAAATGTGTGTCAGTTGTACATGTTCATATAGCAGTTTCTATACTTGCCACGGATAGTTGCCTTGAAGGGTTCCTAGAGCCTGTGATCATGCCAGTGTACCGTGCTGCAAGGTTCATCTGTTCAGTGCCAGTTTGGAACCTAGTGTTCTGTACCACTATAATTATAAGTTTTCTTCATGGTGCATACAAATGCTAGGTTGTAAATACTGATTTATGTAATTATTCTCACTGTCAATGAGAAAAGATTAGCGAGGTCTGGCATTTCATGTGTTCAATCACGAGGAGAACAGTGTTTGAATTATTCGATTTTCTCATACAAAGATAACCGTCTTGCTTTATCGTTTAAGAGAAAAGCTTCCTCTTAGATGTCAATATGATAAAGTGATGCTTAACCTATGGGCTGTGTCAGTGTCAATGATAATTCCGCGAACAAGGAAAGGCTGTTTGTGCAAGGACATCAAGTTGAAGGTCAAATGACTTACCTTTGAATAAGCGGATTCGACGTTGTGAATGGTATTTTCATAGTCTTCCACACACGCATATTTTCGAGATAGAGACTCGTCTATCTCGGACAAGCGTTTGGTTAGCGCAGTTAAGTCCCTCTGTATGTTTGCTTTCTCTTCCTCCTCGAGTTGTACCACCCTCTTCATACTGTCCCTCTTTTTCATGAGCTCCTCAATGCCTAGGTCAACTACAATGACAACGCTGTCATGTTTTCAGAGCAAGACTGTCCAGCAGCACTTGTTAGTCATGGTTTGTCTCTCTTCTCTATTGGATCACTAAATTTCGTGCTATTCTGGTTTTAGAACATATAACGTCTCTATGCCACTCGCTATTCTCTTTGGTTCTTGAACGTTGATTGCAAAACAACATCCCATTAAAGATATCAAACGTTATTGTTGATCCCAGAACTGAGCGATGAAAATAAATTAGACATGGATCATTTTAGGCCACTCCTTTCTTGTGTGTTACTCAGCTAATTGGATGCTCTACGAAAAGCAAGAACTTGCTCGAAAGTGTTCCACAGAAATTGATGAACAAGGTTTTCCCTCTAATGAGAACCGGGATAAGATGACACGGAGAATGAGCTCACTATTGTAAACTTTCATAGCTGATAGCTTTCCTTGCAATTCCATGCCAGGCTTCGCAGATGAGTTGCCTTCGGGTCCGCTGGAAATGCTCACTTAAACCTCTTAACGTTTCTACAAACAACATCAAACCGATGACCTTGGATTCAGCGCATCGCAGACTTATGGTATGATAACAGGAGACACTTACTTCAAAGCAAACGTCACTTCGATATCTTTGTGAGTCAAGGAATGCTACATATTAATCACCAATGATTCACCATAATGCATTCAACTGTAGTAAAGAGTCATCTTCACGTACTTAGAAACACAGATCATCCAATAGCGTAATCCTGCCAACATAATTTCGAACTCCATGTGACGTGAGTGCAAAAAGAACCAACTTCGTGATCTCAAAATGCACTCAGTTCGCAGCTAAAAAACTCGTTGTATATGCTTTTCGGCGCTTCTCTATCACAAAAGAATTTGTAATCAAAAACACTCAGATCAACCAAAATCTCCTCAAATCACCATCTCTTCGTGTCTCGCGGCAATCATCAGCCTCATCCGTAAGTGGTGATGAATGAATTGTATAAGCACTGCATTGAATCTGCTTGGTCTTCGCAACGTCTACCAACCTCACAGACGACGACCTTTTGAACCCACCTTTGCCATTTCGGAGGTGCACGAGGTCAGAAACCGAAGCGCAAGCTATAACCCCAAGAAAAAAGCCTGAATGCTACCGCGTTATCTTAATTTTCGAAGAACTTTCAGTTGCTATGTCAAAAGTTATCACTATGCATTAAAATATTGTCGAGATCGTTCCCGACTCAGTGAAAAGCTCTTCAAGTTCTCATGTTCGATCAAAAACTACAACAGCATTTAATTAAGCCCTTAACGAGCCAAAGCCTATGAACTTTAGGGGATAACTGTTCACCCTAAAACTCGCTACGAGAAATTAAATGTATGCACCTCATGAAGTAATGCAGCGCAATTGTTCGTATGGCTAATGAAAGATCGAAACGTATTCGCGCCGCATTGTGCAAGATTGATTAGTCCGCAAAAGAAGGTAGCGATTAGTACGAAAGGTAGCAATTGCACGCGACTGCCTTGGACCTAACATACATGCTGCAAAAAGTTAAATATTGTGTAGGCCGAGGAAGTAGTCTGATGACACTGAAGAACTATTTGAAATGAGGCTTGTCCGTCTTTTCAGTCATTCATTCTACCATAAATCACACATGCAAGTAAAGTGAGATTTCGCCTTGCCTGTACGATTGTCGACTTCGTACTTCGCTGCACACTGCTCACCAACGTCAATTCCGACTGAAATCGCTACACCACGCACAATAAACACCAACCCGTTTGCGACAGTACGCTTGGTAAACTCGAACGCATCAAAACAATGACGTGCAAAGAATTCATTGAGACCATGGAAGTGTGCTTAACTACTTGGTCAGAAGCGGTTACGACGGCGTAGTCAAGGGCTGAGGGTAGCGATGGTGCTCACGCGACATCCCAGGCCTCAGTTGCACTCTCCTAGTAGATTTCGTGTAATTATAAATATTACGCTCCTGGCAATTGATGCTATGCTTCAGCATGCGTTTACACACCAACGAGAATCAACAACAAATGAAAATCCTCTACGGTGAAAAATAGCACACTCAGAGCGTGAAAACCAGGGGTACCGTGTCTCTTCTGTCGTAGGACCAAGAACAATAGCTCGAAAGGACGTGCAAAGTCTGAGAGGGCCTGATATGGTCTCTTACGTCCAGAAGTAATACGGCGGAATCAGTTGGCTTCTTATTATGTAAGAGGCAGGGGAGGAAAACCCGCACAGCCTGCACATAGGCTTCGAATGTTGGAGAGATGAAGCCTACTTCCGCTGCCTAATGAGTGAGATCTATTGACTTGAACATGAAGATAGTGGTTCCACCATCCAGGTACGCGTACGAAGAAGGAAATGTACCACAGTGACAATGTCGCGAGCATACTACACACTAATAGTTATAATTGTTCCTTGCTGCCAACTTCAGTTTGCAGGTAACGTAACGACCGTCAACGATTGAACATTCTGATTTCATTGAAATGGAGACGGAGTGGAGGAGAAAAAAAGATTAAAGGTCTTTGTCATAATTAGGTGGTTGCAATATTCTTATGAGAACAGCAACTAAAGTTTGCTTTTACTTCACGAAAATACAGGGTTTTTCAATCGGAACCCTAATTCCATGACGCACGGTGGTTCCTAACCAGACTTGAAAAGTAGCACAGCCACCTGGCCTAGATAGAAATAAACGAAATGCCTCGTTTCGTGAGTGACATATGAACCTGCAAGAGCACAATCACATGCGTTAGTTGCGATACGGAAGATAACACCGATCCATTAACCATGTAGCCAATGCAGTAATAGCTTTCTGCTCTCACTTGCATCGAACTGCATATCCTAGACCTACTAGCATCAAAGCGGTGACATTAAACGGGTAGTTGCAATTCCATGCACCAATAATCATCTATTCGATTCAACGACTCATAGATCTATCCCCCTTTTTAGAATTGTAGGCATTAAAAAAGTTGATTTGCGTAAAACAAACTCTCACCGAAGTTGCGCCCGACGACACAGTGCCAGGTTGGATTATACTTCTTATCGAACTCCTTTTTGATGTAGGCTGCTATATCTTTTTCCACATTGTACTTGTCGAGAGCCTTTACTCACACCCATTCCAACCCTTCCCGAATTCAATTACATGGAGGCTTATTATGTGCCAGTAGCTAAATCAAGTACAAAGCAAGTAAAGGAATACACTTGTTTCCATACAGCCATCAATCGAAACGAATGTAGAAATAGTGGTTTTAAATAACGGCTAGAGTTTATTTAAGACTGCAATCTTGTTACTACATCCTCAGCAGCCAACGCACTCGCACCCAAAGAACATGTGGAAGGTTTTTCATTTCTCAACAAGAAGTGGTCATAACAGATATCTGGAACCCGTAGCTTGAGGAGCAGATGACTTTCAGACTGCCAAGCGAGTGGAAGTCTAAGCCTCGTAATTTGTTGCCATGCTACCTAATGAAACTATTAAAGTAACTGATATCTAAAACCTGATCGAGACAAACCCGTGTTATGCATAAATAAATTCTACAGAGAATCAGCAGATCAGAGGAACAAAGATCAATCACCACAAGCAGGAAGAAGAATAAACACTTGAGAATCTGCTCATACCGCAGTTGCACATTCAATGGCATCCTGCTGCATGTCTTCAGTCATGTCTGCATTCTTTATGATGGCCTTCCTCTCCAAAATGCTAGATTTCTCCACTATTTTCTCCGCCATTATTTAAGTAGTACGTCCGCCTAAGGTACCATCAAAAACATGCCGAAGTCAGAACGTCCACGTAAGGTACTCCTTGCGAGACCATCAGCCTAAAAATTCAGCATCATCGCCAAAACAAATACAGGAGCAATTTCAGCAGATGCTTCGAAAAGGTGCAGCATGAGCATTGCGGCAGAAGAAAGGGACTGAAGGAAATCCGAAACGTAACAAAACATGAAAACTATAGAAGGTAAAACTGGAAAGAGCTCGGGACTTCGCCACTCGTTGTGTAATCCACATATCTGATCAATCATCAACAGTAGCCAGTGAACACAAATGATTCAGTACAAAGAAGAAAAGGATTGAAAAAATGTGATGTAGATTAACCTTTGGCACCATGGCGTAGGTGCAACTGAACTAAAGTGTAAAAAGGCTCAGTCACGAAGTGCTAAGGCACAAATGGATACCTCAAAAAAGAACGATGTGAAGACAGGAGTCCAAACAATAGACATGGAACGCAACTTGGACTCAGATTATTACGTGTGCCATTTCCAGGAGAAGATTCTCAAAGACGGTTAAGAAACGCAGCGACGAAACCCTAGAACTTAAAACAGATATTGGAATCATCGCATAATTTCAAAAGCCAGTCAAACTTGCGTGTAATTCTCCCTAGCACACTTCAAGACCAGCAACTACAATTCCTAACCAATTAACAAAGACATCGTGCCAAGCACGATTTCTGGCAATTGCAAGTTGCAGTTCCACGAATCTACAACGAAACCGTACATGCAGCAGATAACATCGTTTCACATCACATCATACCACATCACCAGCCTCCAATGGTACAATCAGCAAATCTCCCTCAGCAAGAGGAAAAACTAATAAACAGAATAACAGAAGGGAAAAAAAAAAAAAAAAAAAAAAAAAACAGAACAAAACAAAACGTCGCACGTAATCATCGTTTCATCAGCGCCTGAAGTTATCGAAAACGACATCAGAAAAGCAAGTCGAAACCCGTCGACGTCTATGACAGGATGATTTATTTCACACAACTCGCGATGAACCTTGGAATTCAATGACAATGCGAGGCATGATGCATAGGAATGGAAATGAGAATCACGTTTGGGTAAAATGCGGGGTTGCGAGAGGAGCACGGAATTGGCCGCGGTGATCGCGGTGGTGGCTGCGTAGTGAAGCTACAGTTGGTTAGGCGCGGGTGGAGAGGGAGAAAGAGACGGAGAATGGAGCGCGCAGGGAGTGGCGGACGTTCAGAATGGAGACCAAGGCGATATGCTGGGACAATATTATATTTCCATTCTGTAATTTCTGTCAAGGCATCTGAGTCATGACTAATCATCTGGGTCTAATTCCTACTTAAGGCAGGACTATAATGGCGCCTGCGCACATCTAGTTGACCCAATTGTGCAGCCTTCACTCATCCATTAGTACTAATCTCCTGCATGTGAATCATCGTGATGAGCCGTAGATGAACTCTTTGTGCAGATTTTCTGTTTCTTAGGGCTGCCATTGCCACTCCGACCGCTTCGGTTGCTTACTTATCTCAAGTTCCAAGTGTTACCTGCTTCTGTGGGATTTCAGTTTTTCTGACCATTGGATTGTTTCGCCCACAGTTCTGAATCGTGAGATCTTTTGTTCACTTCGTGTATTGTGTACGAGTACTAGGGTCTTTACAATGTTTTTCGAGCCCATGTTGCAGGGTACGATTGACAGACTTTATTGCAAATTTGCCATACTGTAAATGTAGATGAATAGGCAGTTTGAACGACCTCATAGTGAGACTGGGACTAATGGAGTTTGCTGTGGGAATGTCGTTTTGGTTCAGGGGCATCGTATGCTGTCAGGAGATACACAGACGGATAATACAAATACCACCATATATTATGTCACTTTTTGGAAAACTCAGCAACCGATCTTGTTGCATACCTTCCGTTCCGTGCATTGAGATGCACACAACGGCACAAGAGAAAAAACATAAGAATCTTGAATCGATGTCATGAAAAGAGTTGATTTCATTCAGCTGTCTCCTTGCAGGGTTGTAATAGATATTTCCATGAAGAAATTGTGGAAGAAACGCAAGCCATCAGCACCATCATCTCGACAAAGGATCCCTGCCAAAACACAACGAAGGCAACGTAAGAGCCAGCTCCCATGCAACAAACTTCAACTAATTATACCTTGACGCACGAGCACGAATAAACTTGCTTGCCTTCACAGCAAATAAGCTGCAATAGATAGTGAGAAGATCAACAAACATTCGAGCAGAATTTCAGAATGTTCTCACTTGCATGGTTTCCATTCTAAAATTTGATACTTCGATCACTGAAGACCCAATTCCGAGTTTCCTTCCTAATCCAAGTTGAATTGAGAAGAACAAACCTCGACTCTCAGCTGCTAGAAGTTGTTCTTTCGCAAGAGCAGGAGCCATTCCCAAAGCACGAGCTGCTTCAGTTGCACCTATGCCTATTTTTGCGGCTTCTCCATTTTTGACCAATGCACTCAGTCTCATGAAAACCTGCATAAGGGTAGATGAGCACATTTTGCACATCAAAATGCATAGAACGAGAGAAACGGCTGAATGAGCAACAAAGATACGTTCCCGCATAACTGGAAATGGAGACAACGTTGTACTACGTTCCTTGCAAAGGAGGTTATGGTGATAGGCTTCTTAGAATGGATACAACGGATACTACAGCAACATGGAATGAGAATCACCTCCTCATCACTCTGACTCACGGACTGAATGACCATCACTCCACTGTCAAACTTGCGTAACCTGAAAGGTCTGCATTTTCAACATCTAAATTAGCAATCCAATTCTACTGAAACCGCAATCAACGAGAGCCACAAAAGCATGTACCAGCTCCAGGTGGGAGCCACTTTAGGTGAATTATAGGCGGGTTTTGACGTTAGTGAAGAGAGTATCAGAGCAGATCCATTTTCAAAATAGAAAGATAAAAAGGTAACCATGCACTCATAATAACAACCCTAGATTTATTTAAAACTAAATGCGAATTCCGTGGAGTACATTTTATCTAACGGTTTACTTACACGTCTATAGTAGCCCACACTGTACAAGCTGTTAGCAGATCCTCCGGAGATATAAGCTCTGTATTCACCCACCATGAGCTCATTTTAGTAATTATTGGCAGCTAAAAGGTTTCACGAAAACAAAGAGCAGAGGCCACTAATCCGAATACAGCCATTAATTCAGTTATTAATAATGTCTCTCTGAGGAACCAATGAATAAGAAACAAAATGGAATTTAGTTAGCAAAGTTGCAATATTATATACCTGTACCACGAGCTCGATTAAATAAACAATAGGCATCTATCAAGGCAAGCATGCCTCCTGCTCGTTGCACAGGATCTTTCACAAAATCAGCTAGCTGACACGCACCAACAATCCAATCTGCTACATGTAGTCAGAACTTGAGAAAAACATTTGGAGTTAGATGATATATGTTAACATATTTCTAGCATCAATATTCACTTGCAAGAAGTAAAGGTCTTAGAACAATACAAGATTAAAGCCAAAAAACCCATTTGCATAAACAGAAGTGGTGGATGTCCAAATGATGATAATAATGCACCTGGCGAGACAACTGCTGATGATAAAGTGCTCCTGCCGATTCTTTGGTCACCGGAGAAGCAATGCCTACACTAAGCATCCAGTCTTGCATCTCTTGCTTAGTACCCATACCCTCCTCTTCTGTTCCTGCCGATCGACCTTGCAGAAGCCTCGCCCTCATTTTCTCAGCCAATTGTACCATCTCCTTTGCTTTACTCTGAATTAACATCATACGCCTAATAAGCCCCTTAAACTGATACAAATTTGCATCAAATCTTTAACGACATGGGTTCATTTATTCGTAAACAACACTGCACGATAATCTTCAATTGTAAGAACAAGTTGACAACTTTCACTCATAGTGATGAAGTTGTAGAGATCAAACAACGTGCCATAAGACCATTTAAGTCTTGGAAGGCCTCTTTCATATTCTTGTCGACTTCTTCCTGTTGCTCTTGTTCCTTTCGGAGAATGCCCGATACTCCTGCCATTGCTGGATTAATTTTCGTTGGAGGTGGTCTCCTAGGTATATTTGCTGTACCGGAGCTGGGGCCTGCCTCCCCTGCTGGAACAGACTCGTCCAATGAGGACCGAATTTGAGGAGCCATATTCACCTGAGATTTCAACTGATTTCAGAGAGAGTTGCAAGAAATCCATTATGTGGCCTCCAACAAACGAAGTATACCGGACAATGAAGATCTACATACACTTGGGCACGCATGCCTTAAACCTCACCTTAGACATCCCAAAATTTGAGACATCTAGACCTTAAACTGCACTATTTAAAGAAAAGCTCCGACAGTCGAACCTTCCAGGCCTGAGCTTTCACAACTTCTCCGAATCGCTGAACAAATGAATCCGGCCCTGTTCTTCCCTTAAATACGATCGAGAGTACAATGGAACCCGCGGCCCCATCTTGTCCCTGCGATGACACTCGCCCATCCTTTTGGGTCCAGACTTGAAACTTCAATCGAGGCGTTGAGAACATACTCTTCAGACTCTTTTTTGAAGCATACACTTGCCCAATAGATCCCAAAGGCACTGCCCATGCTTTTTTCAACCTCTCGTCTAGCCACAGCAATCGATGCGTGGTCAAGCTTAGAATTCCTGACTTCAAAGCCCACTTTCCTGAATCCTCTTCCAAGTCGATTCCATCAAGGAGCTGGCATTCCACCTCCCCAGACTCCAGCCGCGGCCTTCCACTGGCTGTCAGCTGCACTAATTGCAACACTCTTGCACAGGCCTCCATGTAATACGCGCACACAAAGCAGAAGGTCCCTGTCCAGACTGATAACAGCAACGCTTCGTACACTGAGTTACTCCACAATCAAACTCCAAACCCTCCCTTGAATCCACCACATGCGCCTTAATCAAATAAACTCACAGCAAGCTCAATCATTTCGGCCACGATACAAACCCCCGCTAATTTCAAGCTACCAATATGCACTCTTCTTTAAATCCAACTTCAAATAAGGTTGGGAAAAGATGGTTGTAAAGAAAGCTACAACCAGAAAAGAGAGGACCGGGCTCAGAAGAATCATCGGGCCTAAATATATACATAGGCACGTACGTGAACGAGATATCAATATAAGGAACTTTCATCTTCCTCGCTTTCGTAAAATTAGGGTTAGGGGCTGGCCGCAGGGGCTTCTTCAAATCCTAAGCAAGACCACTGAATCTCCCCCTTTCGCCATCTCTCCTTACACCGCGTGGGGGTAGTAGTGTCTCGAAGAGGGACAAAATGGTGAAGTTCCTGAAGCCCAACAAGGTGGTCGTGCTCTTGCAGGGCCGCTACGCCGGTCGCAAGGCTGTCATTGTTAAGAACTTCGACGATGGCACCAAGGAGCGCCCATACGGGCATGCCATCGTCTGCGGCATTGCCAAATACCCTCGCAAGGTGTGTTAGCAGCTGTGTGTAATTTGCTTGTTTAGGTTTCCTCTTTTTCGTGTGCTTGCACCTATTAGGCGTTTTTGTTATTGAGACTTTTATTAAAGTAGAATTGGAAGATTGAGTTAAACCAGTGTGAATAGGTTTGCGTGGGCATAACCTATTCAGTAAGGAGTCCATCTTTCTCCCTCTGTGAGTGAAGTTCGTAATACAGAATTTCTGCTGTATTCATCCAGATTTTTGCACCTCTATACATGCCAGAGGTTCTCCTCCTGGTGGTTTTCTGAATAATTGCAACCATTTAGGCTCTTCTGCTGACAATTGCGCATCTAGGGCAATGTTGGGGATTGGTCTTTTCGACTCCGTTGTATTTCTTTTTTGTCGATGGTTATCACTGAGATAGTCAGCTGCATCAAATATAGCTGTGCCGTGTGAGCCACCAGCAGCTGGGGTGAACCTCTGTGGCATAAATTTTACTTTCCAGATAATTGGGAGTATGATTGTTAAGATTATCAAATCTCACTGCAGAGGAGAATTGAACTGTGTTTTTTTTTTCTGGTTCTTTGCGATTTTAGGTGATCAAGAAGGCCTCACAGAAGACCATTGCCAAGCGTTCAAGGCTGAAAGCTTTCACGAAAGTTGTTAACTACAACCACATTATGCCCACCAGGTATTTGCCTTGATTAACTTGATACCTGTAACACTTGGACACACTTCCTAATTGTAGACTCGCATGGCAAGGAAGAGCAATCAAGCATTGGGATCTGGCTCGTCTTATTCGCATCGAATTTGATACATTCGTCTGAATCACGAGTGCCTGAAACAGCACATGAAAGTTTTGGTGGCAATGCATCTATTACTGGCGAGTTTGTCTCAATTTACAAGAAATGGTAGAACGCTAAGTTTTATTTGACGAGATCGACGAGACCGGGTCAGTGACATGAATATGCCGAAATCGTTGTTTAATTATTATATGCCTACTTCATCTATTCCAGGTATTCGTTGGACGTGGATTTGAAGAGCACTTTGACCGCTGACAAGTTGGAATCTACTGCTGGCCGTGTAGAGGCTAGGAAGGTAATCAACCACTACCTTAGATGTTAATCAACTCCCTCGTGTGTAGTCATCATTCAAGCTATTCAAGCTTACGAAGTACACCGTCGGTCTGGTTACCAGTGATCACTAATTTTTAGTGCTAGTTTTCTAGTACTGCACATTTTCCTTCTGATTGAAAGCATGCCCTCTTTTCAGTTTACCTTCACGCGGCATTCTGTACAAGCTTAACTTGTAGAATCCTTGGCTACAAGCTTCATTAAGCGATTGATGGCTTCTGTTGACAGGGGGCTAAAGCAGTGTTGGAAGAGAGGTTTAAGACTGGCAAGAATAGGTGGTTCTTCTCCAAGCTTAGGTTTTGAGAGTTTTCACCTTCTTTCAGACGATGGTGAGAGTACTCCCATGTATTGGACTGCTACTTTCGGTAACAGGTTCTCTTTGCAATCAGTTCACTTCACTGTGGTGTAAGAGAATACTTTATCAGCAACTGTACTATCGTTTTCGGCATTTTCAAATTTGTGTATCGATTCTTCCAACGCGTCCATGGTCTCGACAGCGAATCTTTAGGCTGAGGTAGCTGGTATTTTCTCTTTCGAGTCATTCAATAATCGTGCATAGTTCGACAGAGTTGTCTCCGGACTTGATGAAAATGAAGTAATTACGGGAACTTATTTCGCTAAGTTTAACATATTACATCCAAAAGGCCTTAGCGCACCTCAGTAGGGGTAGTACAAAAAATTGCATCAACAGGGTTGAAAATTTTTCCTCTCGACGGGAGTAGTGATGACCGACCATATCATAGGCGGCTCGGGCTGGCTGCGTTAAAGCCAGCCCTGCCAAAGTTCCACGTTTTGCATCCCCTTACAGTCTTTCCTTCAATCAATGCAAATCAGTAGGCCAATATCCAAAAATGCTAGTCTTGTGCAAATAGTCATCGATTGTTCTCTTGGCGCAACATGTGTTGATTTACAAATAACAAATACTCCAACCTAGCTACATGCTGTGGAACAAACCGTGGCGAAATTAACCACTTGTGCTGCATCTAACTACAATTTACTTGCCGAGCCTGATAATGGAATTCTGGTCGTGGAGAGACTGGTCGTTCAATACGTATTAGATATACATCTGCAACTATAAGAATTCATTGTTCAAAAACACCCAAGAATCACCGCTGTGTATGCAATCAGATCTAACCCTGGAAACGTTATTGAAACTTGTACAAATTGTTCATACGCATGGACATGACAAGTTCAATTAGAAGTTACCCTCAGTGATCAGAATGCAAACTAAGTGACACCCATGCACACGGAATACAAACAGTGTGTCAATTGTGGTTGGTGCCCTCGCACCTCAGAAGAAATTAATCTGTGCTAATTAAACCAACACGCGGGCACTGTATCAGTTTGTCTCTAATCTTCAACTTGAAAGAAGTAGCCGAGTCAAGGGAAGCAGCTGAAAGAGAAGATTAATCAGCAGTAAGTGTTCATCGAAAATATCGTTACAACCTCAAAAAGTACTGTTTTTTTATTTTATTTGAATTTTTGCAAAGAAGAAGAACTCAGATGCCATAGTTCCTACCACAACGTCCTCAACTGCTGAATGAATGTCGACTCGTCTTTAAAGGTGGACATATGCAGGTAACTTTCACTATCAAAGTCGGCAAATAGTAGACTCAGCTGATCAATATCGTGCAGTACACCAGAAGCAGAATTGCCGCCATATTGTCTTCGAGCTATCTTTGAAATTATGCATCTACTAGCAAGGATGTCAACGTCGGCGAGACAGGTCTTCACCACCAAATTGTCAGGTGATAACAAACCTGCAAATCAGCAAAGTTTGAGGGCCTCGGCGCAACTTCAATCCTCGTTTACATATCAAAATAAAGCAAATCAAATCAAGAGCCAAAGATGCAGAATGTAAGAGGATGGTGAGTACCTGACGGAAGAGCTTGAACAGGTTTGACGGAAAATGCAGGCAGTTGGTCACCATCGTCACTCTCATTATGGAATCCCGACGTTTTAAAGCTTATTTCTTCTTACAAACGTCATCCACTCCTGAAACAATCATCCCAACACAAGAGTGGCCCGATCGCCTCCCGGTAGCTTTGTCACAAAAACCTCTCGCCCGGATAACAAATACTGAAAGAGCTCATCGAAGGTGGAGGAGTGCAGTATATTCGTGCCCCAGAAAGACCAGCCTGACGACACCAGGCCGAAATTCTCGTGTTTCACCACAGGTATCAGCCCAGCGAGCATCCTCTCGAGGTCGAATAACCTGTTTGGAAACACACATTTGTACATTTTCTTTCCAGACTTCGTCAACACCTCGCACATGCTTAGGTCTGCGTCTACATCTTGAAAAACAAGAAGGTAATCGGTTGTGCACATTATCCAAGCCCCAGGCAAAATTACGCCCTTGTCCCAGATGCGCACTGGCGCAAGCAGCTCCCTCCTCCTCGGAGCAAGAAGCTCAGAGAAACCTTCCTTGAACCTTATCAATCGGGTTATCTGACAAAAACACCAACTATTAATATACTCGGAGAATCCAATATCAAATGGTTCAAATAAACCCTAACTAAGGTTGATAGCATGCGTGCACGTTGCTACCTCTTTAAAGACTTGCTGGCACTCTGTCGTGAAATCCGAATGTTCATCGTAGTGAATCTTCACCCCTTTCCCGGCGCTCGCTCTCAACATGTTAATATAATCCCGCAGAAACCCAAGCTCACGGCTCGCGAGAGGAGAATAATCCTCGTCGAATCTGTGAAGGGATCGCGTGCACGGGCGGATGCTCTGCGCCCTGTACCGATCCGTGCATGCAAATGGCACCTCCTCGCCCTTCGTAAAATAAAGTCCGCTTTTCAAGCAATTGCAGAAGCGGAGACGACAGAGAGCTACAAGCTCGCTCTCGTAGTAACGCTTACAATTTTCTTCGCCACAGTAATCGATAAGCGTGATCCACAGAGCAGCCCTGAACGACAGAGAAATGAACTCGAAAAACGAGGACACACGCTCAGGGAAGGTTCTGTATATCTGGAGCACTGTGGCTATAAGCGCACAGCGCTCCAGCATTCGGAGATAGCAGATGTAGAGAAAGAAAACAACACTTAAAGCTATGTAGATTCTTGAAGCTACAATCAGGTCATTCGTTACCTTCATGGACACGAAATGGGGATTGTTATTCATGATGAACACCTACACCTGCCAATGTTCATAACCAAAATCGAAACTGATCAAGCCGCTTGTGAACCTCTTGAAAGAACGATTCCAAATGGAATTTTCAACCCAACTCGCTCGTCAACAACCAAGTGCACACACACACACACACAGAGAGAGAGAGAGAGAGAGAGAGAGAGAGAGAGAGAGCATCATCGACCCCTTCCCAGGAAATCTTTCATTCAACACGCAGCGAAGCACAAGCGTGCGTAGCAAGGGACTGGACCGAAACCTGACACCACCGGCGCCTCGATCGCTGTGCATGCAGGAGTCTACTGAACCATAATCTTACTCTATCATCCACGTCCAGAACAAAACCAGATAACAAAACAATCACGATACAGACACGCACAACTTATCAATCACCGTCGACCAATTCAACGGAGAAAGTAGGAAAACTAAATTCTGATATGCGCAGTCATCTAGAAAGAAATGTAAGGAATCGGAACCTAGAAGCTAGTAGGTGATTCATCCTGAAACTTACCGCTGTAAAAGAAACGTCAACGGTGCGGGACTTGGCCAGTAGACGACAGCAACTTGCCAGTCGCGGAAAGCTCGAAAAGAACGACTCCTCAGAGAGAAAAAAATAATGAAAAGATTACGAACGTGGCAACGACGTCCTGATGCCATCTTTGCAGTTATTCAGGATTTGTTGTTTCGGAGCTCGAATTCGACGTCAAGTAGGTCTCTGATTCTCCGAGTCATGGCTAGACAACCAGGGACATGCATCGAAGGTCCATGGACGTCCGATTCTCCTAGCGAATACAACAGTCTACGGATCTGACACAGGAAAAACACGCAACTCGGCACAGATTCAGGCAGATGAGAAAGAAGCTCCGAAGTATCACCGTAACAAGAGAGCGTTTCACGAAGACTGAGGAGAGTGATTAGCTTCGACATGATCGGAATTCTGCTTCAAGCGCCGGAAACTGTTTCGGCGTCGAACATCCGTGAATCTAATAGACACTTTCCTGTTGATGTGATGGCCCAGGTAAAGCCCGCCCAAACAACTTGAACGCTGGGATTTGAATGGTAGAATGGATAATGTTGTCCAGGTGTTGTAGAAGAAATTCAAACATTTACTACTCACCTTTCCGTTGTCTTAAACTTACTAAATGCACCTTCAACTGTTAATCAAAATCTTCGAATGTTTTTTCCATTGTGTGAAACTTCACATCCAAAAACTTTGAAAGTCTTTCTTTGGATCAATTCTTTTTTTAGATTCCTAATGTTGTACACTCTGAAAAATAGACTATCAGAACCACTAAAATCTTTAAAATAATCAGTAAGTACAGAAACTCTGATTATACATAGATAACATCTGCATTAGAATTTCATATCCAAACTTCAAAATACTGAATATGGTGTATAAAAAACACCAAAAAATAAAATAAAATAATTTGAATGTGCAACCTTGTGCATATGGAGTTAACTTTATATGTATAGGATTATAATATTTTTTATATCTTTTAGATTATTCTGTAGATGCATATGTATGGAATTGATTTCATTAAAATAAAATAAAATAAATTCACTGTTCTTTCAAAACATTGATTTCTTACATTTTATCAGTTTTGAAAATTCAAATATGTCAATCATTTTTTTTTATTTTTTTTTATTTTTTTTTCTGAAGTATTATCGAATTATAAACATCATTCAGTTATGTCATGCATGTAATTTTTATTTAACATTACAAATGTATGTATACCCCTATTTTTGTGTTTAAGGAAACCAGGGTTAATTTAGATTTTAAAAAATAAGTAATTAAGTAATGATATTTTATTTTTACAGAATCCATTTCTTTGACTGTGAAAAACACTCTATCAAAACTAGTTTTTGTTTAAATTATCATCAACAATTAAATTAAAACATACTTATGAAAAAATAAAATAAAAAAACTAAAACTAAACAAAACATTAAAAAAAACAGTTGCTGTTACAGAGGCTTTATTATGTAAATACAAGTGGATTTACCCAAGAAGAATTTAAGAAAACAAAGGTCTTAGACTTTAGCTACAAGTCTTACACAAATCTACAGTTTGATTATTGAAGTAAAATTTTTAGCGCCAAGCCTACCATGAGAATGCTTAGGCAAAAGAGGACCTAGACTGAGTTTGCCAGGGTCGTCCGACGGATGAACCCCGTAAACTCTGTCTACGTCCGTAAGCCCCGCGGTACAGTCTGAGTTTTGCCCAGCCCGGTGCCCTCCCGATGCCGATGGGCAGTGGGCGGGCACCTGGCTGGGCAAAACTCAGATAAATTTAAATAATGTGAGATTCGAAGGGAACTCCATGTCCTGGAAAGGCTGGTGCCATGGTAGTAAACTACGTCAACACTGGGCTGCTCTTGAGCTCCATTCCGGTCGCCTGTACTGCGAACTTGTTTCGCTTTTAGACCCCTTCTCTCAGTACTTAGTCCCTTCTCCCCAACTTGCCTTAGCCGGCTTGGCCTCTGCTCCCCTCCGCCCGATTTTCGCAGGCGGGCGTAGGCGGGCATGGGCAGGCATTTAAAAGTTTGTTAATTCGTGCCGGAAGTTCGGCCCCAGCCGGGCGGGGCAGGGCAGCCCTGGGATGGGCAGTGCAACGGGCCAGAAATTTTGGGGGCATGGAGGGGCAGCGGGGACAACTAAACCGGGGCAGGGCGGGGCAGGGCCGGGCTTGTGCGGGATGGATGAAATCCATCCCGGTAAAAGCCCAGTCCAGGTCCTCTTTCGCCCCAGCCCCATCAGAACCACTGCAATTGGAGACAGTTGTCATATTAGACCACATAATGACTTTGATAAGCTGCTAAAACAATATGGTAATATTAGTAACTTATTGCGACTCAAAGTTGTTAAAGTTGTTAGTAACAAATAGCGACATAATATTTAGACATATTAATTCTATAAATAGTTAATATGTCTAAATATTTTGCATTATAACTATAATATAAAATATATGTTAAACTTTTATTATATATTATAGTTATATATAGTTATATTATAGTTATAATGAAGTATTTATTTTGCATTATAACTAGTATAAGCATTTATAGCTATGTATTGTACACCTATGAAAAGGTTTCTGATTGGTTCAACTTCTTTATAGTAAGTAAAGAAATATGAACACTCAAAAAACATGACAAGTGTAATTGTTTGATTTTGGAATAATCCAACTGTCTAAGATAAACCTTAAATATTTTGTGGAATATGGCCATGTGTGTGTACAGATATATATCTATATCTATATATATATACAGATATGTGTGTGTGTGTTTTTTGGCTCTTAAATTGTACAATTGATTTCATGAAAAATAAAAATAATTCAACTTCAGTAAAAATTCATAGTAAAAATATAAATTCATATGGACTTACATATTTTTAATGTGTTTTTAAAGAATATTTGCAGCAGTGTAAGCAATATTTATGATTGTAACGTTTCAGTTAAAACCTAATCTTTATTTTCATGCATGATGTTGGTAAGCATGATAACACATGTGGATAGGAATATCTTTCATGTTTGGATTTATGAAATTCAAATTGACTTGGCCAATGTAAACAAGAAATTGTGAAATTGTTCATAGAATTCATGAAAGTTTAGAATTGTAAAACAAACCTAAAGTAATATGGAAAAATTAGATGAAGCAAAGGGACAAAAAGAAGAATTGATACAAGGAGAATTTGTAAACCTATCCAATTCTTCATCTCCAAAGACAAAAGAAGAAGTATGGAGGAAAGAAGTGCCAATACCTCCATTTTACTTTCAACCCACATTGGTTGATATGATTGTGCCTATTACAGCACTTCACTACAAAGATTACCCTTATTTTGCTGATATGCCACAAGAAATTCGTGAGCGCATTGTTGCATTATTGCCAATAGATTTACCATTAGATCTGATTGCCAATGTAAGGTGATTGTATGGAAATAATTTTGTATAAATGAATCTCTTAATTTGATGTGCCTACATCAGATTTTACATAAATTTTTATGCATTTTTTGCTTTATTATTGCATTCTTAACTTTTGAAATACCATTTTTTTTTTTTTTTTTTTTTTTTTCTTTCTTTCTTTCTTTCTAGTACTATAAAAACTATGTGAATAAATCACAATAAATAATTTCATACTGTTTGATTTGTTTTACATATGTGAAAAATTAAAATGGTTTGGGCATAATCAAAGATATTTCAATGACCAATGTGATATATTTTTTTGAATAGTTGATTATAGAAGAGAGTTATTGGAAGAGAAGATCACTTTCTAGATGGCGTAATGTTGATATAGCTTGTCATGGAGACTCATGGAAACAACTCTATTTTGAACGTAATTTGAGTGAATTTATTGAAAGGTGGCTTGATAATTCTTTTAAAAATTAAATTAATTAAATTAAAGAAAAAAAAGAAAAGAAAATAGCAATATTAAAACCTAACTTATATAAATACATAAATAATCTATAAATTTTGTTGCTACTTCTGTACTAATGTTTATTTTAAATTTTTAATGCAATGCTAGCTATGAGTTAACAAATGCTTTAGAGGAAGATCTACAAGACCTCTTAAGACTAAGTGCAGCTTATGTACATAATATCAATTTGCAAAAACTTCCTTCACATTTGCAGTTACTTCTTATAAATGATGAATTGCAATGGCAAGTTTATATGTCTCATTCAAGAATGCTTGGCTAAATTTCATAGTTTGCTTTTACAAACCTATCAGATTTTTCTGGAGACTTTTTAAATTTCCATTCCACTTTACTAGACATTTTTATAAGTAAATTATACATATATATATATATATATATATATCCAAGAGAATGAAAAATATATATAAGTAATTTATTCCATGAATAAAATAATGCACATTTCAATGACACATAGGAATCTAAGTACATTAAAGATTGAATATGGAGATCCAAATGCATGTATGAGTTATGATATCAAAAAAATTGGAATGCTTAATTCTGATTGTTTCTCTATGGCAGCATTTTGTTCTGTTACCCACACCTTAACGGAGCTGAACTTATCTTCAAATGCTCTTTGTGATGATCATGTGTGATCCCACCAGCTACTAATCATAAACATTTAAGTTTAGATTTTCTAGATTTATGTATTTAAGTTGATCTTTATGAATGCTTGATAGGGCATGTTAATCAAATTCAACTGATTTCACTCACAGGTGCTTTCACTTGTAGATGGAATGGTTCAAAATCCTACCATTGTTAATTTGGATCTCTCACACAACATGATTTCTGATGTTGGATGTGAGCATCTTGCTCGACTACTCTGTGCAAAAAATTGTATTATCTTGTTTCTCAACCTTTGCAATAATCAAATTAAAAAAATGGGTACATGAAATAAAACCATACTACATATTTTTTATTTTTAAAAAAATAATAAGTATGCATTGTAATAACCAGCTAATTAACAACAAGCTTGTTTATGAACTATTTTTCTCTCTCATTGACACAACATTATGTGTTCATTATGTATATGTTGATTTTTTTCTCTATCTCCATATTTATTACTACTCTTTTAATTAATAGGAACACATTCCATTGGATATTCTCTGTCTGCAAACAAGAGTTTGTTATCATTAAATTTACGTTTGAATGACCTTGGAGATTATGGCTGTCATCGTATTTTTGAGTATATGATGGACAATCAAGTTATCCAGGTTTAGTAAAAAAAATGCTTTATCATGTTCATGGGTTACCAGTTATTAATTCTCTCTCTCTCTCTCTCTCTCTCTCTCTCTCTATATTTACATACATACAATGAAAAGTTGATTTAATGCAGAGATTAAGTATGTCAGCAACTGGATTTAATGTGGAAGGTGTGGAGGCATTGACGAAGTTGCTTCATTTACCACAATCAGAACTTCAATATTTAGATATCTCAGCCAATCCAGGAATCGGTCCTGCTCAAGGACAGATCTTATATGCTGCATTGGTTGCAAAGAAAAAAATGAAAGAACTACATATCAAAAAATGTGGCATTGGAGTGGAATTGGAAGCACAATTCGATGGTTTATTACAAGCTCGTAAATTTGATGAAGAAGATTTGTTTTTAAATCCAGAGGCGCATGGATAATTCATAAGTTTATTTATTTTTATTCTAATTCTTTTTCTTATTTTTACCTATATATATGCCTACATAAATAAATTGACAAACATGATTTATTGTTGAAGTATTATATATTGATGGTTGGCAATTTATTGGAAGTGACTACATATTCTTATAAAAGTTTTAGACGTTCTTCTATGTATATATTTAAAATCATTCTTACAAAGGTTGAAACATTGATTATTTGTAGACATATTTTGAAAAGGTTTGTTTTAAATTTATTCTTACTTTTATATCTTGTTACATCAAAGAATGTCCTATTGTGTGTGTGTGTGTGTGTGTGTGTGTGTTTGTATTTTTATTTTATTTTTTGTTTTCCCTTTCTTAAAATTGGATTGATTTACACATGTGAAGAAATCCACCATGTGTTAATTAGTTGATACTTGAGGAAAAAAATTTGGATCAATAACAATTTTTGGATTTTAAATATCTTATTTTACTTTTGACTGTTGAACATGCAGTGAAGAAAAGCTTTACCATCTTCAATTGTGACAAAGCCATTCTTAATACTTCATTGTTCTAAGCGGTCATATAATAATGTGATTCCTAAATTATTGAAAATCGTTCTTGTTAAGGCAGCTGATAAGAAAACAAATTAAATGTCACACACTATAACAAACAATTAAGTATATATTTATTAAATTTTATATTATTTTCTCTTAAATGAAAAAATCAAATAATAAAATTTTATTTTAAATTTTAATAACTATCAGTTTAAAATAATTACAATAAAAATAAAAATATACAAAAACATTTGTAATCCATAATAATTTTCATTCAAACACCAATTCTATTTACAATCATGATAAATGTATTTTCCAATCAAATAAGACGTACAACAAGTTGATTCAACACAACATGAACGATTTGTACTATTCAAGTTTAAAATATTTGATGGATAATAATCATATTTTATGAAATTTTAATATATTCTCTATAATGTTTTCATATTTACAGACGAATTTTTATGTAACATATTCTTTAAAATAATCATAATAATTAATGCATTAAAAATTTTCAATGTAGAAAAATAATTGAATTCTGCATGATATGAACAGAATTCAAGATATAAATATACTAATTGATGTTAAATGAAATTATTGTTATAATGTGGTGTTGGAAGAAATACTTGTCCAACACATGATAAAAGAATTTGAAAATTAAAGTTTAAAGGGGTTTTAATACCAAATTTTAAGAAAAAAAGCTTTTAAATAAATTTAAATTTAAAAAATGATGCATGATTAGATACTCAATTTGGACAAAGAAGCAAAAAGTTGGCCTACTAACAATGCAAGAAAGGTGATTTGCAAACATAAAAGAAGATATTTATTTAAAAGCCTCAACATTAAGGATATGTATACTTGATGCACAGTTTTGGTGGAGGAAATGTTAAAATTGGAGTTTGTAGAAAAAGTGGTAGAATTAAATGCAGAAAACTTCATTAAAATATTTTGAACTGTAAAAAAATGTAACAAAATTTTAGGAATTGTAATATATATATATATATATATATATATATACATATACACACACACACATACATTCATATAATAGATGATAATTTAGATTAAATAGAAGATAAATATTCATAAATTGTTTACCATTTTATTTTGATAAGTTTAACGTTTTCATTCACCTTTGCTTTTTGGTTGAAGTGATCTAAAACCTCAACTGAATGATTCTTGATAATTTTAGTTAAATATATTTTTTTATCTTACTTCGAATCAATTTTTTGAAGCGTACCACAACGGATTCCACTGCTTACCTGCTTTCCAAAGCAGCTTCATACTATCCCCCGATTCCACGCCAAAACCGTCTGGCACAGTCTCGAGATTCCAGGCAGAATTTGTCTCGTAACCTGGCCATTGCCAGAGTGGGAGATTCTCAATGGCCGTGGAGCACGCTCAGCGATTTGTGGCTCAGAGGAAGGATCTTCCCGTTGGCAATCACGAGGACAATCTGAGACTGAGAGATGCTCTACGAATGTATGCAAGTCGTAGTGATTCGCTGCTCTCTGTCGGTGGGAATTGTGTTTCTGCGCACAATTTGGATTGAAGGTTTCATTTCGTTGACCAGAACTATGGCTGTAGTTTGCTTTTTGAAGGTGCAATTGAGGCAACCTTGTCAACAGAGGTGCTGCCGTCCCTTTCGAAACGCGAGCTACGAATTGTGACGCTGTATCCGTAGGTGCTAGAATTCTATCTTTTTCAGACGAGGTTGGAAGTTCTTTGGAGGGGATGATATGTGATGACGAAATTTCTGTACATTATGATTGTGTTGTGACGAGACATTCAACAAGAGTCTGTGGATAAAGTTGCCATTAAATTTGTGGAATAGAGAATTTCCTGTGCCAAGTGTTATTGACTAGTTTCAGCTTGTCTTTGAAGCTCGAATGCCGTGCTATTCTGCGCTGCCCTGACATCAGCTCTTCCCCTGCGCTCGTCCAGAGTTGGAACAGATAGTGGATAATCACTCTTGATTTGTGAGGTTCAAATTACGCGGGTTGCTTCAATGCACGTATGAGATGCCGCCCTTGTAGATTTACAGAATAGTATACATCCTCTTTATCTAGGAAGCCCTCGGTCTAGCACTTCAGCAAGAATGTGGTCCAATTTCTAAACAACAACAATCTGCTCGTGCTGCCTTTAATGCCGGGGACCGGAGCGGCGGACTAATGTACTCCAAGTCGCGAACGAAGGAACACATGGTGCAGAGGAAACTTGGACATAGTCAATCCCGTCGTCAGTTATCGCCGCCGTCCACAATGCTGCCGCTTGGTCTTGGATCAGGTTAGTGCCTAATTTCCTTAGGAAATCGCAACTTTCCAAACTACCTTATTTCATGACATAACATGAAACATTTAACCTTGCATATCCAGAATTCAGCGAATTAACGATTTCTGGTACCACTTCTTGGATCCTTACAACGTCGCTAACTGATGATTATGACTCTTTTGAAAATTGATTAGGGCCGGGGCTTGGAAGCCAAAATGGCAAAGTAAACAAAATATCACCATCCTCGTCAAGCACCGCCTCAACGAAAGCCTCATATACGGAGCCACAGGACTGGGGAATGAATGCACGGGATGAGAAGGGGCGAACAGCTCTGCATTTTGCATGTGGAATGGTTCCAGCAGATTGCGCGCGTCTGTTGTTGGATGCTGGTGCAGACGTACATGCTCGTGATAAGGATGACTATACTCCCTTGCACATGGCAGCCGGCTATGGCCGATGCAACTGCGTTAAGCTTCTTCTGGATCACGGCAAGCTCATTGAATTATCGCACTGGCTATTCTTTTACTGCATGATTTGTAAATTTTGGTGCTAGAAATCTTGAATCTTGAACTTGACCTGATTCAGTGTGGTTGGAATCGAGTATCAGATTATTGATCCCAGTCTCTTTGATACTTTGACATATTTCTTGACTGTCTTGTTGCTGTTTGCGCTACCCTCTCAGGTGCAAATGTATTCGCTCGCGAACGAGCAGGGCGAACTCCTCGAGAACTAGCAGTGGAAATTCGTGATGACGGTAATCAAGCGCAGGAGGTGGTGAAAGTTCCTCGAAGAGACATTGACCAAACCATACAGTTACTGACTGAAGCAGAAAGCAAGTGCGTCGACAATGCTGCACAAGAGAGAAGTCGCAAGTTGTCAAAAATTTCCCATTCAGCTGCTCCTACTCTGAGTAATTCTTACGAGTCCCCTTCAATCGCTCCGAACGAATTTGGTAAATCAAAGAAGTCACTATGTGCAGCGGCTCTAGGGAACGCTCTCACAGGTTTGTACTTGTGTTAAATTGTAGCGAAGACATTGCTCCTCATGAATCCTGATTTCCTTCTGATTCTCGTCTCATCTAAGTCTACTAGCAGTACGTTATGTGAATGTTGTTAGAACTTCAACTTGTAGGTACTTAATATAATGTATGTAGTGGCTCGGATGGTGAACTCAATAATTCTCTTTATCACCTTTCTTTTATGGTTACGGAAGGAGCCTCTCAAATTATGAAGATTGTAGCACACTTTTTGGTGAAAGACGCGGTATTGAGGCTTGCATCGTGTTTGCTCCTTGAAAATATGAGATTTATTGTGAAAGTTGCATGAGACGCAGTGTTCAGTTTCTGGAACAAAACACTAAAAAACGGCAACTATTCACTCCCATTTAAAGATCATCTCTTGCAGGATATCCTATATCAGATGCTCTTTGGCAACATTAATTGGAGAGTAGGTTAACAGTGGCAAGGGAGTGCAGTAGTAACAAATCTCATGAATATAAAGTATTGGAAAGGAGGGAACCTCAGTTTAGCCTATTTTCGCAGTGGCCTGCAGAGGTGGTCACGTCGATGTTGTGGAGCTATTGCTGTCCAGCGGTGCTCATGTAGATGCCCATGACCCAGATGGTGCGACACCCCTTCTGGCAGCAGCTGACAGCGGGTTTGCCAAGTAAGTTTTCGCTATTCAGCGGCTTAATGGTTAAATTGCTCAGTTATTCACTTGCTCTCAAGTGTATCCCATCTTCGGGACATGTGTTAAAACATCTAGATAGAGTATGCCTGGAAGGATCATTCAAATACTTTCTGGAGCGAGTTTCGTGAAAAATCTCTCGAGGGCCGACCTGGGATGCCACTGGTTCCTCTTGCTACACTTTGTCTGCGTAAATTGTAGTGAGTTATATCAACATGTCGGATTGATCTGTTTTTCTGAAATCAAATATAGGATATGATAGTGAATCAGATGGTTTTATTGTCATCGTATATTTGGCGAGAAACTTATACCGAAATCCTCTACATTGAAATCTTTCCCTAGTCAACTCACTTAGATGTAACGATGAAGCAGTAGCTTTGAAAGGCGTTATGTTGGATCAATGTGAAGACTGAGGTGGGAAATCACAGTTGTGTCCAGTTGCTACTTAAGCATGGAGCCAATGCAGATGCCAAAGATCGTGTAGGTGTTACAGCACTCATTGCTGCAGTAAGTGTTGCTTGACCTTGCATCCTTGACTGGTTCTTGCGTGATTAGTAGGATCATAGAACTCAGTTTTTGCACACCACGTTAATGCCCTGTAGTAGAAGAGACTACCCACGTTCTAGAAATCTACTCTGAGAACAGTTCTGGTCTGCACTCCAACTGTTTATGTTCTTTTCGAATAGTTCAGGTCCCAGAGGTTGAGATCCGTGTTAGGTTTTGAAGCACTGTTTGTGAGCCTAACTCCGCCAATATATGAATGTGTGTCTCATAAATTAGATCCCTGTCATTTACTTGCATGGTTGCAGCGAAGGACGACTTGTACCCTATGATTCGTGTGATATGAAGGCATAAAGTGATAACTATGCTTAGTGGTCCGAATTTCACCATCAAAGATTTTAAACTATATCCTGCTTCTTAGGTATGATTTGCTGAAAGTTCTTTGTTTTTATATATTTTTTAAAAAGAATTTCGGGGTTTTTCGTTTTCTCATGGCCAGGCATACAATGGACACTCCGACTGTTTGGAAGTTCTTCTCGGTTACAACGCTTCGGTGGATGCAAAATCTCATGGGGGCGTAACACCTCTTATTGCTGCTGCCGAGGGCTGTAATGCTGATTGCACTCAAGTTCTTCTTCTGGTAAGCCTTTCCCACACTGTGCTTCACTTACTGTACTCTTAAAGGGGTTGAGACGTCCGTACTAACTTCCGGACCTTTTTTTCTCATACAAATTATCTGACTATAAAAACGGAATTGCATTCCTCTTTCCTGTGCAATACATTCAGGCCGGCGCACAGGTAAATGCAAGGACCTCAGAGGGCAAAACCGCTCTTATGCACGCTGTCAGTCGCAACTGCGTAGAAGCTACAGAATCTTTGTTGAATGGAGGCGCTGAAATCAATGCCGGTGATGGCGATGGCTTCACAGCACTTCATCATGGAGCACGAAACAACTCTGCCGAGTGCCTGTAAGAATTTTCTTCAGCCACATTGTCCTTTCTGATCCTTCATTGGGAGGAAAAAATGGAGGGTGGGACAAGAGCAGAACAAGGACCTTTAAGTCGGATTTAACCAGGGTCAATTATATTCTCATCTGCGTTACAAGGGCATCTCGAATGATTGTTACAGTATGAATTTTAAATGTATTTATGTCAATGGGTTTCTTGCGTGACAGTGATGTTGTGGCCACTTTCACAGACGAACTTTGCTGGAAAAAGGGGCAGATGTCACTCGGAAATGTCGGCGAGGTCGAACGCCACTTCAAGAAGCTTCTAAGGACAGTGAAGCTGCTAAGCTACTGGTATTAAATGCAAAAAACTGCTCTTTAATTTGCCTAGACATTGATACTAATCACTGAATTTGGGCATCCCATTCTTTATTGCCCACATAAACACGTGAAAGATAAGTTTCACTTAATATAATTTCCTTTTTCTTCATTTTTTTATTCTGCAATTAAGTAGAATTGCGGTTTGTCAAGAATGGCTGATGACTTGCATTCAGACTATTCGTCGTGACAAGTTCGATTCTAAAGCAGCTGGTTCAATATATGAATTTAGGAGGAAAGGTGGAAAATGCTGGAATCTGAGATTGCAATGCGGCAGATGGAAGTTCTCAACCTTTTTGAACAAGACAGAAATATGCATAAGTCCAACACATCTAAAAAGTCAAGCACACGGCAGGCACGCGAGAAAAAGAACGGAAGGAGGAAGAAAGAGCCAGTTGAAAGGGCTGACCTCGTCAAGCAAGAGCTTCCAAAGTTGACTTCAACAGCGAAAGCTGATGATGAACCCGTTTCTGTGGATGTTTTATCTTCATCTCCAGGGACAGAAGTTGCAATGGAGCAACCCTCTCCAAATCTTGTGTTGGGAAATGAGGAGGATTCTGCTTCTGATAAAAGTACACATCATTCTTGCGGAGGAGGCCGAGACAACGATACGCTTGGGAGCCTCTTCAAAACTGAGAAAGAATCAAGCTTAGAGTCCCCACTGATTGTCACCAATACCATGAGTTGCAGCTCTGAGGCTTCTGCACCTTCCTCAGCCGAGAACGTTTTCGGCAATCCAGACGAGTGGATAAGAGTCGACGGAAAGCGGACGGCAGCTGTTGGGTCTTCTCCAAAGTCTAATGCATCTCAGTCAAAACCACAAGGGAGCGCAGCAAGTACCGTATCATCATTAAGACCTGCTGATCAACTTTCCACCGAAAGCAAGATATCTGGAGGTCAAAGCATTAAGCACATTCAAGGATCATCTAAAATTTTGAAAGAGGTTGATGATAAGGATGACGAGTCTTCACCCTGGGTACAGGTTCTTCTGAGAAGAACGCACTCCGTTGGAGATGGAACAAGTGCAAGACCTTGTGTTGAGGTTCCCTCGAAACCTAACTCTCCCCTGGAATCCAAAGCAGAGGACCATATATGGGAGACTGCAATCGAGTTCTCCGGCAATACAGAGGAGAAATTATCCGATCGTGTGCATCGTATTGAGGTAGAACTGAAGCAGGCAAGACAAGCTGCTCGTGCTCATATGCAAAGGGTTAGTAATTGCTACACATTTTGGCTTAGTCAGCTACTTCACTAAGTAATGGTTTCTCCTGAATTTTTTTCTTTAGTTCAACTTTAGAGTACTCTTAAAGTCTGAATCTTTTGGGGTTTATCTGGAACGGTGCTTACTGGGTCTGACAATGGAATCTGTCGTGAAGGTGAAGGAACTTGAAATGTTAGTTTCTACACGCAAAGTGGAAAAATCAGATGCCAACTCGACTCAAGTGACGGAATTGACCCACTCATTAGAATTTCAAATTAGGGCACGTGTGCAAGCTGAGAATGCAAAGACGGTGCTGGAGTTTCGCATTCGCGATTTCGAAGCAGTTGTTTCGTCTCAAAGCAAGGCGCTTGAAACCGCACAGGTATGAATTTTCGTCTATCCGTAGCAATATTTTAAGGAAGGTTCAGAGCACCATTAACTTTTCAAATGGATGCATCGATCTCGGTTTATCAGATAAACGTGCTCTCTCTTGTGTGGACGCAGGCGGAAATAGCGGAGCTCAAGTTGCAAATGCTACGAAGGGAAGAACAACACAAACAAGAGTGCGAAGTCCAACATAGAGAGTCTATTGCAGCTGCACTGGCAGCAGCTGCAGGCAGTTGTCGAGCCTGGGAGTTTTACCACTCTCGGGAAAGCTTGCGAGGATGGATTCCAGAGTGTGCAGAAACATCACGAAGTGAGTTTGCCCCCTCATTGCTTCGCTCAGCCTCAGCCTCAGGCTACAAGATGGATGGACATCTCGCGACACTCGATTCTCTTAGGGCCCGGAAGCTAAAAGGAGACGAAGAAGACAGGGAAGAGAGCTTTGAATGGAAATCTACAGCCGCCGCCGCAGCTATAGCTGCAGCATCTATGATTCGAAGCAAGAGTTGCATATGCTGTTCGGCATTGAATTCACATCTCTCATGTCTCCCGCATAATGTTTCTAGCACCAGCTCAGTTTCCGAGGCTCTGTCAAAACCAGACTCTCCAGAATGCACTTTCAACGACCATGAAGGAGATGTCAAGGGAGCTCTGGAAGGTTCGGCCAACCAGGAGCCAAGTAAAATTGGTAAAGGCATGGTTCGTTCTGCAAGTGAAGGCTCGCTACATTCTACAGGAAGTGGGGCTGATCAACGAGTACAACAAGATCTTCTACCATTCATACCCATGGCAGGCCCTAAGACGGACCCAGTTAACGGATGGTTCAGCCTCGTTCCCAGCCCTGTGGATTAATGCTTACATCGTCCTTTTTGGCAGCAAATCTCCTGGAGTACCAATTATACACCTACTTTCGACGTCTTCAGCGCTAGCATTCGGGGCAAGCCATCAAAGCTTTTCATGAGGATGCAATTATTTGGAATTTATGAACCCTGCTGCCGCCATAATGTGATGAACTTCGCTGAGGAGATCCTTGTTTGGTCGCTGGGCTTGTGCTTGTGCCCCTGGGCAATTGATTTTGGGGACGAAGTTGCTGGATGCAAAGGAGGATTTGGACAAGCAAGTTTCTTGCCTCATTGGAACATGTCACATGGCAGGATGTATACACGTCTTCTCCACTCACTTCGAGATTTACTGTGTTCGAGGCGAGCTTGGACTATCTTGAAAAGCATGAACTACTGTTTACTAGGAACACCGACGGGAGTGCTTCAACTACACCGGATGCGCAAAAGATTCTCCAGTCATCATGTTCGGCATGAATGTACAGTAGTTGGGAGATAACACATTATTCAGCTATGTGTGACGGACTCAATATCTTGTCATGGACATTGTTTCATGAAAGCAATCGTCATAGTCGCATTCTCACTCTAGGAAAACCGCCTAGTAGGATCAAAACCGCTACCATCTGAGTTTGGCGGTGGTGACATAATTGTCAATACTGCTGTCTTCCTCCTACCTTTGGGTGGACACACGTGCATTATATACTGGTGTGCCTGCTGGCAGCACACTGAAAGGTCAGTAAAATCTTTTGTATATAGTTTGCAGCATTGTGCAGAGATTAAAGAATCCTATGGATATCTCTGTATCTTGGTACATTTCAATAATCATTGAAACTCATGCCAGATTATTTTCTTGTAACTTCTTGCTCCATTGATCAGTGGAGCTACTGCACCTTCAGTTGCTCGCTAACTGCGTGACAATATGGGAGACTTCAAGGGCTGATTGCGTAAGATTAAAATATCAGAGACTCTGATGCAGATTGAAAGAATTCTGACCTCCCGAGATCGCAAGAAAAGATTGTCACGGTGTATGGTAAGAAATCGCTTTGTATCGCCATGGTCGATTAACTTGTCAAATTGTCTCATTGCGCAGCACTTATTCACAATCATCAATGAGTTCTCTAATTCTGCTTTTAGACCACCGAATACCTCCCTGCCTATCCACATCCATGTGCATTTTCACGATTTCACCAAAACATAAGAATGAGAAAAGTAAAATAAAATCACATTAACAATTGGGCAAAGTGTAGTCTGCTCTGGTGTTGCGGTTGAGAATGATCAATATACATAGGAATCTGTTGCGATAGACTAGTATCGTCCCATCCTTCGACATTTGCACACGCTGAAGTCGACAATAGGTGTGGTCAAATGTGCTAGCTCAAAGCGAAAGGGCCAAGACGAATATTCAATGGCAACGGAGTATATCTGCACAATTTGAGATTGCCAGGAATTGGACGACCTAATCTCATATGCACATTACCAGGCAGGTTAGTTGATCAATTACGTGCATTGTGTTTCTAGCCACTGAAAGCCTTTATTGACCGTCACATAAGTTAGGAACGCTTTCTGGCGGATGCCTTGAACTTATTAAAAGAGATTCCAAGATTCTATTCACAAGAGATTCTTATTTTCAATGACAACCCTTTGTTTGCGTGAGAGGTACAATGTCGTACATGCTATTTAGGCAATCACTTGATGCGGTGAAATGCAAAAAATACTTACTCTGCCCCGGCAACGTCGCACAGATTCGGATTGCGCTCTTGTAGAGTTTCCACTAAAGTCGGCCACAATTTGCTCACAATCAAGGTGATGTCATGGCAGTGCGTGCGGTATGCGCGAGTCTTCATTTGACTCCAGTAGATTGATTCCATCAAATTAACGCACTTCTGACACACGTCTACAGTTTCCATCTTGTCGCCAGGACAATAGCGCTACTACTCCACCACTTCGACTTGATTCTCTGGCGATGTGTTGGCGGGCTGCAAGGTCACTCTCCTCACTGTTTGGAGATTCCATTATAACTGGCGGGCTTGCCAAAAGATACCAATGTGCTGCGGCCTTGAGTTGCCTCATGTGTAACGGTTAAGCTTGCACTTCGTCCGCTCCGGGATGTGAACAGGACAGAGAAAGCAGTTGTAGACAGTTGTGAATGGTAGCGCACCTCCTGATACGTAATAGTTGAGGAAGAATCCGAAACGACTCGAATCAAAGAGATGGATTCCACACATGGATTAGAAGAGTCTGAGGAGATTTTGGAATGAATCGGTAGACTTGAGGCTAGCAACTATGCAGCGTAGACCTTGCAAACCTCCAGTTATCCATTCATACGTATGCAATCCGAGTTAGATGCAAGTCAACCATCCTTAATACAGTAGTCACTTCGGTAGACGTTCCATAGCACCCAAGTGGAGGGTAAAATTCTTATGTACAAAGTTTTTATGTACATGAATCTTGGATCAGCTGTCACTTAGTGTGTAACATCTCATCACTCGGGCAGAGTGGGGAAGATTCGGGCCACACCTTATTGGGTTCTCGTAATGTGCAAAACTAAGCTCTTGGGTAACTAACACTGCAGGAATGGTGCATGATGGCGGCGATGAATGACAAGAAGAATAATGCTCAGAGAATGGTCGTAGACTATCTAACACCTAATTATGTATCAAAAGTTTACACCGACGTAGTGCATGCTAATCCACAGGTGAAGATACGCGCGTCTTGATGGGCTTCAGCTTTAATCCAAGGCTCTCCGGAGAGAGGAGCTCAGGAGCCATGCAGGGTGGACTCAACGGACTTCTAGGACTAGAAATTACAGATTTTAATGACCGTTCATAGAAAGCATAGCCCATGAGGAATAACTCGATTGGAACCAACATAGATTGCGGTCGCTCCTCGGTTACTATAGATCCGCATCCTTCAACCTGAAAAACATATATGGGACAGGCAGTCAGATGACCATTTATTTCACAATATCCAAGCGAATGAAACGAGAATAAATTTAAGTGCTGCATCATAGGACCAATTGTGGCATGGTTAATCTCACCTCAATCAACGCATTGTAACGTCTATTCATGACCTCACTTATGTGCAAAGCTTCCTGGTGAAAGGACGACTGATCACCAACTAGTATGAGGGTTCGGCACTTCAATTTCTTCAAATCTTCAGTCAAGTCCCGCCTGTGATGAATGGCTTGCAGATAATGCATTAAGCTTTTACTGCGTCTTTGGTCCATGAACTACACAGGTCACAAGACACTCGGCAATCAGGTCCCAAGTAAGAAAAGTGATGCAGAAGTGGACAACAACCTCTCAAAGCAGATGGCACTTGCTTTGCCCTCAGACATTCGTTCTCATCAAAAAGTAATGTCACTTACTCCGCGGATCGTTGCTAGCATGTATATCCCTCCTACAGAAGCAGCAGCATCACGAACTCCCTGGAAAATGACATGCAAAACCTGTTATTTCTCTGCATCGCCTGAAAGAAAAGTTCCGCATCTTACATAGATCTACTCTATAAAAAATTCGATTCATGCTTGATAAACAAGAATGCTTACCGAACTGAAGTAACGGTGAAGAAGCCTTTGTTTGACGAACTCGGTCATGCCACAGAAGTAAAGGAGGCTAATCATAGCCTGATTGTGCAGCCATTCAGTCCACGATGGACTTCGGGCAAGAGGTGACACTAGAATCAACCCTAATGCACGTTCTGCGTGCTTGCACTGCGCACCACCAAGAAATTTCCGATGAGACTTTATTCGGTCTAAAATTGGCGTAACTAGCAACATCACTGGCGTTCTAAAAGATGCAGACATTTTCAACGAAGCAGAGGAAAATCAAAGATGTGGTTGAAACACGCACAGCGAATAAACTCAGAATATATGCTCCACCAGTGACTCCCAAGCCGATAATCTCCTCCAGTCTGCACTTCTCAAAACATAATCGAAATGGTCAGCTAACTGATCAGCTAATTACGTTTTCTTTAATAAAATGCTCCAAATGGCAGAGAAAATAAAAGGGGGATACAGAACAAAACTAATGTCTCTGACGAACATACCCAAAATAATCCAAGACTTCGGCCACTTGATCAGCTAAATCATCAGCGGATAGTGAGGAATGCTCAGTAGCGTTTTCGGATGCCCTAAACTCGTAACCGGGTGGGTCAATGTGGAAAATGCAAAAATGGTGAAAGAGCACCGATACAGCTTCTGGGCAAGAGAGCAGCCCCTCAAAGCAAGATAAATCTGCATCCAGATTTCAGTGTCAGAAGCTAGTGCAAGTACTCACTGGAACTTAATTAGCTAACGTCGTGTGTGTATGTGTGTTTGTGCGGAAAAAGAAATCCGAGTCTTACAATTCAGTCCAACGTCCGGGTAGGTGATGAGAGCAGGCTTGTCTTGATCTCCGCAAACGGTAACGGATATTTGACCAAACGATGTGGGTACCATATACACCTGTAAACATACCAATTGTCAGTAAAAGCGAACAGGCCCCTGATACACGACACAGTAATGAGTTATACGAACAATTCGCCAGACCCTCGACTTAAGGAAGGATTAAAAGTGCTATTCAAGAAACGCAACAATGCCACGTTCTAAACATTGCGTTCGAGCGGGACCTCCCGGTTGATCGAAGTTCTAAATGATGCTACTCAATGCCCTCAATATCAAAAAAATGAAACAGTCGGTAGACTGCAAAATCTGGACTCCTGTAACATCTTCCACATTGCGCACCCCAAACGCAAAAATCTAATAACCAAATGTAATGGCCGTCATGCATCCGTCATCCCTTATACACATGATTTGTGCTGTGTCTAACCTATCCAACTGAGGCGTTATCTTCGGTATAACCCACAGACTACACGCACCCAAGGGAATACCATACCTGACCATCCCAAGGTGCAAGATCCATGTCCAAAGTAACCGAATCAAGTCCCTCCTCCATCACTTCAAGCGGCGAAAACACCATCGCACCTTTCAGCTCATGACATTCACCCTTCAGACTTCTTTTCTCTCTTTTGACACACAAATTAAGAAACGTCAAGCACACCTCCTCATTCACGAAGCCCCACGCGCCCGCGCGCGCGCGCTCGCACATAGACACACACACCCTCTTTCAGCTTCTAGTTACCGAAGAGCGAGCCTGAAACTCTGTCACCGTCACAATACTTCGACCAACTCTGCACCAAAACATCCCCCAAGAAAATCCTAAAACCTCACGACGACGATTGCTCGGATCACCTAAGCCAGCAGAAGAAGAAGGAAGCCAAAACTTCTACACCCAGCTACCTTGACTAGCTTCAGCCCCATTTTTTTTAAGGTCAATTGGGGGTGCAACTGTGAGTTAGCGCGTCGATGAGCAGCGCCGCTGATGATCAATTGGGCGCGATCTGACGCGGATGGTAGGCGAGCGGAGCAATCGCGGTGGGAGTGCTGAGTAGAATCGGCTGGCTCGCCAGTTAAGCGACACCGATACCAACCCTGCGGTTGGCTTTCCGACCCTCCTCTCTCCGAACCTTCCAACCTAGGTGGGGAGAGCAAGGGCTTAGAGCAACGAGGCCATGATGACCCCTGACCTGGTGCTGCGAGGAGGAAGGTACCACGTGGTGCCTGTTTCCACGCTTTTTGTTCTCGCTTCTTTTCTTCTTTTGATTGCGTGATTGTGGATGAGTAAAAACCCAACTTAAAAAATAATATAAATAAAATAAAATAAAAAACAAAACAAAAAACGAGAGCAATGTCTTAATACCCTATTATTTAGTATCACATTGAAGTTGTGATTCTTATCAGATGTATAGTATGGGTTTGTAGGATCTTGATTTATGATGTTACTAAGCAAAGTCTAGAGTTTTATCTAACTACATTTTTGTCTTTGAACTATAGTGTTTTTGTGGCCATCCAAATTCAGCCCCACATGTACAAACATATGACACTTAGACTAAGTTGCTATTTTCATTCTTAACTTTATTATTTTTCACAGTATTATTTTATGTTCTAGTATTTCATTTTTTCCACAAGCCTGTCGTTTCACATGTTTTCATATATATATATATATATATATATATTTGTTTTAAATTCATATATTCCATGTGCATCAATTGTTCAACAAAGACCAAATGATATTGAATTGTTTGAACCAGGAAGGCAATTTTTCTACAAAAATGTTGTGTACTTTTGTGACCACTTTTCATGACCCACAATTGTGATAGCCCCTACAACATTTAATGTATAAACCAAATTACCAAGTACCATATTCTTCTCATAAAATGTTATTTTTCAACAGTGTGATGTTCCATTTCCTACACTAATGTCGTTATCTGTTGTTGAGGTTGGATGAATGTTACAGACCACACCAATTTTATCCAACCTTTGCAAGCCAAATGAGTAGGATGCAAGTAGTTACGTGAGCAGAAGCCCTAAATCTTCAGATTATAATACTCCTTCACTATCCTGTTGCAGGACACTGTAATGAATGGATTCTGAACAATGGCTTTCTATATATATATTTTTATGTTTTTTAAACCTTCCTGGCTGGATGCCATCTAGGTCCCACATTTTGAAATGTTTTGTAGAATTTGAATGTTTTGGATTTCCAGTGGAGCTGAGCTGTCATGGATTGACCGACAGGGAGTGCAGGGATCATAATAAAGCCTTGAAAACAGACTTTAATGGGCAGTCATTTCAAGATCCCATTCGTACAATTCTAATATTTCATCACATTAAAAAGGCATCCAGGCAAATCAGACAAAGAGGCATGGGATGCCTATTCCAAGGTATAACAGTGCTGAAGTCCTTAATTTAGAGAAATCTGTCAGAACAACACCCTATTAGGGAGCAATAGAGGATCAGAACAAGTTGTAATGAATCCATGTTGTAGTTCATTGACAGTCCTAGTTCATTTATTCAAAAAATACATTTAAGAGAAAATTTTCAAGCACTTTCCTTGTGACACCTCCTTCTTTGCATTATTAGCATGGAAGTTGATTGTATCACATTTCTTGGACTCATACATTTCCATTACATGCTGCATATTTTTGGAGTATGTCTAAATGGCATGTTGTCTACCTTTCTAATATTTGACACAAGTTTTTTTCTGAAATGAATTTGGGGTTAGATTCCAGCATGAGAAGTAGAAAAAATAAAAAAATAAAAAAATAAATGTAATGTTGTAGGAAGTGTGTAGAAGCAATGGTATGGACATGTAGTCATGCTGAATATCATCCATCTTCATGCATTTGTCCATATTCATCCAGCCTGTAACCCAGTCAAAACTTATGGAACTGTGGGTGTACCTCAATGAGGTGTTCACATGGGAGGAGTGAAGTGGAGCATATTTTGGATTTGCATTGTGTTTTTCTGGTTGGAATGTGCATGTCCAAGAAGACCCAGGAGCTCAGTTTCTGACTGGAATGGCTACTGTGACCTGAAGTCAAGGGTCACCCTTGTCTTTAAAAGCAGTCATGCCTCCCCCAACATTTGTTGGTGATGCATTTGCCTCAATCAAATTCAGGATGGTCTTTAGCATTCTCCATTCTTGAACTTAATAAATTATATATATCTTGAATGATGTCTATTCTTTTCAATAGCTTATTAAACTTTATTGCTTTCACCACATGTATCCATACACATCAGAATATTGTGGTTAATTGAATATGTTACTTTATTTGGAGTGAAAATGATAGAAACATAACAATACTAGTATATTCTTTGCAGAGCAAGGGCAATCATTTTATTTTATTTTTTAGTTGCATGATAGTTCAAGCATTATATATTCAATTTTTGCATGCCTGATGGTAATCCTAAGCCAATTCTGACATTCTTTTGGTAAATCAACTTCCAAATCATGTTTAATTTTAACAAATTCTCCAGTTTGATTTGTATTTTAAACATTTTAGCTGTTTGGTGTACTTGAATTGGATACTCAAGCTTAATTTTCAGTTCAAATAGCTCAAATACTGGTCAGACTTCATCATGTTATAGCTTGTATATTCACCTTTGTGTGTGTGTGTGATTTTTATTTTTATTTTTAATATTTCTTCCAGTATTAAAAAAATTGCACAAAAATTGGCATTTAGTGCTAGTAGCTTTAAAGATTTTATGATGCTTACATACTGCATGATTTCTGTCTTGCATTATGGGTATTGCTTTTTTCAATTTTAGCAATAAATAGTTTCACATTTATTTATTCATAGTTTTAATTTATGGTTTGTAATTGATCATTTGTGTTGTGGTTTTTATACTTCATTTTTTTTTAGTATGATATGAAGTGCTATGTTCTTTTTCTCATTGTATTGATTTTTAATTCATCATATGATGCACTCAACTCTTGTAATTGTTACATATTTTAAAGCGTTAAAATTTGTGCAATGTAGTTTTGCAAAACAATTCAATTGATAGCACTCCAGTCATTATTTTTTACAAATATGATTTTTTGAAGTTTGATTGTTGTAGTCTATGTGTAGAAAAGTTTCGATTTAGTTGCAAAAACTCAATAATTTCATGAAATTCTACCTTAATTTTTTAATATAATTAAAATCTGTATTTTATTTATATTAAAAAATACAGATTGAGAATTTATTTTATGTATTCAATATAATTGTATCAAGAGTCTTTATGTTGATTACAAAAATCAAGGTTTCAAGTGTATATTTTCAGAATCATTTATTCAGATTTTGAATCAAATATTAAGTCAACTCAATGCTTGTTGTTGTCGAATTCCAATTATACTGCTTAGATAATTGAAATAAAATGTTTTTCTTTTTAAATATCAAAGTCATGACTCATGCTAACTTTGCAATGACTATCTATTTGAATACTTGTACTGTTTTTGTGTAGAATATACTTAAACAAATATTTGAAAATTTCAGATGTATATGTAATTATTTTTATTTTATTTTTGCAAAAGTTAAAAGTAACATTCCACTGGGTGCTTATAATATACATTTGTACAATTAATCTGAATGAGTGTATCTTTTAGTTAGACTACAGTAAGTATGTATGTTGCTTTAAATTGTTTCACAATAATATTTGTGAACTTCTGATTGGCAATTTGATGTTATTTTGTATGATTCCAACATAAAACCACAATTCCTCAAAATCCCTCAAAACATTTTTCAAATGTATCTTTTTGGTTCTAATATGCATTTAGTACCTTCACTTTACTAAAATAAATAGTTTATTTAATATTGCATTGAAATGGATTATTTAGTTAATCACACAGTGATAACATATTATTATTGAGAAGAAGGTCCACAAAGAGAAATTTACACAATGGCTAACACAACTTAGAAGAGGTTCAAAGTACAGGTAAGGAAGAGGAGAACAATAGAACAGATTATTTCTACTTAAAAACATTTATTGAGGAGATCATTAGATAATTGTCATTGTTGTCATCATTTTACTTATTTTTTGGAATGTACATATTTTAATCTTAAGATTCTAACTTTGATCATAGGACTATTTGAAACACAAACATGTTTGATAGATTATAATCAATTAAAATTATGGCATAGAATATCCAAAAAATTAATGTTAAAAGGTCTATCCAAGCAAGTTAAAGACATGTTTTAGAAGCAAGCTAAAATAATGATAAATTATTAAAACCTTAATTTTTCTTGGCATTAGATTTAAGAGATAGGTGGAAAGCGGAGGTGCAAGTTACTAATTCTATAACCAATTTATAAAAAAGAAAATCTATCTTTGTAAATCAATATAATCTTCTAACTAGATACATATTTTATTTAAACTCTTATAATTGTTTTGAAAATTTCAAAAAGTTATATAAGACTAGGTAGAGGTCTATCTAAAAGCAAATCTTATTAAGAAAATCATATTTGGTTTGACATAGGCAAATAATCAAGAAGTCAAAAAATTATTAGAGATACTCTTTGGTTTTTTTATTTTAAATAGTAGATAGATCAATTGATTGTATAAAAAATTAGACTATTAATATTCAATAATATTTAATAGAATAGATAGAACTATTATTGCTAATAAATTTCTATTATTTTTTTAATTCTTTTACTTCTACATAAATAGGCTCTTTAAAAATAATTTACAAATTTAAAGCCATGGTTAAGAATTTTAAATAAAATTAGATATAAAAATTCATCTAAGCAAAGATGACTCAGATTATTTATTATTAATTTAATAATAAAATAGGCTTATGGTTAATAGATATAAATAAAGCCATAACAACTTTAATTTGTAAATGGCTCATAAAAAATTATCTTGAAAAATCAAAAATTTAAAACCTCAACAAAGATAAGTTTATAAAAACAACTCTTAAAGTCAAATCCTTATAGTAGTAACTACTTAAAACAGTGGCCAAAGTTTAAATAGATAGTTATTATAAATTAAAAAGTAGACACATAGTTCTGAAAATTGGTTAAGAATAAGAATGGCATAGTCTAAAATGGTTTTTAATTTTAATCTAGAAACTTAGGTCTTTCTATAAAATTTGAAATAGGTTTTTATAATAAGATTGAAAATACCAATTATTGGCCTTATTATTTAATTCCAAAGAATTATTTTCTTTTGTAAAATAAGAATACAATACATCAATAACACCTTTGATTTTAAAGAAAAATAATTCTTTACTATAAAGAAGTAAAAAAAAATTAAAATTAGAATCTCAAGACTATTATTTTTGCTACTACACCATATCTTCTTATTCTAAGAATTGATTACAATAGATTAGAATGGACTTCTTGAATTGTATAAATTGATATTAGTTAGAAATATTAAAAATAAACAAGGACATTATTCTCATTGTAATATTCATATATATGGTATTTTATCAAATATTATTGAAAATAAGTGATTTAAATTATAAAAATATTTTATAATTTTAATATATGAAGTTAGAATCCAATTACAAGTATTATATTTAGATTAAGATCTCTCAAAATAATCTACTAAAAATAATTGTAGTAACAACAATAACAACAATAATAATAATAATAACAATAATAAAAATAATGATATTATAAGTTTTATAAAAATTATAAACATTGTCAAAATTATTTAATTTAAAGACACTACAAATGACATACTCAAACTATTACTAGTTTAGTTCTTAGGGACATACACTTTGGAGGTTCATAGAATCTTCTAGAACATTTTAGAGGTTTTTTAGTTAGTAAAAGTTGATTGAAAAGCTCCCTAGTTGATGAAAGTAGCTTGAAAAGCTTCATAGTTAATAGAAGGAGCTTGAGAAGCTTCCAAGTTGGTAGAAAGAACTCAAGAAGCTTTCTAATTTGATGGAAGCCATTCAAAAAGCTTCCTAAATAGGAGTATATATTAGAGTCAAGGCTGAAGAATTCTTTAGTCTTGGCAATGCATCTCTTGAAGTCTAGTTCACCTTTCTTGGTGTTGTTCATAGATAATTCAAGTTCTAGTCAATTTCTTCTTGAAATTTCTTTCTTGTTCAAGTTTCTTGTTCTATATTTATATATCTTTGGCAATTTATTGAGACTATATTCATCTTCAATATTAAAGTTGGATCTTTCTTGTTAGAGAGTGGATTATCCCTCTTTTTGAAGGTATATTAGTGCTTTAGAGATTGTGGATTATCTTTTGCTAAACTAATAGTATCTTCTTATAGACTTATTTATCTTTTCTCTTAGAATAGCTAGAGGTTAAGACATTAGTATGGCCAAATCTTTTGAGTCTAAGTTAGACACTATCATAAGTACTTTTATTGCTTTATTTGCTAGAATTTTGGAAATTAAAGGAATTTTTGCAAAACTTTATAATGATGCAACATTAAAAATATCATAACCTAAACTGCATCTATATTTAATTTCTATACTTAACGATGCAATATTATTTATGCTACGCCAAAAAAATCCACTTATTCAATAATGTAAGGAGCCTCAAGTTAATCTTCCAAAGAAATATGATAGTACACGTTTGAAGTTCTAAAGGTTTATTAATTAAATTTAATTGATAACAGTTTTACAACCTGATACTTATTTGACAGAAGAATCAAGGATTGGATTAATTGATATCTTGCTTATATAGCAAGTATTATCATGGTTTGCTCCCTTGTTTGAAAAGAAATCACTAATTTTAAATAACTTTAAAATTTTTATAAAAATATTTATTGAAGCATTTAGAAAACATGGCAAGGCTCATTAAACAACAACTAAGATCTAAACATTGCAATAAGAAGTACATTCTATATCAATCTATGTATCTAATTTTAGATAATTAATATGCGGCATCAATTAAAAATGAAGAAGCCTTGATTCTATTGGAGATTAATAGATGATGTTAAAGATTTGTTGTTGTTACTTCCGGATCCACAATTGCTCAATGAAGCCATCAACCAAGTTGTGAAATGTGATAATCGACTATTTTAATATTTTCAAGATTAATATTTATAAGCTTTAATAAGATAATATGCAATCCAATACATTCTTGCTACATTTGCAAGCAATCTAAATTCACATTTAGAAGTAAAAGATATTCAGCTTGATGTGATATATTTTAAATCTCTTAGTCCATAAAAAAAGAAGCATTAGATGGAAGAAGGTTTATATTTATATTGTGGCAAGGAAGGCCTTAAGGCTTGCAATTGTTCAAAGAAACAAAATTAACACATCATCAAAATCAAAAGTGTAATTGTTTAAAAAAATGAAGATATTCAATCATAGTAAGGACTGTGCGGTTGAACAATTTAATATTGCAAAATTATTCAAGTTCCTCTCTTTTTGCTCAACTTGCTTGTTGCTTTACAATTCTTTTAAGTTTTAGCCCTCAAAAGCTTCAGGCGATTATTTTGTTGGATTTAGAAGCATCCGCTTGTTTCTTAGAAGAGGCATTTGCTAAGCTTCATAAAATTTCTGTAATACAAAAATTCAAACCTGTTTATATAGAGATAATAGATAAATGACTTTTATCCTTTGATAGTGTTACTTATAAAACAATGCTTATAAAAGTGTCATTTGAAGACTATAGTAGCCAAATTGTATTCAATATTATTAAAACTTTTTCAAATCTTATTATTTTGGATTTTTTGGTTGAAAAAACATAACCTATCTATAGATTGGAGGTCATGAAGAATGATATTTCTAATAGAAATTTCTACAAGAAAACTTTGTAAAAAGTTATAAATTGATAAGCCTTTATTTATTGGAATAAGAGCATTTATAAGATTGATTAAAGAAGATACACCATTTGTTATTTATGTGATTCCAATTAAAAAATATATGACTTTATTGATAAATATTTTAGAATAATATAGCAAATTTCAAGATATTTTTTAGAAACAAAATGCTAATATATTATTGCAGCATTGACCTTATGATTGTACTATAGATCTTTAGAAAAGAACACAACCACTTTTTAGTCCAATTTATAATCTTTTTCAAAACAAGCTTTCAACATTGAAGGATTAAATTGATAAATTTTTTGTAAAGAACTTTATTAAGTATTCAAAGTTTCTAACATGTGTACTTATATTCTTTGTGAAAAAAAAAGATGATTCCTTGTATATATGTGTTGATTTTTGGAGATTGAATAAGATAACAATGAAAAATTATTATCTACTATAATTAATCTCAAGACTTTTGGAACAACTTAGCCAAGTTAAGATCTATACTAAAATAGATCTTTATAAAACATATACCGTAGTATAGATGAAGGAGGGAGACAAATAGAAGACCACATTTTGGACAAAGTATGGACATTTTGGATATAATGTCATGTCTTTTAGATTTATAAATGCACACGCCATCATACTGTAATTCCTTATAGTATGTAAAATCCACTCAAAATGTATAATATGTTTATAGGTTTAGATATGTGTTAGAATGGTTAATAAAGTAAATTAAAGGAGGTTGGTATAAGAAAATTTATTTTAGATTTTTTACTTAGTTTGGTTATGGAATTTAAATTATATAGAACCTAAATATTTAGTATGAAGCCTTGAGAGAAGGTTGGGGCCTAAAGATAAAGAATTAAACTATAAAGAGGCCTATTTGGAAGGATGAAGATAAAATAAGGATGAAGATAAAGTAAGGATGAATGAAGATAAGGGATGAAGTTCTTCATTCCTATTGATCAATGGTCATGCCCAATAGGCTTTGAGGAGGCTGCCTACAACAAGAACAAGGATTTTGACAACTTAAAAGAAGCTATTTAAAAATCAAAAACTAGATTTAGAAATCTTATTTTTTGAGCTACAATTTTGGTATAAAAATTGAGAGATTTGGAATTTTTATGAGAGAGGAGTAGGCACTTGAAGTTAGGATGTACAAATTATACCTATTGTCACTCTTTTGAGGATTGGAAGAGTTGTACAAGAGCTTTTGGAGATCAAAAGATGCAATTAGAGAGATGATTTTAAGCTCTATATTTAATAATGAAGAATTACTATATTTAGAATTCTAAAGAAGGAAATATTGGGAGTCAAAGACAATAGATTGAATTCCAAGGCAATAAGTAGGCCGTTTTGTTCATAGTGATGGGATTTGCCATAACTTGAGTTTTTGGATGAATTTTTATCTTAAACTTTCTAAGAAGGTGTATTATTATATGAAAAAGCTATATATCAAAGTTTCATAGCATTTGGAATTTTAGATTATGGAATATGAATAATTTAGTACACAGGTGTTTGTAAATAAGGGTTTAAAGCCACTATTAGAGTTTTTATAATATCTAAAGATCGATAAAGAATCAATAGCTGAAATTTGTTGTGCTAGTTATTAAAAGTATATTAGTACTTTGTGTGAAATTTTAGTAGATTTTAATAATTAGATTAAGAGTTATAGGTTGATGAAGTTTGGAAAAAATTTCCCTTTTACGGGTGAATGAGGGTTTAGGGTATTTTATTATAGTTTGAGTGTTTTTGTGAAATAAGACTTATGTATTGGGTGTAGTAGCCCTAAAAGAAAAAAAATTATAAAAATTTGAAGATTTTATTATTTTGGATCTTGGTTGAGTATTTAGTTGTAACTAGAAGCCCATCGCTTTCTTGAGGCAGATTCTCTCTAGCATGATACCGCTGTCTTTCAACATTTAATAAATGACATCTTTTGAGAGCATCTATACAAATTCATAGTGATCTATCTTAATAATCTTTTGATCTATTCAAAAAATTTGGAAGAATATGAGGAGCATATAAAGTTGATATTATAAAAATTACAAGATGCAAGTTTGTATGTCAAGCCAAAAAAATGAGTATTTCATTAACCAAAGATGGAATTTTTGAGATATATTATATTTACTCAGGGTTTGATGATAGATCTCAAGAAGGAGGTAGTTATATAGTAAAAGTAGTTATATAGTGGAGGCTATTATGCAATGGACTATTCCAAAGATTATAAGAGATGTACAATGCTTTCTTGGATTTGTTAACTTCTATTAGATCTTCATCAAAAATTATTCTTAAGTTGCCACCCTTCTTATTCAATTGATATACAAAGAGAAGTTGGAATGAGAGCTTTAAGTAGAGAAGGCATTCTAAGACTTCAAAATAATGTTCATTATAACTCCAATTTTGGTACATCTAGATTTTATAAAAGTATTTTATATAGAGATTGATGATTTGAATTTTGTACTAGAAGCTATATTTTTATAAATAGATATAAATAATAAATTCCATCTTGTTGTATTTTATTTTCAAAAGTTTTTTATTGTCAAAATTAATTATGAAATATATGATAAGGAACTTCTTGCTATTGTAGATTTTTTTTAAAAATGGTATCATTTTTTTAAAGGAATAATGTATGATTTGATTATATACACAAATTATAAGAATTTGAAATACTTTATATTAGCTCAGATTCTTAATTGTTATCAAATTTGATAGAATATGTCATTATCTCCATTTAACTTTGTTATCACTTATTCACCTTAGAAGCAACAAAGATTATCTAATGCTTTATCAAGAAAATCATATCTTATATCAAGGGTAGGTGAGACAATGTTTGATCAATAATATAACTTTGTTAAAATCAAAGCAATTTCATCTTTAAATCATTATTACATTGGCACTTATTGATTCTAATTTTTTCAATAAAGTGTACATTGCAACTAATAATGATACTTTGATCTTTGATATCAAGCATAGCCTCAATGAGAATGTTGATAAGTTTAAACTTGAAGAAGACCTTTCATACTTTAAAGAACATTTGTATATCTTAAAAAGACCAACACAACTATACATTCTTTAATCTTGCCATGACTTTCTAGCTACGAGTTACTTTAGATTTAATAAGACTTTAGAATTTATTTCTTGAAATTTTTGGTGGCCTCAAATATAGAAGGCAATGAAGGATTTTATGCTCTCTTGTCACATTTATTAAAGGTTCAAGAATCCTAAATATTGCCCTTATGAATTTTTATAGCCCTTGCCTATTCTAAGACAATTATGGTCTTTTATTTCAATGGATTTTATTACGGATCTACTACCATCCAATTCATTAGACAACATCTTTGTAGTAATTGATTGATTTATAAAGATGTCTCATTTTATTCTTTATAAAAAAATTACTTCTATTGAAGATGGCAAGACTCTTTTTTGATAATATATATTGATATCATGGCCTATCAGATGATATCATATCTAATAAAGGATCCCATTTTATATCTAAGTTTTGAAGATACCTTTTTGAAATATTGAAGATAGACATTAAACTTTCTTTGACTTTCTATCCTCAAGTTAATAGCCAAATAGTGTCAAAGACACAAGAATATAGAATAAGGAATTTGAAATTAGGACATGATTTCTAAAATAAAACCAACAAAAACTTGGATTAAACAGATGAGTATACGAACAATACCAAAAAAGATAAGTTAGAATTTCAAGAGATGCATTGTTGAGACTGAAGAACCCTTCAATCTCAATCCATATATATACTCATGTCTAGGATGCTTATTGAGCGGCTACCATCAGACCAAGAAGCTTCTCAAGCAGCTTCTATCAATTGGAAAGTTTTTTGACATCCTTCCAGTAATTGGGATGCTTCTTGAGCTCCTTCCACTTACTGGAAAGCTTCTTGACCGACTTTTATCAACCAAAAAGCTCCTCAACCGACTTTCACTAACTCAAGAAGTTTCTAGAATGTTCTAGAAGGTTCTATGAACCTCCAAAATATATGTCCTTAACATCACCCTTCTCTCTAGTAACGAGTTCTAAGAGGAGCTCTGTCACGGATGCAGAATATAGACTGGAAGTGTCATGGATGCAAAATATAGACTGGAAGTGTCATGGATGCAGAATATAGACTGGAAGTCTAAACAAGAAGTTCAAGAAGAATTGGCAAGAACTAGATTAATTAGATGAGTACAAGAACAACACCAAAGAGGTGAGCTAGAGCTCCGAGAGATGTGTTGTCGAGACTGAAGAACTCTTTAGCCTCAACTCTAATATATACTCCTATTTAGGAAGCTTTTCAAGCAACTTCCACCAACTAGAGAGCTTTTTAAGCAACTTCCACCAACTAGGAAGCTTCTCAAGCAACTTCTACCAACTAGGAAGCTTCTTAAGCAACTTCTACCAACTAGGAAGCTTCTTAAGCAACTTCTACCAATTAAGAAGCTTCTCAAGCAACTTCTACCAACTAGGAAGCTTCTCAAGCAACTTCTATCTACTTGAAAGATGCTAGAAGGTTTTGGAAGGTTCTAGAGAGTTCTAGGAATCTTCTAAAATATTTTAGAAGGTTTTGATAAGTATGTCCTTGACATCATTTCCTCTTCTAGCTTCGAGATCTTCAAAAAGCTATTTGAGATGTATGCTCACAAACATAGGAAATCAAAGATTTGGCGCATAATCTCTCCAATATACTCCAGTTGTCGTTCACTAGACAAATGATTCATGAGTCCTTGTAGCCACTGGTAATAACCAAGACCTTCCACTTGAGACCATGCTTGAATTTCTGTATCTTCATTGTAGAAGCGGCCTGAAAATATTATTTTGCTACTACCTTCATGAGTTGGTTCAGCTTCAAAGATAATCACGAGTGACTTGCTACATGGTATTCTTTGACATCTTCTTGATTCTTCTAATTCTTCATCTCGAGGTCGACATCGTGAGCTACTCAATTGAGATGGCATCACTAATGCAATATCTTCATTCCCACTAGCCATATCTAAATATACTCTGAGATTATATATCTTAAAACTACAAGAAAGCAAAACGTTGTCATATTGTAACACATTTATATAGTGAAAATTATGAATAAGGATAAATTCTACTTAATACTTAATTATCTTGGATTATTAGAAACTTAAGGTACTTAAGAAAAGATTTATAGGAAAAAACCATAAGTTAATAAAAATAGGATAAGAGAAATAAAAAGTTAATATAGTAGATACCAAAGTTGAATTGAGGATAGAATTAAGTTTAAAAATCCTTAAAATAGATTAGATCAATACCCGGGGGGTGATCGGATATGAGACAAGGTTGAAATCAGACCTTCAGCCACGTAAATGACTACCGAAGGCAAGCATTCAAGACATTCAAAGATTGGCAATTAGAATTGGATAGCTAGCTTGAAGGGGGTTCTAAGGGCATTTAGCTTATTACCATAGGATTTTGGAAGACTTAGCAATTGCTATTCAAAGTCAGGGTTTGTACTGGTGTTTTGGGTTTTATATAAGACAATGATGGCTTGCATTGTTGAGCGATTCATGCAATTTGTGTAGCATCTACAGTTCAAAATTTGATATTATTTGGATTGTTAAGTGTGCTAATTGTATACAAAAATTTGTATTAATCTAGCAATGAAATCAAGAGATATTTGAGCTTTGATACAAATAGTTGTCAAAAGTTGGCAATTTAGGGTTGGATAGGATTTCTATGATAACTAAAGATCCACCAATTGGATCAATGTAAATTTTAGTATGGTAATAGAAGACTTATAGATTGAGCTATATACCAAGTTTGAGTTAAAGTTAATAGTAGAAGAAGGAGAAATCACTAGTGGAATTTTTACATCAATCTTCAAGTTGGTAGCCGAGTGTCATCAATGCGCTTTTTGGGCATTTTCTTGCAATTTGTAAGTTGGATTGAGCTAAATTTTTTTTAAGCATATAAAAAGCTTATACCAGCATTTGTGTGAAAAATTTCACACTAAGTGGATGGTCGGATTAAAAGTTATAACTTATCAAAGCTCATTGATTAGGATTAGGGCTTAAAAACAAAAATAAAAAATTGCTTAATTATAAAAGAAACAAGGAAATTGGGGTGTATGTATAGTTGATGTTAATAAGAGGAGTGTTTTTAAACACTTTTTAATTGAACTTTAAATCATATTCTTCATATATGGGTGAAACCTATTAAGATTTCTTGATTATTTGTAAACACAACTTTACCTTCTACAATCAAGTGCCCGGTGCATTCTCGAACAAGACAATACATAATACGATGACGTAACAAGTTATATTTTGATAAGACCTGGATCCTACTTATATATTCATTTAGAGAAGGCTTCATCTTCATATTTTGTCAGTGGCCGACTTTTGGTTTATCAAGATATCGTTGATGAAATTCTTGTACCTTTTGTAGTACATTTGTTACATTTTTTGCTGGCTTCCAAGTCTGCTCGTTTACATCATAGCCACGCCATTGAATTAAATATTCCAACTTCCTCCATCTTCATTACAAATCAAGGACTTATTCCACCTCATATTCCACATGGTCCTCGATTTCAACACAAGGTGTTGGTAGCTGTATTCGTTGTGGTAAAGTTGATTCGCTATAAGCTTCTAGAAGAGAAACATGAAAGATTGGATGTACTTTCATGGATGTGGATAATTTCAGTCGATAAGCCACCGGATTGATTTGCTCTTAAATGTAAAATGGTCCCAACTTCCTATAATTCAACTTATTGTAAGGTTGAGTGGTCTTGATGTTACGTCGCAAGAGCCAAACCTTATCTCCAATTTAAAAAGCAGGAGAATCCTTCCGAAATTTGTCTACAAAAGCTTTGTACGAGTCTTGAGCTACTTGTAACTGAAGCTTCAAGGTGGTCTGGATCTCTATTAAATACTTTATAAGATCTTCAACTGCTAGATTTTCATCTTTGGATTTATCCAACAAATCGAGTTTTGGATGATATCCATAATTTACAAAGAAAGATGTTTGTTGGATTGAGACATAGACTGAATTATTGTACGTAAACTTTGCCAATGGTAGATATGTAGTTCAATCATCTTATTGATAGTTAATCGCACATCGTAGATATTGCTCCAAGACTTGGTTGATTCACTCTGTTTGACCATCGGTTTGAGGATGGAAGGCAGAAGAGAGTTTGATATCTATCCTCAATATGTTAAAAAACGATCTCCAAAACTTTGATTTAAATTGAGGCCCTCAATCCGAAATAATGTCATCTAGTAAATCATGATACCGATATATATTGTCAATAAACAATCTTGCTCTTTCTTTACTAGAAGTTGTCTTTCTTCATAGAATAAAATGTGTCATCTTTGTAAATTGATCTACCACCACGTAGATAGCATCAAATGTTGCAGAAGGTGGCAAATCTGTGATGAAGTCTATAGATACTGAAGACCACGGTCACTTTGAAATTGGCAGAGGTTGTAAAAGCTTGTAAGGGCGATGTCTAGGATTCTTTGATCTTGAACAAAGATCACATGATAGCACAAAGTTTTTCACTACCTTCTACATTTGAAGCCTTCAAAAATCTCGGAAAATAAGCTCTATTGTTTTATTGAATCCAAAGTGATATGCGACCGAAAAGTCATGTCGAGATTGAAGAATACAAAATCAAATTGGTCCTTTTGGAATGTATAATCGATCTTCAAAATATAATGACCCATCCTCAATCTTGAACTTGTCTTTGTCAAAATGCTGCTTCACATTTAAGACTAATAAATCCACAACTGATGCTCTACGGACTTGTTCTAAAAAATTAGTATCAATTGGCATGATCAAGGAGGTGGTGTGGAGGCAAAATCATTCTGATTGTAGCAAAGTCGTACATTGCTGATCAAATACTGCATATCCAACCTTGGGCGCTAAATATGATGTCTTTGATAACACATCCAATAGTCCTTGCTGTCTTCTTGGCTGATATGTGATGATGAAGTCGAATCGGGATAATGATATGTTCCACCAAGCTTGGCGACAATTCAAAACTTGAACTGTTGTGAAATATTCCAAATTCTTGTGATCTATATATACAGTCACTGGATGTGCAACACCCTCTAATAAATGATGCCACTCTTGAAAAGAATCAACTATCCTAAGCAACTCCTTATCGTGAATTTCATAGTTGATTTCTGTTGCCAAAAACTTCTTTGAATAGAACGCAACTGGATGAAATTTATCATCCTTCTCCATCTGTGATAATACAACTTCTAGTGCAAAGTCAGAAGCATCTGTTTCCAAACAAAAGGCCTTTATAAAGTTGGGATGTACCAAGATAGGAGCTATTGTAAATGCCAGCTTTAATTCTTGAAAAGCCTCTTGTCCTCAGGTATTCCATTTGAATTTGTCCTTTGATGTCAATTGCGTTAATGGGACTATGATTTGTGAGTAGTTCTTGATGAAAATGTGATAGAAGTTGGCAAACCTAAAAAAATATTGCACGTCCCATACCGTCTTTGGTATTGTCCAATCCGTTACTACTTAAACCTCCTTTTGATCCATCAACAATCTTTTGTCCAAAATAATATAATCGTGAAATTCCACTTTGGGTTGATGGAATACACATTTCTCTAGTTTGGCGTATAATTTCACATTTCGAAGTTTTTGTAACACCAACTTCACATGACCCTCATGTTCTTGAACATTCTTGGAATAGATCAAAATATCATCGAGATAACAAACAATAAATTTGTTCAAATATTCTCGGAAAATATCATTCATCAAATATTGAAATATAGTTGGTGCATTGGTCAATCCGAAAGGCATGACATTATATTCAAAATGTCCATACTTTGTCCAAAACGTTGTCTTCCATTCATCTCCCGCCTTTATTCGTACAAGATTGTAAGTTCCATGAAGATCTATCTTGGTGTATATTTTGGCTTTCCCAAGTTGCTCCAAGAGTCCAGATATTAATGGTAATGGATATCGATTCTTCACAGTTATCTTATTTAAGCCTCAATAATCCACGCATATTCGTAATGAGCTATCTTTCTTCTTCACAAAGAAGATAGGTGTACCTATTGGAGATTTAGAATGCTGAATGAAATTCTTTGCAAGATTTTCTTCAATGTAATCCTTCAATATTGAGAGCTCGTCTTGTGATAAATTATAGATTGGGCCAAATGGTGGTTGTGCTCCCTCTTGGAAATCTATAGCACAATTGTACGGTTGATGCTTTGATAGCATGTCAGCATTCTTTTTTTCAAAGACATCCTTGAATTCTTCATACTGCTCCAGAATAACCAAAGTCGGAGTTGCATCTTCTCGAGCTAGTGTTGCGAAAATGATAAGAGGTGTATTATGCTTGGCTTCGTTCATGAAGGCCCTCACACCTATGAATAATGATTTATTTCTAGACATTATTTTAGCAGATTCCACCATTAAGGATTTTGTTGGAAATGTTACTTTTTGCAACCTCCAATCTATCAATGGATTATATTTATTAAGCCATGATAGTCCCAAAATGATTGGACATGAAGGGATCTTGATAATATTAAACACAATGCTATTTTCATGATTTTTAAGATGTACCTTCAACGATTTAGTTTCATGAGTAACATCGCCAGAAGACAAAGGTTGGCCATCTATGACTTTTACATGGACATACTTTGGTTTCTTTATAAGAGGAAATTTGTAAAGCTTGGCAAACTCTTCATCTAAAAAGCAAGCAGATGCTTGTGAGTCTAATAGATCATCGGTTTGCAGTTTTTGAATACTTAGAAATAAGGATACCATAAAACAATGAGAAGGTTGAGCTGAGAGAAAGGGACCTTGATTAATTTGGAGTGTTGAGATGTCCAGTCGCATGGTCCCTATTATCACTTGGCGTCCTTGTTTTCCTGCATGCTTGTGCTCCTAAGTCTTGTTGTTCAAGGCATCTGTTTTCTAGGACAATTTTCGGCTTTATGGCCTGCCTCTCCGTAATATATGCACAAGTTTTGCTCAAATCGTTGTTTCTTTTCTTCAATTGTGAGGAACTTGAAACGTATGGTATTGATTTGCATGTCTTCTATTTCAAATTGAGCTTCTACACTCTTGATAGGAGCAGCCGAATAGAACTGATTTCCTCGTGGATACTATATAGCTCTGGAATAATGGTCTTGACATTGTTGAAAAAGTCGATTGTCACACTTCATCGCTTTGTTGATTGCTTTGTTGAGTGTTTGAGGGTCGGATAGAGATAGCAATAAATCCTTCACATCATCTCTGAGTCCCCAATAAAATTGACTGACTAGCGCTTCTTCTCCCCAGTTGATATCACAAGCAAGTTATCTGAAGTCCGATGCATAAACAGATGTAGAGCGTGATCTTTGATGCAGAGAATGAATCTTGGTGGTTGCCCACCAAGCCTTATCATGCTCTCCAAATATCTCTTCAAATACTTCTAGAAAGGTCTCAAAATTATTCAAGATAGAAGATCTTTTCTCAAATAAGGGGATAAACCAAGACAAAGCTTGTCCAATAAGCAATGTCCCTACTAATCCAACTCGCGACTCCTCGGTTGAATAGCGTTCCGGTTGCAAGAATGTTATTAATCGAACTTGGTTTACGAAATTATGAAATTTTGATTAGGTGCCATCAAACTTCTCTAGGAGATTGACTCAAGGCTCTTTGTACTGTAGTGTAATCAAATTCTCATGTTAAGATGTAGATGGCAGTATTTCACTAGCTAGAGATAATTGTACTGTAGTCTGAGCCACTCCCACTCTTATAGCTCCAAGGAGCTTAACAAAATTTCCTTTAATTTCAGCAGTTCTAATTGTTAGAGCATTAAGGGCATTGATAATCACATCTAACTTTAACTCCAAAGATTCTACCATGTTAACGTCTTCTCTATTAGCTATATTAAGTAAAGAAGAAGGAATCAATACCAATCTAAGAGAGGGTAATCTGCAACCCTTAGAATGCTCAAGTATCTCCAAAGAGAGGGGTAGTCTACTCTCTACCTCAAAGAATTAAGCTCCGATATTGATAGAAGGGCAATCTCGATAATATGTTATGGACGCAGAATATATATTGGAAGTGTCACGGACGCAGAATATAGATTGGAAGTCTAAACAAGAAGTTTAAGAAGAACTGGCAAGATCTAGATTAATCAGATGAGTACAAGAGCAACAGTAGAGAGGTGAATTAGAGCTCTAAGAGTTGTGTTGTCGAGACTGAAGAATTCTTCAGCCTCGATTCCAATATATGTTCCTACCTAGGAAGCTTTTCAAGCAACTTCTACCAACTAGAGAGCTTCTCAAACAACTTCTACCAGCTAAGAAGCTTCTCAAATAACTTCTATCAATTAGGAAGCTCCTCAAGCAACTTCTATTTACTTGAAAGATGCTAGAAGGTTCTGGGAGGTTCTAGAGAGTTCTAAGAACCTTCTAGAATGTTCTAGAAGATATTGATAAGTATGTCCTTGACAAGCTCAATCTTATGACATATGTAAAAAAATCAAGAATACGTTGTACTAATGAAGCTATGTATTCCGTTCTCCGTTCTTAGATAATAAGATCTATTAGTCCTCAAAGAAATTGCCTATGACCTTGAAATATTATCTCTGTTGTTGAGATGTGCCATCCGAGGATCTGATCTTTATTGCGGCCTTCAAAACATCCTCCAAAAAAAATATCAAAATTAAAAGGATTCACTTTTCTAAGCTCAAGTAATATTACTAAAGCTCAAGCATTGGAATCGAGACTTACATGGTTGGGTCTTCCTCCTAATGGCTCCAACCGGGATCGTACTTGGCGCTGGAATGTATTGTCTTCACTTTGCTCAATTGAAGGTTGTGAAACTTGTACTAATTCATTCAAAGCTTGAGTTACAAACAAATCTTCTAAGTCTTGTTCTTTCAATGCTTGAAGATTTGACATGGTGACTAGCTTGCTTCTACTATTCTTTTTTGGAAGACTATATATTGATGAAGGCTTTAGTTTAACTCTCCCCCTCTTTATGAATATTCTGTGGATCCAATCTTTACTAAAAAGTTATCATCGAATATATTTGGGTTTGTAGGAATAGAATTGATGAAATTCCTGTACCTTTTGAGGCGCATTGGCAAGATTTTTAGCCAGTTCCCATGTACACTCATTAATGTCATAGCTTCACCAATGGACAAGATATTCGAATTTGTTCCATCTTTGCTGTGAATCAAGTACCTTTTCAACTTCATATTCTTCATGGTCTTGAATTTCAACACTAGGCAACGATTGTTGTATTCTTCTTGAAATGTGCGATTCTTTATAAGGTTCTAAAAAGAAAATATGAAAAATTGGATGTACCTTCATGGCGGATGGTAATTCCGAGCAATATGCTACTAGATTGATTTGCTTCTGGATAGAAAATGGCTCCAATCTTTGATAGTTCAACTTATTGCATAGGTCCTAAGTCTTGATATTTCATCAAAGAAGCCATACCTTATCTCTAATATGAAAAGTAAATAGTTGATTCCTAAATTTATCTGTAGATGCCTTGTAAGCATCTTGAGCTACTTATAATTGAAGCTTCAATGTTGTTTGGTATTCCGATAGCTGCTTTATAAATCCTTCGGCCATTGAATTGTTGTTCTTTGGCATGCTCTACAAGTCAAGCTTCAAATAATATCTATAGTTGGAATAAAACAGTGTCGTAGCAAAAGTCCGCTTTTAATAGACGTAAGGTCCCTCTTTACAATCAAGTTGGATCCAATATGCACAAACTTTCTTAAATTTTTCTTTTATAGTGACAAAACCATGTGTGTAATAAATCAACAAACAAGAAGCTTAAAAATTTATAAATCAAAATCCAGCCATTTAAATAACTTTAAACTTTGGAAGCATAGAATTCACTTTTTTAGTCATCTTCACAAAACTCACAATCATGAATTTGTAATTGATCACCAGATATCATCAAAATATTAGCAAGAAATTTTATAAGTAAAAACCAAATTAGAAACTTGAAAATTAATAATTTGAGATCCAACTATTCAAATAAGCTCAAAATTTGGAAAAATAAAATTTACAACTTTGATCATTATTATACAAAATTTCCGCTCCAAATTCATTGTCAATTGATTGGTATCACTAAATCCTTATCAAATACTTTTAAAAGTCAAAACCCTAGACACCTGAGAACAAAATTTGCCATTACTCCCTAATCAAAGTCTCAATTGATATGAGATTTTAGACATAGATTCTTTATAGTAAAAGTGATATATACACAAAAAATAAGCTTCAAATTCATCTTGAAACTCAAGTTCTAGCTTAAAGCAAATCCTTCTATTTATCTAACTTCTTCAAAATCCTAGTTTAGTTTGCTGGTTTTAATCAGCCATATCTCACTCATTCTGGACTCATTTCTATCAATTCTTGGATGTAAAATGTATAGCTTAAAGTTTAGTTTCTAATCCAATTTCTCAATTTCTTGCTAGTATCTTAAAACTCCTAATATATCCAGAAAAGTGATAGTAGATATCATATTAGTAGCCTAAGTTCAAACAAGCATAACTCTTTCATCTAAGCTCCGAATCATGAGTTTCTACCACCTAAACTCATGCCAAGAAGAACGTCTCTCTAAATACCTCCCTAGGTTTGCCAAAAAATCCCGTCCCCTTCTCTTCTAGGCTCGTCAAAGAAGTCGCAACCAAGGTCTTCAAAGTCCAAGTCAACAATTAATAATTTAAAGTTATAAAAATACCAAATCTAATCCTCTAAGTTAGTACTATTAATGGCAACCGACTATTGACATCCAAACCTCTATTTATCCTTAATAAAATCCTAAATTCAACCTCAAAGTCAAAACTCCTTATATCTACAAATATAACCTTGAATCTACTAAAATTTAAAATTAGAAAAAAGGTAAAAGAAATAAAAGAAGTTTCAAGGCTAAATCAAAGTTAAAATTAAGATTAAAGATAAAGTAAAGATTTAGCCAAAGAAAAAAAAAAAAAGTGAGAAATTTTTTTCAAAACTATATAAAAATCTACATTGGTAAGAAGAAAGAACTTAATAAAATTTCAGAGAAAAGAAAGTTAAGCAAGATTTCTATATACGGATATATTTACTTCACAAAAATGGTGTTTGCTGAGTTGAAGCATAAAAAGTATTATTATATGCAAACTCTGCTAATGGTAGATATGAGGTCCAATCATCTTATTGATAATTAATGTTATATCGTAAATACTGTTCCAACACTTAATTAACTCGTTCTATTTGGCCGTCAATTTGAGGATAGAAAGTCAAAGAAAATTTAATATCTATCTTCAATATTTCAAAAAGACATTTCTAGAACTTAGATATAAACTGGGGTCCTTAATCGGATATGATATCATCTGATAAGCCATGATATCAATATATATTATTAAGAAAAAACCTTACCATTTCCTCACTAGACATAGTTTTTTTCTAAGAGATGAAGTGAGCCATCTTTATAAGTTGATCAACCACTACAAAGATACTGTCGAATGAATTGGATGGCGGTAGATCTGTAATGAAGTCCATCAAGATAGAGGACCATGACCGTCTACGAATGGATAAAGGTTGTATCAGTCCACAAGGACAATGTCAAGGATTCTTGGACCTTGAATAGGTGTTGCAAGAGAGCACAAAGTTCTTTAGTGCCTTCTACATTTGAGGCCATCAAAAATCTCAAGAAATAAGTTCTAAGGTCTTATTAAATCCAAAATGACCCGCATCAGGAAAGTCATGGTAAGATTGAAGAACACGTAGTCGTGTTGGTCCTTTTGAGATATACAAACATTCTTCAAAATATAGAAGATCTTCCTCAAATTTGAACTTATCAACATCTTTTTCAAGCACTGTTTGACATCAAAGACCAAAGCATTGTTAATAGTTATATCGTGTACCTCATTGAAGAAATTAGAATCCATATATACTGATACAATAGTAGCACAAAGGCAGAATTGCTCCAATTTCAACAAAGTTGTATGTTGTTCATCAAACGCTGCCTCTCCTATCCTTACAACGAGATATGATCTCTTTGATAGAGCATCGGACAATCCTTGTTGCTTCCCAGGGCAATAAGTGGTGATAAAGTGTCAAGGATATGAACTAGAAAGAGATGTATAATCTAATGGAAACTGTATCAAAGTAAAAGTCACAAAATAGAATTAAGAAAGTATGTATATTCAAAGAAAACTGGAATGGCTATTGCCAAAGACTAGAAACATGAAGACGCTTGAAACTAGACTAGAACTAGGAAAGGAGTTGACAAGAGTGAAGAGGGCTTCACTCTTGCTTCTATAAATACTATCTAAATAAGAGCTACGTGGCGATATTCTATAGGACCTTATACACGTTGTCGTAATACGTGAAGTCTTGCTTGAGAATGCTCCGGGCACCTGGGTGTGGAATATAAAAAGAAAATACGCCACAACAAAATCCTAACAATTCTAATAGAATCTTAAATAACTTCTATTAAACCTTAACAATATTTTTCAGCTTGATTCAATCTTAAAGAAATTATAAAAGAAAAATAAATGAATCATACAATAATCATAATAGAAAATAATATATAAAATGCTAAATTTAGAAAATACTAAAAATAGAATCTTAAAACCCTAAATCATATCTTATTCAAACTCTAGTCAAATCCTAAGTTAAACCTTGATCAAACCCTAGTCAAACCCTAAGTCAAACCCTGATCAAATCCTAACCCTAATAAAACCCTAATTCAAACCCTGGTCAAACCTTAGTCAAACCCTAATCCTAATGAAACCCTAACTCAAACCCTGGTCAAACCTTAGTCAAATCCTAATCAAACCCTAAGTCAAACCCTGATCAAACCTTAATCCTAATAAAATCCTAATTAAATCCTAAATCCAAATCCTAATCAAATCTTAATCCTAATGAAACCCTAATTAAATCCTAAATCCAAATCCTAATCAAATCCTAGTAAAATCTTAAACCCGAAATACTAGCCAAGCCCTAAGTAATTTCTAAGGCAATTTTAGAACCACAATAACTACCAAATAAACCGTTGATCTTAATTGAAATTTTTCCTACACCTTAAAAATTAAGTTAAAAACACACATACTAAGTTTGAAGAAGATCCAAATTACCAAGAAGAAGAAAAACTTACAAATTTGCTCGGGTATCAGCCGGCCTCCTTCTCCAATTTTCATGCCAATATTCTAGTGCCTAAACCTCCTATTTGCACCATTCAATTGCTTCAAAATTTCACATGCATGTAGGAAATTAAGTCTTCTACACACACATATAAATTTCACCCCAATCCAACTGATAGATTGCTCAAAATCTATAAAATCCTAACTGACCTTCAAAACCCAATTCTAGAGACCCCGACCCACATAAACTTTAATAACCTTTGATCGAACCGTTAGATCAATCTCAAATTCATAGCACCTTACAAGCACAAATGTATGCACAAACCTACAAAATTTCACTTGACGATCTATGACCAATCTCACAAAATCTTCAAAAATATAAACCCCAATATACTTTACAAACTCTAAAGTCTCCCAAAACAACTCTGACTTTGCAAATCTCTTCCAAACTCAACGTTTATCCAAATCATTCAAAATCAAAACACATACAGACTTCCTCAAGTTTGTCTTCTAACCCCACTCTCCGATTTTCAAAAAGACCCCGGATCCGCCGTAGGCACGCGGTTTTGTGCCCTAGGGTCTGGTTTCGACCCAGGTTCTTAACCGGCCCTCTCCGGGTATCAACTCTTGTAATTTTGAGGTAAATTTCTCTAAAACCTACTCTCAACTCCTTACTAAACATGCCTATACCAATTATCTTTCTAATCTACTTTGTTTTACCATATTTATGGCTATACAAAGTAAATAGAATTCTTTTTTATAAAAGGTAGTATTAGCACTTTTTAATTTTTACTACCTCCTTGTTTATTATCTATTTTTCTAAGATAATTTTCTCTAATATTTTCATTTGAGCTCTTCTATAATATAATCACTCCTTCCCTCTTTCACCTAGTAGTCGTATTACTACACGAAAACGTGTCTAATTTGCAAGACATGTATCAAACTTGCACGATAAGTTTCTTACATGTGCGCCACATACTTGGCTTGTTCCGCAAGCTACCAATATGTGTGACACATGGCTAGCTTGTTCTACAAGCTACCAATATGTGTGCCATGTGGCTACCTTGTTGACCAAGTTTCCAACCTACCAATCACGTATAGACATGTATAAAGGTGATTTTGCGTCTATAAAGCTTTTAGGAAGCTTTTCTATGAGATATTATCAAATCAACTTATTTTATCTACTTCTATTGGTTTATTATTACTTAGATAATTTATTGGAATAAATCTTATGTCCGTGACATTATCCCCCCTTCTAGGGACGAGTTCCATGAGGAGCGGTGATTAAATGTTGAGAAAGTCCAAAATACGTCGAATTGTGCTTGCCACATACTCTGATCTTTATTCCCTTCGAAGGTAGTTGATAGGTCCTTTCAGCCATCGATAATGTCCCATACCAGGGCGAGAGGACCACCGTGTTATTTGATCATTATTGAGGCCTTCATAACTTCCTTCAAAGAAAACATTAGGAACACCATCGGGAGTATTTCCTACCTCTAAAAGTATCACCAAACATCGAGAGTCTCTTCCAAGGTCGTGATACCAAACATGTTGTATTTTGCCATCAATCCCAGGAAGGACATGTTGTTCTTGAGGTTCTTCATCTCTATTCCGTCGTCTTGAAGGTTGTGATAGTCGTAATGTCTCGTCCAGTAAATCAGCAAATCATGGCTCATGAGCTGAATTTGCTGGTTGTTGATCCTCCATATCTTTAGCACAAACAAAATCTAATGAAAAACAATGATACAAGGTAGGATGAAACCTCTATAGAACCTCCCTTGCTTTGTAGCGAAGATTTTTTTGAATATTTATCTTGGTTTTGATGGATGTCGTCGATGAAATGCATTAACTTTTATTGATGCATTTGTTAGATTCTTTGATGGCTCCCATGTGCGTTCACTAATATTATATCCGCGCCAATGCACAAGATATTCTAGTCGATTTTAGCGCCGCCTTGAATCTAAAATCTCTTCAACCTCGAATTCTTCGTTGTTGTCCACTTCTACAAGAGGCGGTGGTATTTGTCTTCTTCTTTGTATGTCCACTGTCTTGTATGGCTTGAGTAGTGAAACGTGGAATACAAGATGGATCTTCATGGACTTTGGTAGGTGTAATCGATATGCAACTAGATTGATTTATTCAAAAATAGGAAAAAGTCTAAGCCTACATTCTTCTGCTGCTAGATTATCAACTTTTGAAAAGTCAAAAGCATCAAGTCATGGATGATAACCATAATTGGCAAAAAAAGGTGTTTGTTGTGTAGAAAAATGTATCGTATTATTATAAGCAAATTCTGCCAATGGTAGAAGAGCTATCCAATCATCTTATTGGTAGTTGATGGTACACCTTAAATATTGCTCCAAGACTTGATTCACGCACTATGTTTGTCCATCAGTTTGAGGATGAAAAATTGAAGATAATTTTATGTCCACTTTTAAGATCTTAAAAAGGATTTTCCAAAATCTTGACACAAATTGAGTTCCTCTATCCGATATAATATCCTTTGGTAACCCATGATAGCGATAGATATTATCATTGAAAAACTTAGCAGTTTCTTCACCTGTGATAGATTTTGTGCATGGCACAAAATGTGCCATCTTGGTGAACCGATCTACTATTACAAATATAGAATCATAAGATCTTGAGCTTGAAAGATTTGTGATGAAATCCATAGAAATAGAAGACCATGATTGTTTTGGAATAGGTAATGGCTGAAGAAGCTCAAAAGGTTGATGACGAGGAATCTTTGATCTTGAGCAAATATCACATGATTGTACAAAGTTTTTGATTGCCTTCCACATTTGAAGCCACCAAAAATCTCTTGATATAAGTTCCAAAGTCTTGTTGTATCCAAAATGTCCTGTTGCTGGAAAATTATGACGTGCTTGAAGAACACGTAAACGTGCTTCTCTTTCTAGAACATATAGACGTCCTTCAAAATATAGTAGATTATTTTTGAACTCAAATTTAGAAGAATCATGAGACTTGGAAGAATTATTCTTGATATCATGAATAAGAGGATCTGAGGACATACTTGACTGAATTTGCTTGAGAAAAGTTGAATCAACAGTCAATGTTGATTTTATTGCTCAAAGATAAAACTGCTCTGGTTTCAAGAAAACTGTTCTTTGTTGCTCAAAAGCTGCATTTCCTTCTTTTGGTGCAAAATAAGAATGTCTAGAAAGAGCATCAGACAAACCTTATTATTTTTCTAGCCGATAAGTGATAATAAATTCGAATCTTGACAAAGACATACTCCAACGAGCTTGACGACGATTCAACACGTGTACCGATATGAAATACTTGAGGTTCTTGTGATTCGTATATACGGTGATTGGACTCAAAGCGCCTTCTAGATAATGACGCCATTCTTGAAAAGAATCCACGATTACAAAAAGTTCTTTGTCGTGGATCTCATAATTGATCTTGGCTGCTGAGAATTTTCTTAAATGAAAAGCTACTAGATGAAGTTTGTAATCTGTTCCCATTTGTGACAAAACTGCACCCAAGGCAAAGTCTGATGCATTTGTTTCCATAAAAAATGCCTTGAAAAAATCTACACGATACAAGATTGGTGTAGAAACAAACAATATCTTCAAAGCTTCAAATGCTGCTTCCGCTTCTTGATTCTATTGGAGTTTGTCTTTACAAGTCAAACGTGTAAGTGGAACCGCAACACGAGAAAAGTCTTTGATGAAGATCCGATAATAATTGGCGAATCCCAAAAAGCATTGGACATCTCTTACCGTCTTTGGAATCTTCCAATTCATGATTGTTTGGACTTTCTTAGGATCCATCATGAGACCATCATTTGAAATGATGTATCCTAAGAAATCAACTTGAATAGTGTGAAATACACACTTTTCCATCTTGGCATACAATCTTGCATCTCTAAGTTTTTGTAATACTTGACGAACATATATTTCATTTTCTTCTATATTCTTAGAATAGATTAAAATGTCATCTAGATATCAGATGATAAAATTGTCTAAGAACTCGCAAAAAATATCATTCATGAGATGTTGAAAAGCAACTGGTGCATTCGTAAGTCTAAAAGGCATGACATTATATTCAAAATGTCCGTACCTGGTTCGAAAAGTAATTTTCCATTCATCTCCTTCTTTGATGCGTACTAGATTGTATGTTCTTCTTAGATCTATTTTTGTATAGATCCTAGCTTGATTCAACTGGTCAAGGAGTCTTGATATTAGAGGTAATGGATATCTATTCTTGATTGTGATCTTGTTGAATCCTCGATAGTCAACACACATCCGCAATGATCCATCTTTTTTCTTCACAAATAGAATTAGAACTCCTGCTGGAAATTTAGAATGATGTATAAAATTCTTGGCCAAATTCTCGTCAATATACACCTTGAATTCAGCGAATTCATCTTGTGATAAACTGTAGATTGGTCCAAATGGTGGCTGAGTTCCTTCTTTAAGGTCAATTGAACAATCATATGGATGATGCTCTGGAAGAATATCTGCATTTTTTTTCTCAAAAACGTCTTGATAATCGTGATACTGACTTGGAATGCTACTTGAAGTCTTTCCATCATTGGAAATAGGTGTAGTATAAATGACAAAAGGTGATCCTTCTTCTGCAGCGTGCAAGAAAGCTCTTGCACCTACAAACTTAGGTTTAATTCTACTAGACTTGTAATTTCTTACTTCATTAACTATATTGTTAGCTATACTTTTAGAAAATTTAGAGTACGAGAAATCCAATGTGTTTGAGGGTTGCATTTTTCTAACCATGATAGACCTAGAATAATTGGAATAGAGGGAGATCTAATTATGTTAAAAATTATGCAACTATTATACCCATTTACTACTACATCTAGAGGAAGTGTTTCATGAGTAACATCTCCAGAAGATAAAAGACGACCATCTATGACTTCTACGTGTACGGGTTTAGATTTTTGTATTATCTCTTTTCTATGAATTTTAGCAAATTCTTCATCTAAAAAATAAGCCGAGGCTCCTAAATCTATTAAAATAGAGTCTTTGTAATTATTAGGTCCTAAATATACATCTATTATAAAACAAGGAGATGATTGTGAGGAGAGGATAGGACCTTCATTAGAAATTGTACAAGATCCCAACTGCACGGTCTTTATTGTGGCTGGACAAACTCGTTTTCCAACATATTGTCTTCTTTGACAGTCGTACTCCTCATCTTATGGTTGCATCCTTTCTTTGGACAATTTTGAGCAGTGTGTTTAGATTCTTCACAATACAAGCATAATCCTTCTTGACAATGTCGAGTCTTTTCTTGTTCAGTAAGCAGCTTGAAACATATAGCATCAATTTGCATGTCCTCGACTTTTGAAGATACATATTGAGAAGTCATTGGTGCTGCCACTGAATTATAATGTCGCTGAGGTTCTCTTGTACGACTTTCAGATCTAAATTCAAAAAGCCGATTATCACACTTCATCGCAAAGTCTATTGCTTGACTCAATGTTTGAAGATCGGATAAGTTCAACATCAATTTCTTTATTTCATATTGTAATCCGTAGAAAAAATGACTAATGAGTGCAGCATCATTCCACTTGATATCGATTGCTAGTTGTTGAAATTGTGAAGCATATAATATCACTAATCGATTGCCTTGTCGTAGGATACAAAGCTTGTTGGTTGCAACATGAGTTGCATCGTATTCTCCATACATAGATCAAAATTCTGCCAAGAAAGCTTCTAAATTATCCAATATTGGATCACGTTGTTTCAGAAAAGATGAAAACCAAAATAAGGCAGAACCTGAAAGTAGTGTACCAATAAATCTGACTTGTGATCCTGGAGTTGGAAAACTTTGCGGTTGCAATTCAATCACCAGTTGGACTTGGTTGATAAATCCTCGAAACTTGGATCTTGTGCCATCAAACTTCTCAAATAGGCCAATTTTTGGTTCTCTGATGCTTGGACAATGTTCCAATGTAGGAGGAATTATATGGATTGGTGTAGATGTTGAAGCAACTCCAACCATATCTATATCTTCATTATTTGGTAATCTTCTTGCTCCTTGTGGAGGTACAATGAGTTGATGCATTGCAAGCATCAATTCCCTCATTTGCTCTTGCATTTGTGCCATTGCACTCTTCATCTCGGCAAGCTCGGCTATGATAATACTTCAAAAAATATAAAACACTACTCGAGATAAGTAATAGGGAGAACAAAGAAAATACTAGGAATAATATCAGTTTAGAAGAGGGTAATCCGCAACTTCTAAAATGCTTGTGTCTTATCAAGAGAAAAGGGATAATCCACTCTTAAATCAAGATAAGACAAAGCTATCATATTATAAGTGTACTCTTGTCAATCTGTCAAGGACATGAACTAGAAAGAGATGCATAATCTAATGGAAACTGTATCAAAGTAAAAGTCACAAAATAGAATTAAGAAAGTATGTATATTCAAAGAAAATTGGAATGGCTATTGTCAAAGACTAGAAACATGAAGATGCTTGAAACTAGACTAGAACCAGGAAAGGAATTGATAAGAGTGAAGAGGGCTTCACTCTTGCTTCTATAAATATTATCTAACTAAGAGCTACGTGGCGATATTCTATAGGACCTCATACACGTGTCTAATTTGTAAGACACGTGTCAAACTTGCACAACAAGTTTCTCACATGTGCGCCATGTACTTGGCTTGTTCCGCAAGCTACCAACATGTGTGACACATGGCTAGTTTGTTGTACAAGCTACCAATATGCGCGCTGTCATGGCGAAAGTCCGCTTCAGGTAGACGCAAGGTCCCTCTTTACAATCAAGTTGGATCCAATATGCACAAACTTTTTTTAAATTTTTCTTTTATAGTCACAAAACCATGCGTATAATAAATCAACAAACTAGAAGCTTGGAAATTTATAAATTGAAATCCAGCCGTTTATATAAGTTCAAATTTTGGAAGCATAGAGTTCACTTCTTTAGTCATCTTCACAAAAATTCTCAACTGTGAATTCATTACCGATCACCAGATATCATCAAAATATTAGCAAGTAATTATATAAGTAAAACCAAACTAGAAACTTGAAAATTCATAATTTAAGATCCAGCCGTTCAAATAAGCTCAAAATTTGGGAAAACATAATTCATACTTTTGATCTTTGTTACATAAATTTTGAGCCGTGAATTCATTGCTGATCATTAGATACCACCAAATCCTTGGCAGATACTTTTAAAAGTCAAATCTCAATCCGAAACTTGAAAATTCATAATTTAAGATCCAGCAATACATATAAGCTCAAAATTTGGAAAAACATATTTTATACCTTTGACTATTGTCACATAATTTTTGAAGTATGAATACATTGCTGATCGTTAGATATCACCAAATCCTTGGCAGATACTTTTAGAAGTCAAATCTCAACCTAAAACTTGAAAATTCTTTATTTAAGATCTAGCCGTTCAAATAAGCTCAAAATTTGGGAAAACATAACTCATACCTTTGATCTTCATCAAATAAATTTTGAACTATGAATTCATTGCTGATCGTTAGATATCACCAAATCCTTGGCAGGTACTTTTGAAAGTCAAGACCCTAGATACCTAAGAACAAATTTTCCATTACTCCCTAATCAAAGTCTCAATTGATACGAGATTTTAGACATAGACTCTTTATAGTATAAGTAATATGTACACAAAAAGTGAGCTTCAAATTCTTCTTGAAACTCAAGTTCTAGCTTAAAGCAAACCCTTCTATTTATCTAACTTCTTCAAAACCCTAGTTTAGTTTGCTGGGTTTAACTAGCCATAACTCACTCATTCTAAACTCATTTCTATCAATTCTTGGACGTAAAATGTATAGCTTGAAGTCTAATTTTTAATTCAACTTTCCGATTTCTTGCTAGTATCTTAAAACTTCTAATATATCCTGAAAAGTGACAGTAGGTGTCATATTAGTAGTCTAAGTTCAAATAAGCATATCTCTCTCATCTAAGCTCCGAATCTTGCATTTCTACCACCTAAACTCATGCCAAGAAGAAGCTCTCTTTCAATACCTCTCTAGATTTGTCAAAAAACCCCGTCTTCTTCTCCTCCAAGCTCGTCAAAGAAGTCGCAACCAAGGTCTTCAAAGTCCAAGTCAACAATTAATAGTTTAAAGTTATAAAAATCCCAAATCTAATCCTCCAAGTCAGCACTATTAATGGTAGCCGACTATTGACATCCAAATCTACTATTTATCCTTGGTAAATCCTAAATTCAACCTCAAAGTCAAAACTCCTTATATCTACAATATAACCCTGAATCTACTAAAATCTAAGATTGGAAAAAAGATAAAAGAAATAAAAGAAAGTTTCAAGGCTAAATCAAAGTTAAAGTTAAGATTAAAGATAATGTAAAATTTTAACCAAAGAAAAAGAAAAAAAGTGAGAATTTTTTCCTAAACTATATAAAAATTTAGATTGGTAAGAAGAAAGAAAGAACTTAATAAAATTTTGAAGAAAAGATAGTTAAATTAGGTTTCTATATATGGATATATTTACTTCACGACAGTGCCATGTGGCTACCTTATTGACCAAGTTTCTAATCTACCAATCACCTATAGACATGTATAAAGGTGATTTCGTATCTATGAAGCTTCTAGGAAGCTTTTCTATCAGATATTATCAAATCAACTTATTTTACCTACTTCTATTGGTCTATTATTACTTGGATAATTTATTGGAATAAATCTTATGTCCGTGACACAAAGTTGAATCGAGATAGCAACATATTCCATCAAGCTTAGCGACAATTAAGAACCCAAGCTGATATAAAATATTCTAAGTTCTTGTGGTCTGAATATACAGATATAGGATACATTGCTCCTTCAAGAAAATGACGCCATTCTTAGAAAGAATCTACAATAGCAAGAAGTTCCTTATCATGGATTTCATAATTAATTTTGGCAATAGAAAACTTTCAAGAATAAAATGCAACATGATGGAATTTGTCGTCTATATCCATTTGTGAAAGTACGGTCTCTAGTACAAAATCTAAAGCATCAGTCTCCAAATAGAATACCTTTGTGAAATTTGAGTGCACCAATATTGGGGCTATAGTAAATGCCATCTTAAGGTCTTGGAATGCTTTTTCCGCTTGAGGTTCCTATTCTAACTTGTCCTTACATGTCAATCGAGTTAGAGAGGGGACAACTTGAGAGTAATTTTTGATAAAGATCTGATAGAAGTTAGCAAATCCAAAGAAACATTGTATATCTCTCATAGTCTTCAAAATGGCCCATTGTATAACCGCCTCTACCTTCTTGGGATCTATTGTCAAACCCTCAATAGATACAATGTATTCCAAAAATTCCATCTTCGATTGGTGAAACACATATTTATTTGGTTTGGCATACAAATCCGTATCTCGCAGCTTTTGTAATAGCAACTTGATATGCCCCTCATGTTCTTCTAGATTTTTTGAATAGATCAGGATATCATTAAGGTACATCACCACAAATTTGTCTAAATACTCTCGAAAGATATCATTTATTAAATACTGGAAGATAGCGGATGCATTTGTTAGTCTAAAAGGTATGACATTATATTCAAAATGTCCATACCTTATCCAAAAAGTAGTCATCTATTCATCTCCCTCCTTGATCCGTACCAAGTTGTATGCTCCGCAAAGATCTATCTTAATATAGATCTAGATTTGGCCAAGTTGTTCCAAGAGTCCTGAAATTAATAGTAGTGGGTAATGATTTATTTTTGTTATTTTATTCAATCCTTGGTAATCAATGCACATTCATAAAGAACCATCCTTCTTCTTCACAAAAAATATAGATGCACTTGCTGGAGACTTTGAATATCTGATAAACTTCTTTGTAAGATTTTTGTTAATATAATCTTTCATTATTGTAAGCTCATTTTGAAAAAGATTATAGATTGGGCCAAAAGGTGGTTGCATCCCTTCCTCAAGATCTATAGCACAATCATGGGGTTGGTGCTCCGGTAATATATTAACATTCTTCTTTTGAAAAACGTCTTGAAATTTACTATATTGTTTTGGAATACTTGCCAATGAAGTCATATTTTCTGGAATTGGAGTTGCATAAATAATAAATGGTGTACCTTCTTTGCCCAATCTCATAAAAGCCCTTGCTCCAATAAATAAAGATTTATCTTTTTGTGGCTTTTTATGAATCTTTCTTGTAGGGATTTCTATCAGAAATGTTACTCTTTATAACCTCTAATCTATAGATGGATTATGTTTTTCCAACTAAGATAGCCTAAGAATAACAAGATTCAAAGGAGTTCTAATAATGTTATCATGGTAGAGAGAATCTGCCTCAAAAAAGCAATGGGCTTCTAACTGCAATTTAATACTCAATCAAGATCCAAAATAATAAAAATTTCAAATTTTTATAAAAGTCTTTATTTTAGGACTCTTACATCCAATACATAAGTTTTATTTCACAAAAACACTCAAACTATAACAAAATACTCTAAATCCTCATTCACCTGTAAGAAAGGAATTTTTTTTGAACTTCATCAACCTATAATTTTTAATCTAATTGTTCAAATCTACTAAAATTTCACATGAAGTATTGATGTGCTCTTAAAAATTAGCACAACAAGTTTCAATTGTTGATTGTTTATCAATCTTTAGATATTGTAAAAATCCTAACAGTAGTTTCAAACCCTTGTTTACAAATATCCATGTACTAAAATCTTCATATCTCACAAACCAAATGTTTAAATGCTATGAAACTTTAATTTATAGCTTTTTAGCACAAAGATTCACCTTCTTAGAAATTTTTAAGCAAAAATTCGTCCAAAAACTCAAGATATGGCAAAATCCATCACTATGAAAAAAACGGCCTACTTAATGCCTTGGAATTCAATCTGCTATTTTTGACTCCCTATATCTCCTTCTTCAAAACTTCAAATGTAATAGTTCTCCATCATTAAATGTAGATCTTAAAATCTCCTCTCCAACCGCATCTCTTGATCTCCAAAAGCTTATATACAACTCGTCCAATCCTCAAAAGTGTGACAGTATGTATAGTTTGCACACCTTAACTTCAAGTACCTACTTCTTCCTCAAAAAAATTCTAAATCTCTCATTTTTTATACCAAAATTGTAGCCCAAAAAACAGGCTTTCTAATCCTAGTCTTTGATTTCCAAATGGCTTCTTTGAAATTGCCAAAACCATTGTTAAGATTGCAGGCAGCCTCCTCAAAGTCCATTAGGCATGGTATTCGACCAATAGGGATGAAGTTCTCCATTCCTTGCCTTCATCCGACCATGCCATGATTTCATCCCTTCCAATTAGTCTCCTACTAGCTTAAATTTTCATCCTTAGGCTCCCACCTTCTCTCAAGTCTTCATACTAAATATTTAGGTTCTATATAATTTAAAAGCCATAACCAAACTAAGTAAAAATCTAAAATAAATTTTCTTATATCAACTCCTTTTAATTTTCTTTATTAACCATTCTAACACATATCTAAATCTATAAACATATTATGCATTTTGAGTGGATTTTACATATTGTAAGCAATTACAGTACGACAACGTTGAATACAATCTAGCTTCTGTGATTTTTAAATGACACTTCTATAGGTATGGTTTCATAGGTGACACTACCCGAGGATAAAGGTCATTTATCTATTACCTCTATATGAATGAATTTGGATTTCTATACTAAAAGAATTTTATAAAGCTTAGTAAATGCCTCATCTATGAAACAAGTAGATGCTCCCGAATCTAATAAGGCGGTTCTCTAAAGCTTCTAAGGGCCAAAGTAAAAAAGGATTGTAAAACAATGAGCAGGTTGAGCAGAAAGAGAGGAACCTAAATAGTTTTATAATATTGGGTGGTCCAGTTCCACAGTCCCTATTGTGGCTAAACATTGTGGTTTTCCTGAATAATTACACTCTTGGTTTTAAAAACGTGTCGATTTTGTTTCTTTGCATAATTACCAACCTTATGTCAAAGACAAGAACTCCATGAAAGAAAATGAGCATATGAAATTTCTATTAAGAAGAATAACAAAATAAAATTAAAGAAGTATGTATATTAAAAAAAAACTAGAATGGTTATTGCTACAAGATAAGAAAACTATAGACTCTTGAATCTGGACTAGAAACAAGAAAGGAATTGATAAGATTGAAGGCTTCACTCTTGCCTCTATGAATATTATCTAACTAAGAGCTACGTGGCAGTATTCTATAGGACCTCCTACACGTGTCTAAATTGTAAGAAACGTGTCAAACTTGCACAACAAGTTTTTTACATGTGTGCCACGTACTTGGTTTGTTCTACAAGCTACCAATATGTGTGATACATGGCTAGCTTGTTCCATAAGCTACCAACATGTGTGCTATGTGGGTAGCTTATTGACCAAGTTTCTAACCTACCAATGACCTATAGACATGTATAAAGGTGATTCCACATCTATAAAGCTTCTAGAAAGCTTTTCTATCAGATATTATTAAATCAACTTATTTTATCTATTTCTATTGATTTATATTAATTAGATAATTATTGGAGTAAATCTTGTGTGCGTGACATTATCTTCCCTTCTAGAGATGAGTTCCACAAGGAGCGGTGATTACATGTTGAAGAAATCCAAAATACGTTGAATTGTGCTTGCTACATATTTTGATCTTTGTTCCCTTTGAAGGTAATTCATAGGTCCTTTCAGCCCTCAATAGTATCCCATACCATGACAAGAGGACCACCCTGTTATTTGATCATTATTGAAGCCTTCATAACTCCCTTCAAAGAAAACATTAGGAACACCATCAAGAATAGTTCTTATCTCTAAAAATATCATCAAATATCGGAAGTCTCTTCCAAGGTCGTGATATCAAACACGTTATATTTCGCCATCAATCTAAGGAAGGACATATCGTTCTTGAAGATCTTCATCTGTATTCTGTCATCTTGAAGGTTGTGATAGTCGTAATGTATCATCTGATAAATCAGCAAATGATGGCTCTTGAGCTGAATTTCTTGATTGTTGATCTTCCATCTCTTTAGTATGAACAAATCTAAGAAAATAACAAACAATGATACAAGATAGGATAAAACCTCTATAGAACCTGCTTTGCTTTATAACAAAGATTTTTTTTATTTTTATTTTTATTTTTTTAATCTTAGTTTTGACGGATGTCGTTGATAAAATGCATTGACTTTTATTGATACATTTGCTAGATTCTTAGATTGCTCCCATGTATGTTCACTAATATTATATGTGCGCCAATGTACAAGATATTTCAGTCGATTTTGGCGCCGCCTTGAATCTAAAATCTCTTCAACCTCAAATTTTTCATCGTTGTCCACTTCTATAAGAGGCGATGGCATTTGTCTTCTTCCTTGTATATCCACTATCTTGTATGGCTCGAGTAGTGACACATAGAATACAAGATGGATTTTCATGGACTCCAATAGGTATAATTGATATGCAGCTAGATTGATTTCTTTAGAAATAGAAAAAGGTCCAAGCCTACAATAGTCCAATTTATCATAAGGACGAGTAGTCTTGATATTACAACGAAGTAACCATACCTTATTCCCCACATTGAATTGTCGTTGTTCCTTGCCATACGCATCTGCATTTGTTTTTTGTCGTTCTTAAACTTCTTTTATTTGCACCTTCATTATTGCATGTAGCTCTAATAAATAATTTTCTAAATCTTCTGCCATTGGATTATCAACTTTTGAAAAGTCAAAAGCATCAAGTCATGGATGATAACCATAATTGGCAAAGAAAGATGTTTGTTGCGTAGAAGAATATATCATATTATTATAAGCAAACTCTGCCAATGGCAGAAGAGCTATCCAATCATCTTGTTGGTAGTTGATGGTATACCTTAAGTATTGCTCCAAGACTTAATTCACACACTCTATTTGTCCGTCGATTTGAAGATGAAAAGCTGAAGATAACTTTATGTCCACTTTTAAGATCTTGAAAAGACTTTTCTAAAATCTTGACACAAATTGAATTCTCCTATCTAATATAATATTCTTATGTAATCCATGATAGCGATAGATATTAGCAATGAAAAGCTTAGTTGTTTCTTCACCTGTGATAGATTTTGTGCATACCACAAAATATGTCATCTTGGTGAACCAATCTACTATCACAAATATAGAATCATAAGATCTTGAGCTTGAAAGATTTGTGATGAAATCTATAGAAACAGAAGAACATGGTTGTTTTAGAATAGATAATGGCTGAAGAAGTCCAAAAGTTTAATGACGAGGAGTCTTTGATCTTGAGTAGATATCATATGATTGTACAAAGTCTTTAACTGTCTTCTACATTTGAGGCCACCAAAAATCTTTTGATATAAGTTCCAAAGTCTTGTTGTATCCAAAATATCATGTTATTGGAACATCATGACGTGCTTCTCCTTTTGGAATATATAGGCATCTTTCGAAATATAGTAAGTTATTCTTGAACTTGAATTTAGAAGAATCATGAGTCTTGGAAGAATTATTCTTGATATCATGAACAAGAGGGTCTAAAGACATACTTGATTGAATTTGCTTCAAAAAAGTTGAATCAACAGTCAATGTTGATTTCATTGCTCGAAAATGAAATTACTTAGGTTTCAAGAGGACTGTTCTTTGTTGCTTAAAAGTTGCATCTCTTCTTTCGGCATGTACAAGAATGTCTAAGAAACAAGATCGACAAACCTCATATTTTCCCGACTACTGCTGAGCAACAATTAATCTTAACAAAGACATATTCCAACGCAGCCTCGATTTATCTATCCAACATAGCGCATCGGCTACGAAATACTTGGATGCCTTGGTAATCTACAGACCAAGTGGTTCGATTGGAGCATTCCTTCTGTGATAACGACGCCATCTCGGAAAGCGAACCCACAATCAAGTAAAGAAGTTCTTGTCGCGATCTCATAATCGATCTTTAACAGCTTCGTAATTTTGAATAAAAAAGCTACGATGAAGCTCATTATTTGTTTTATTTCATGACAAAATCGCATTTCAAACAGAAAGCCCTCGATATATTTGCTTTCTATAAAATGCCTTAAAAAGCCAACACGATAAAGATGAGGCAGTAAAATTGATAACAACTACTGTAAAAACATGGCGTGCTAATACTGATGCTGCTACCGTACTGGCAACAACAGGCATTAAAAATGATGAACAACTTGAAAGCTTCACGAAGATCCACACACTGCAAATCCCAAAAAGCATTGGACTTCTCTTACCGTCTTTGAAGTCTTCCAACTCATAATTATTTGGACTTTCTTAGAGTCCATCATGAGACCATCATTTGAAATAATGTATCTTAAGAAATCAACTTAAGTAGTGTAAAATATACACTTTTCTAACTTGGCGTACAATCCCGCATCTCTAAGTTTTTGTAATAATTGACGAACATGTACTTCATCTTCTTCTACGTTCTTAGAATAGATCAAAATATTGTCTAGGTAGTAGATGACAAAATTGTCTAGGAACTCACAAAAAATATCATTCATGAGATATTGAAAAGCAACTTGTGCATTTGTAAGTCTATATGGCATGACATTATATTCAAAATGTTCGTGCCTAGTTCAAAATGCAGTTTTCCATTCATCTCCTTCTTTGATGTATACTAGATTATATGCTCCTCTTAGATCTATTTTTGTGCAGATCTTAGCTTGATTTAACTGGTTAAAGAGTCTTGATATCAAAGGTAATGGATATCTGTTCTTGATTGTGATCTTATTGAGTCTTCAATAGTCAACACACATCCGCAATGATCCATCTTTTTTCTTCACAAATAGAATTATAGCTCCTGCTAGAGATTTAGAATGGCGTATGAAATTCTTGGCCAAATTTTCATCAATATACGCCTTGAATTCAGCTAACTCATCTTGTGATAAACTGTAGATTGGTCCAAATGGTGGCTGAGTTCCTTCCTTGAGGTCAATTGAACAATCATATGGACGATGCTCTAGAAGAATATCTGCATTTTTTTTTTCAAAAACGTCTTGATAATCCAGATATTGGCTTGGAATGCCACTTATATTCTTTCCACCATCAAAAAAAAGTGTGGCATAAATAGCAAAAGTTGATTCTTCTTTTGCTGCATGTATAAAAGCTTTTACACCTATTAATACGGATTTTATTATATTTGACTTATAGCTTTTCACATAGTCGACAGGATATTTAATAATATTTTGAGAAAAATAAAGTCTACAAGAATTCTAATCTATTTGAGGATTATATTTTTCTAGCCATGATAAACCTAAAATAATTGGATTAGATAGAGATTTAATTATATTAAAGATTACTTAGCTATTATGACCATCTATTGTTATTTTTATAGGATGGATTTCATGAGTGATATCTCTAAAAGACAATGGATGACCATCTATGACTTCTACATGTATGAATTTAGTTTTCTGTAGTAAAGGTATTTTATGATTCTTAACAAATTATTCATCTAGAAAGCATGTTGAGGCTCCTGAATCTAATAAGACAAAGGCTTTGTAATTTTTTGATCCTAAATATACATTTATTATAAAACAAGGAGAGGATTTTGAGGAGAGAATAGGACCTTTATTAGAAATTGTACAAGGTTCTAGCTACACGATCCCTATTGTAGTTGGATAAATTCGTTTTTTGACATGTTGTCTTCTTTGACAGCCATACTCCTCATTTTGACATGTTGTCTTCTTTGACAGCCATACTCCTCATTTTGTAGTTGTGTCATTTCTTCGGACAACGTTGAGCAGTGTGCTTAGGTTCTCCACAATATAAACATAATCCTCCTTGACAATGCCAAATCTTTTCTTGTTCAATAAGAAGTTTAAAATGTATCACATCAATTTGCATGTCTTTTACTTCTGAATGTACATTTTGTAAGGACATTGATGTTGCCATTGAATAATAACGTTGAGGCTCCTTTGTACGACTCTCCGATCAAAATTCAAAAAGTCGATTATCATACTTCACAGCAAAATCAATTGCTTGATTCAATGTTTGAGGATCAGATAAATTGAACATTAATTTTTTCACCTCATATTGTAATCCGTAGAGAAATTGGCTGATGAGTGCAACATTATTCCACTTGATATCAGTTGCTAGTTGTCAAAATTGTAAAGCATATAACGAAATTGATCAATTACCTTATGGTAGGATATGAATCTTGTTGGTTGCAACACGGATTGCATCATGTTCTCCATACATAGATCAAAATTTTGCTAAAAATGCCTCCAAATTATCCAATATTGGATCACGTTGTTCAAGAAAAGATGAAAACCACGATAAAGCAGAATCCAAAAGTAATGTTCTAATAAACCTAACTTGAGATCCTTGCGTAGGATAACTCTAAGATTGAAGTTTAATCACCTGTTGTACTTGATTGACGAATCTTCAAAACTTAAATCTTATGCCATCAAACTTTTCAAACAAATTAATTTTTGGTTCTCTAATATTTGAACACTGCTCCATTATAGGTGAGGTAGTATGGTTTGGTGTAGATATTGACGTAGCTCTAACCATCTCTATATCTTCACTTCTTCCTAATCTTATTGCTCCTTGTGGTGGTAAACTGAGTTGATGTATTGCAAGTGTTAGCTCTCTTATTTATTCTTGTATTTGTGTCATTGCACTCTTCATTTCCGCAAGCTCTGCCATGATAAAATAATAAGAAGGAAGGTGTCTACTCTCACTTCAAGAAATGTAGAATAACACATTCAAAAAAAAATTCTAGAAACAATATCAGTTTAGAAGTGGGTACTCTACAACTTCTAATATACTTATGTCTTATCAAGAAAAAGGGATAATCCACTCTTAATCAAGAAAAGACAAAGCTCTGATATTATATGTATACTCTTGTCAATCTGTCAAGGACAAGAACTTGATGAAAGTAAATAAACATATGAAACTTCTATTAAGAAGAATAATAAAATAGAAGTAAGGAAGTGTGTATATTAAAAGAAACTAGAATGGTTATTGCTACAAGACAAGAAAATTATAGACTCTTGAATCTGGACTAGAAGCAAGAAAGGAGTTGACAAGAGTGAAGAAGGCTTCACTCTTGTCTCTATAAATATTATCTAACTAAGAGCTACGTGGCGGTATTCTATAGGACTTCCTACACGTGTCTAATTTGCAAGACACATGTCAAACTTACATAACAAGTTTTTTACATGTGTGCCACGTATTTGGCTTGTTCCATAAGCTATCAATATGTGTGACACATAGCTAGCTTGTTCCACAAGCTACCAACATGTGTGACACATGGCTAGCTTGTTGACCAAGTTTCTAACCTACCTATCACCTATAGACATGTATAAAAGAGATTTGATATCTATGAAGCTTCTAAGAAGCATCTCTATCAGATATTATCAAATCAACTTATTTTACCTACTTCTATTGGTTTATATTAATTAGATAATTATTGTAATAAATCTTATATTTGTGACACCTTATCGCCCTCCTTGCCACAATATAAGCACAAACCTTCTTCTATTTGACATTTCTTTTCTTGTCGGCTAAGAGATTTAAATCGTATCGCATCAACCTACATATTTTCTACCTCTGAGTATGTATTCAAAGTACTTGTTGATGTAGGAAGGATATGTCAAATTATATATTGTCTTGTCAAAGCCCATGAACATTGATCTTGTCAACGTTGAAACAATCGATTATCACATTTTATGGCTTAGTTAATGGCTTCATTGAGCAATTGTGGGTTCAGAAGTGATAATAGTAAATCCTTCATATCATCTCTTAACCCCCAATAAAATTAGCTCATTAAGGCTTCTTCATTCCAATTGATGTCACATGCTAACTACCTAAAATCAAATGCATATACTGATACAGAGCATGCCCCTTGCCGTAATGCTCGGATCTTAGTTATTGTCCACCAAGCCTTGTCATGTTTTCCAAAAGCTTCCGCAAATGATTCCATGAAAACTTCAAAATTATTCAAGATTGGTGATCTTTTTTCAAATTAGAGAGCAAACCATGATAGTGCTTGTCCCATAAGTAAGGTGCCAACCAATCAAATTCAAGATTCTTTTATTAGATAAGTATCAGATTGTAGAACTGTTATTAATCAAATTTGATTGACAAATCCTCTAAACTTTGAATATGTCCCATCATATTTCTTCGGAAGACTAATTTGAGGCTCCTTATATTGTTGAACAGGTGGATTTTCTTGACATAGTATAGGTAGTACTGCATCTTCAAGCATAGAAGTTGGAAGATACAATCTAGATTGTGATACTCTAATTGTTGCATCATTACAAAGCTTTGCAACAATCCCTTCAATCTGCGCAATCCTAGCAGATAAAGTAGTAAGAGCACTTATAATGGCATCTAACTTAGACTCAAAAGATTTAATCATATTAATGTCTTGGCCTCCAGCCATTCTAAGAGAAAGAAAAAATGAATCTAAAAGAAGGCAATACTGGATTAGAAGAGGATAATCCATAACCTCTAAGATGTTCAAGACCTTCAAAAAGAGGGATAATCTACTCTCTCACAAGAAGGATAAAGCTCCAATATTACAAATGAAGAAGATATCAATTTAGAGAAGGATAATCCGCAACTTCTAAAGTGTTGGTATACCTTCAAGTAGAGGAGTAATCCACTCCCTAATAAGAAGGATCCAACTCTCATATTGAAGATGTGATTAGTTTCAACAAACTATCAAGGACACAAGAATACAAAATAAGAAACTTGAAATTAGGATAGGATTTTTAGAATAAAACCAAAAAAAAATTGGATTAAATAAATGAGTACATGAGTAATATCAAAAAAAGTGAGTTAGAACTCCAAAAGATGCATTGTCAAGAGTGAAGAATCCTTCAGTCTCAACCCCTATATATACTCCTGTCTAGGACGCTTCCTGAGTGGCTACCATTAGACCAAGAAGCTTCTCAAGGAGCTTCTAGCAAATGGGAAGCTTCTTGAGCTCCTTCCACTAATTGGGATGCTTCTTGAACTCCTTCCGCTAACTGGGAAGCTTCTTGATCGACTTTTATCAACTAAGAAGCTTCTCAACCGACTTTCACTAACTTGAGAAGCTTCTAGAATATTCTAGAAGGTTCTGTGAACCTCCAAAGTATATGTTCCTAACAAATAGAATAAATTAATCAAGTTTTGGAGCAATATTTATAATGCATCATCAATTATCATTAAGACAATTGGATCTCATATCTACCATTAGCAAAGTTTGTATATAATAATATTGTTTATGCCTCAACTCTGCAAATACCATTTTACTCTAACTATGGATACCATCCAAAGCTTGATCTATAAAGTACGCCAAAGAATAATAATCCAGCAGCCAAAGGATTTACAAAGTATCTATTGCAATACCAAACAACCTTGAAGCTTTAATTGCAAGCAACTCAAGATGCTTACAAAGCATTTGTAGATAAATTCAAAAATTAGGTGCCTATTTTTTATATTAGAGATAAAATATGGCTTCTTTGACATAACATTAAGACCAAGCGGCCATGTGATAAGTTGGACTATTGGAGGTTAGAACCATTCTCCATCTAGAAGCAAATTAATCTAATAGCATATCATTTGGAACTATCATCTTCTATGAAGGTACATCCAATTTTTTATGTTTCTCTTTTAAAAGCTTATAAAAAGTCACATATTTCAAAAAATATATAATAATTATTATTTAGTATTGAAATCCAAGATCATAAAGAATATGAAGTCAAAAAGGTGTTTGATTTACGACAAAAGTGGCATAAATTAGAATATTTTAGGACCAAATATGACCATGGTTGGAGCCATTAAAAGTAACATCCAGCTATATAAGTCTTAATTAGAATGCTTGAGCTTTAGTGATATTGCTTGAATTTAGAAGGATGAATCTTTTTAAGCCTGAGATCTTATTTAGAAGGTATTTTGAAGGCCTCAATGAAGATCAGATCCTTAGATGGGATATTTTAACAATGGGGGTACTAGCTCAAGGCTATAGGCAATTTCTTCAAGGACTAGTAGAACCTATTATCCAAGAACAAAGTACAAAATATATAGCTTCATTGACTTTTTATGTATACAGGAAGATTTTCAAAGATATGAGCTCTTTTTGAAACTTGTCGCTAGAGAAGGAGATGATGTTAGGAACATACACTTTGAAAGTTCACAGAATCTTTTAAAGCATTATAAAGATTTTTTAGTTAGTGAAAGCCAATTCAAAAGCTTCCTAATTGATAAAAATAACTCAAGAAGATTCATAATTAGTAGAAGGAGCTCAAGAAGCTTTCAAGTTAGTAGAAAGAGCTCAAGAAGCTTCTTAGTTTGATGGAAGCTATTCAAAAAGCTTCCTAGATAGAAATATATATTAGAGTTAAGGCTGAAGAGTTGTCACGGATAGAAGATTTATTTCAATAATTATTTATTTAATGTGGATAAATAGAAGTAAATAGAAGTAGGTTAATTTAATAATACTTTAGAAAGAAGCTTTCTAAAAGCTTCATAGATGCAAATTCATCTTTATACATGTCTATAGATGATTGGTAGGTTAGAATCTTGGCCATCAAGTTAGTCACATGTTGCACATGTTGGTGGCTTGTAGTATAAGCTAAGTACATGGCGTATATATAAAAAATGTGTCTTGCAAGTTTGGCACGTGTCTTGTAAATTGGACATGTGTTGGAGGTTCTATAGAATATTGCCACCTAATTTTTAGATAGATAGTATATATAAGGACAAGAGTGAAACCTTCTTTGCTCTTGTCAATGTTTTTTTTGTTCTTAGTCTTTTTTCAAGAGCCTCTAGCCTTAAATATATACTTTTCTATCTTAACATATAATCCTGCATCTTTAAATTTTTATAATATACAACAAACATAAAATTCATATTCTTCTATGTTTTTAAAATAGATTAGAATGTTGTCTAAATAGAAAATAAAAAAATCATTAAGAAATTCATAAAAAATATCATTTATAAGATATTAAAAAATAGCTCGTGTATTTGTAAGTCCAAAAGATATGATATTATATTCAAAATGTCCATACTTAATTCAAAATGCAGTCTCCTATTCATCACCTTCTTTGATACGGACCAAGTTATATGTTCCTCACAGATCTATTTTTATATAGATCTTTACTTGATTGAGTTAATCAAGGAGTTCTAAAATCAAAGGTAAAGGATACTTATTTTTTATAGTAATCTTATTAAGTCTTCAATAATCTATGCACATCCACAATAATCTGTCCTTTTTTTTTTTACAAATAAGATAGAAGCTTCTATTGAAGACTTTAAATGGCATATGAAGTTCTTAGCTAAGTTTTCATCAATACATTTCTTCAATGCAACCAATTCAATCTGTGGTAAATTATAGATTGGTACAAATAGTAGTTGAGTTCTCTCTTGAAGATCAATTGAACAACCATAAGATCAATACTTTAGAAGAATATCTACTTTTTTTTTAAAAAAAATATCTTGAAAGTCTTGATATTGGCTAAAAATACTAATTATAGTTTTTTCAGTATCCAAAATAGGTTTAGCATATATAATAAAAGATAATCCTTCTTTTGCCACATGTGTAAAAGTTTTCACACCTATTAGTAAGGATTTGAATGTATTAAAATTATATATGTCTACTTGACTAGTAGATTTTTGGATTAAATTACAAAAAAAATTAAGGTTATGGGAAGTCCAATATATTTGAAGATTATACTTTCTACTATAATAATCCTAAAATAACTAAATTAGAGGGAAATCTAATCACATTAAATATTATTATACTATTATGTCTCTTAATTGTTGCATTTAAAAGAATAATTTCATAGATAACATCTCCAAAAGACAACAAATGACCATCTATGATTTCTACGTGTATAGATTTAGTTTTCTTGACTAGAGATATTTCTTGTTTTTTAACAAAGTCTTTATCTATGAAACAAGCTGAGCCTCTTGAATCTAATAAGACAAGGACTTTGTGATTTTTAGATTTTAAAAATATATCTATTATAAAATAAGGTGAGAGATCTAAGAAGAGAATAGGACCTTTATAAGGTGTTGCACATGATTCCAACCATATGGTCCCTATTATAGTTAGAAAAACTTATTTTTTGACTTATTATCTTTTTTAGCAATCATAATCTTCATTTTGGAATTATGTTGCTTTTTTGGACAATATTGAACAATGTATTTTGCTTTTGTATAATAGAAGCACAAACCCTCTTAATGACATTGAATCTTTTCCTATTTGGTGAGAAATTTAAAATGTGTGGCATCAATTTGTATTGGATCTAGCTTAGTTAAATAAATTTTTGAAAACTTAGGAGTTGCTATCATCAATAGATTCATTCCTCTCCAATCAAATCTATATTCCTAATGCCTTTCAAATAAACAATTATTGCATGCAATGGCATGAACAATAAATTATTCCAAGGAGTTTACTTTTAATATTATTAATAACAAATCTTTGAAGTTATCTTTCAAATCATAATAAAACTGATTGATAAAAGCTTTGTTGTTCCACTCCATATCACAAGTAAGGTTTTGAAATTTTACAACATATGTTGTGGTTGACCGTGATCCTTGTTGCAAAGATATGAGCTTCGTTTCTGCTACCCTCTTTCATTTATTTTTTCCAAATGTGGCCATTAACATTTCAAGTAATGAATTCAAATCATTAAGGAGTTGTAAATTTTTTTCCATCAAAGGTGCAAATCAAAAAAGAACACTTCCAGATAGAAGTGCCCCTACAAATCCAACTTGAATAAATCCATTAGGATATTAGAAAGGATGCAACCTTAGATATAGCTTGATTTGTTGCAAAAATCTTTAAAATTTTGATCTTGTTCTATCAAACGTCTTAAGTATTCTAATCTTTGCATCCTTCATGCTTGTATAAGTAAGGCTTTCTAGATTTTCTTGTGAGGTTGATTTACTTATTTCCCTCAATTATACAATTTCTTGGCGTAGACTCTGGACTTCTTCCATAAACATAGGAATAGTGCTTCTATGATTGATATTAAAGATTTGTGAAATTTCTACTCTAAGAGTGTTGACAAGCTCTTGAAGATCTATAATAATTACAAATCTATTCTCGCTTCTATTAAATGTAGTATCCATGATCTTTCCTTCCATCTTACACAACTAAATCATTCTACAATTCAAATTAAAAGAGGATAATCCGCAACCTCTGATATCAAATAAAAATCTCTGCAAAAAAAGATGATCCACTGTCTTTTAAGAAAAAATCAAGATTAAAAAATAAAGAATATTAGTTTAAAAGTGGATAGTCCACAACCTTCAAATGCAACAATAAAAGTGGAATAATCCACTCACTTTTTAAACACAAAAATAAGAATGATGAATCTTCATTCTTATCAAAATGTTGAGGTCACAAATCATGAAAGATCAAAATGTCAATACAATCTTGTATCATTCAAAAGAATAAAAAAATCACTTGAAAATAGAATAATATTAAAATTAGAATGGCTATTACCAAAGATAAGAATTTAAGTTGATTTCTTAGAATACATCATGTCAAATGATGCTCTCAAGATGGATCCTAAGAAAGTCTAGACAATCATAGATTAGAAGATTTCAAGAATAATAAAAGATGTGCAATATTTTTTGAAATTTGTCAATTACTATCAAATCTTTATCAAAAAAAATTCTTAATTTGCAACTCTACTTATACGCTTAACTTATAAGGACAAACTCAAGTAAAGTAAAGAAGCACAAGAATTATTTAAAGCTTTGAAGATAATTTTTATATTTGCACCAATTTTGTATCATGTCAACTTTTTAAGGCATCTTTTATGAAAACAGACGCATCAAAGTTTATTTTGGATGCAATATTGTCACAAATGGGACCAAATGACAAATTCCATCTAATAGCTTTTTATTCTAAGAAATTTTTAATAGCAAAAATCAACTACAAAATCTATCATAAAGAACTTATTGCAATTGTGGATTCTTTTCAAGAATGGCATCATTGTCTAAAATGTGCTTTTAGTCCAATCATCATATATATAGATCACAAGAACCTTAAATATTTTATATCAGTATACATATTAAATCGTCTTCAGGCTCATTGGAACATGTCTTTGTTAAGATTCAAGTTCATTATCACTTATTGGCTAGAAAAATAACAAGGTCTGTTTGATGTCCTTTCTAAATATTCTTATCTTATATCAAAAGAAAAAAATTCAGCTTTTGATCAACAAAGAATGATCTTATAGTTGAAGCAATTTCATCTTTGAGTAATGAAATCAACATTGATTGTTGAAGCAACTTTTGTTAAATAAGTCTAGTCAAGTATGTATTTAGACCTTTTTTGTTTATGAGATTAAGAATAATTCATCTAAGTCTCATAATACTTCCAAGTTTGAGTTCAAAAACAATCTGTTCTATTTTGAAGGACATCTATATATTCCAAAAAGTGAAGCATGATTGCATGCTCTTGAAGCTTGTCACAACTTCCTTACAATAGGGCATTTTGGATATAACAAGACTTTGGAACTAACATCAAGAGATTTTTGGTGGCCTCAAATATAAAAGGCTATTTATATAATTGTGTAATATAAAGAATTTATATAATTGTGCAATATTTGTTCACGATCAAAAACTTTGTATCATCAACCTTATAGACTTCTCCAACCATTACCTATATAAGAACAAAGTTGGTTTTTTATTTCTATGGATTTTATCATGAATCTTTTAAATTCAAATTTATATGATTCTATATTTGTGATTGTAGATTATTTCATCAAGATGGTTCATTTTGTATCATGTACAAAATCTATCATAAGTAAAGAAATAACTAAACTCTTCGTTCATAATATTTATCATTATCATAGATTATCAAAGGATATTATATCAGATAGAAGGATGCAATTTGTATCAAGATTTTAGAAGACTCTTTTTAAAATATTAAAGGTGGATATAAAACTATCTTCAATTTTTTACCTTCAAAGTGATAGACAAATGGAATGGATAAATCAAGTTTTTAATCAATATTTGAGATGTACCATCAACTATTATTAAGATGATTGGACAACTTTTTTGCTATTAGTAAAAATTTTCTTATAATAATTTGGTATATTTATTTATTCAAAAAACTCTATTTTTTATCAATTATGGTTATTATCCATAATTTGATACTTTTGACTTTTTAAAAGTTGATAATCCTATGGCAAAAGATTTGGCAAATTGATTGTTAGAACTATATGCAACAATGAAGACACAATTAAAAGAAGCTCAAGAACGATAAAAGATAAATGGAGATGTCTATCGTAAAGAACAACCTCAATTCTACATAGACAATAAGGCATGGTTACTTTGTCATAATATTAAGACTAATCATTCTTATAACAAGCTGGATTATTATAAACTTGGATCATTTCCAATTTGTGAATAGATTAATCTAGTTGCCTATCAATTACACCTATCAAAATTTATGAAGATTAATCTTGTATTCTACATGTCATTGTTTAAGTCATAGAAAATAGTGGATATACAAGAAAGAAGATAAATGCAACTACTTCCTATAGAAATAGACAACAATAAAGAATTTGAGATGGAGGAGGTCTTAGATTTAAGACAACATCAAAATTGGCTAGAATATCTTGTATATTAGCACAGATACAATATTAGTGAACTTACATGGGAGTCATCTAAAAATCTAGCAAATATATTAATAGAAGTCAATATGTTTCATCAATAATATCCATCAAAATCAAGATAAAGAATCAAAAAAATCTTTTAAAGATTAGAATATATTGCAAGTATAATTTGGCACATCTTAGACTTCCTCAACATACAATCACCGCTCCTTGTAGAACTCGTCTTTAAAAGGCGGAATAATATCACGAATATAAGATTTATTTTAATAATTATTTAGTTAATATAAATAGATAGAAGTACATAGAAGTAGATTAATTTGATAATATCTTAGAGAAAAGCTTCCTATGAGCTTCCTACAAGCTTCATAGATGCGGATTCACCTTTACTCATGTCTATAGATAATTAATAGATTAGAAACTTGGCCAACAAATTAGCTACATGCCACACATGTTAATAGCTTATGAAACAAGCTAAGTATACAGCACACATATGAAAAACTTGTTTTGCAAGTTTGACACGTGTCTTACAAATTAGACATGTGTTCGAGGTCTTATAGAATGCCGCCACGTAGATCTTAGATAGATAATATATATAGGGACAAGAGTGAAGCCTTCTTCACTCTTATCAATGCCTTTTTTGTTCTTAGTCTTGCTTCAAGAGTCTCTAGTCTTCTTGTCTTTTGCAATAGCTATTCTAATTTTAATATTATTCTATTTTCAAGTGATTTTTTATTCTTTTGAATGACACAAGAGTATATTGATATTTTGTTCTTTCATGATTCGTATCCTTGACAAGAGTTCTTTAGTCTCAACAATGCATCTCTTAGAGTCTAATTCACCTTTCTTGATATTGTTTGTATATTCATCTAGATAATTCAAGTTCTAGTTGGTTTCTTCTTGAAACTTCTTTCCAATTCAAGTCTCTTATTCTGTATTCACATGTCTTTGATATTAGTAAGCAATTAATTTTTTGATCCCCTAGCATGTCATTAGAAATCAAATTCAAAATTAAAGATGTATTTGATAGAATTTATTAGAATATTTTTGAAGAAATTACAATAAATTTAAAAACTTATTTAATCGAAGTGATAAAATAATCTAAATAAAAATCTCCAACTTGATTGAAAGAATATAGTTTGAATCTTAGACAAGAAAAAAAATTACATTAATATAACTAATACAACACAAAGAAGTTGCAATAAATATGTAGAAGAAAAAATAAAAAATAAAAAAGTCCACATTACATCTTTTACACCCCTAGAACTAATACGACCCCCAATAGGGGGATTTAAGTAGGGATGAGGAAGGGAAGACGTGGAGAGGTGGCAGACCAGCTGGAACAATTTTCTATAGTCGAACATCTAGTCGAATTTTCCATGTGCATCCAACATTGGAGGCAATGTTTGGCGGGTATCGTCGAACGTACCCGGTCCGATTCCATCCTCGTCAGCACTGATTTTCATCCACCTCCACGTATATAACGATATCGATCCATCATCCGTTCGAGGGAGCAGCGGCCAGGGAGTGGTGGAGCCCGAAAGCCGTGTGACGACTTCGACGGTGTCGGCGAAGTCAAGCAAGTGGCGGTGTCCTTTGCAGCGCCCTTTTCGAGGGATTTAGTGGACTTATTAATCCACTTTCGCGACGACTTTGCATCGTCTGTGGCGTCAATTTGCCTATTTGGGTACGCATCGCACGAAGCAGTCGTCGGACCGTGTCCCGGCACGCACTCCGAACCTCACTCCTCGACAAGGAACCCCATATTCAGAATGCGGTTTCAGAGCTGATTTTCTGACCTGGATTGTGAGGAAGAGCGTGCGTGCGCTTGCGTTCCATTCGCTGAACGTGTTCTGATGTCGCTGTGTCTGATTCACTGTTTTCGCCGCCGGAAACTGTAATGACGCACTCCTGGTGGACTTCTCATGCAGTCCATGCAGGTCTCTGATTTTTGGCAGTAGGTCTTGTCGACGGCGGCATGGGGATCCGATAACAGAGCTTGCTTTTATTTCTCTTTATGAACTGGGTACCGTGCCGAAGAACCACAGTGGTGTTCATTTTTGTTCTTTTCATGTATGTATGTTTTGAGATTGAATGTGGAACCCAGAAAAGAAAGAAAATTAAAATACATTACAGTGAAAAAGTTAGATAATGATTGTTGACTTGTTAATCCACATTCTTGAGTTTTGTGTATCACAATCTTTTTATGAATAAGGTGGAATTAGATTTGGAACATATTCCCTTCATTCAATAACTACAAATACCTTCACATGAATATTGCCAAGCTCATAATGGATTTCAAAATTAATTAATTCATGTGATAATTACTCAGTTCCAAATTTTCGGTAAGTACCAGTTGAGCTTATTCAAAGGGAAGTGGCTAATCTCGTGGATCTTGTTCCCCGCAAGAAACTGGACTATTTTTTATGCATTTTTTCAACTCTTGCATTGGCTCCTAACGATTTGATTAGCCCCGCTTTGCCTATTATTAATACATACATAAAAAGATGAGAACCGATGACAAATAATGAATTGACATGAAATCTGAAATCCATTGTTTGACGCATTTAGATTATTTCCTATCTTTATCAGAGTTACTTTATAAAATCCATCAGAAGTTGAACCCTCAAACGCTAAAAACATTCATAACACAACTTTAAATACCATAGTTGTGTAGGTGTGTCTGTCAATAAATAAATATAAATAGAATAATTAATTAATATAGATGTAGTCTAAACTAAGAAACATTCTGATGGCTCAACGCACAAGGAATGTTCATCATCTGCTGGTAAACGACGGGATGAGGACCTCAAGGAGCCGGCGCCACCTCGTGTGAAGCTCCTCCATGTGCACAGGCGCTCACTCCCTGCCCTGATCGAACACCTTGAGCAGCTGAGAGAAACAGACGCCGAACCACTAAACCTCATCTAATCTCAACCCACTGTCACCGGTAGAAAATGTGCGACCCAGATGGACAGCAGCCGAGACGCAGCGGTCGCTGCTTTTTCTGTACTTCGACGACGCGGGATTCGTGTTTACCAGTGTATACCGTGTTTGTTTTCTGTCTACCAGAGTGGGTGGCCACATTCGATCAATCCATGACGGGAGGTGTACTACGGACCCAACTCCTGCACCAACGTCGATCTCAAGTAACAGTAGGATCCGCTGATCAGATCGACCTACAGCTTGCTGTGAATGGCTTTGGTGTTGATGGAGTTGATGGTGATAACGGTCGATGCGGTGAGAGGCTCTAGTGTGTACCATTTGGTAAAATGTCGATGCCTCGGGGTCTGACAGGTCGGTGGATGTACACTGGAATAGTAGATACGGCAACGTTCAAAACAACAACAAATATAAATAAACACATAAATCAGCTACATAAACTCTCTTCCTTTTCCAGTTACAAGATTGCTGCAACTGCAACCATGTTTAGTATAGTGCTCATAACAACTACGACTTTAGGGTAGCTCGAAGCTGCAGATTTACCGCAAAGCTCACAACCCTAGAGCCCATTCAGAGTACATATCTCAAATTTACCGTTGAGACGTTCCATAGTGGGATTCAAGTCTGGTCTGGAGACCATGTCTGTGTCTGCACTCATGAGAGTGCACGACCACGAAAGAAGCATGTTCTGAAAAAAGAGGCACAAGAATTTGAATGATGACATGGAAAAATCCATCATCTTCGATACCTAACTGATCTTAAAAGGCCCAGAAATGTGAGACTCCACTGTAGAGGAGTAGTTAGATAGATGATTGATGCGAGTGGTGCTGCTTAGTGTTGGTGAGATTGTAGCCTGTACTCGCTCTCTCTACAGTCTTTACTGCAGAGCCTTCCCAGGCAGAAACAACCAGACTTTCTCTCACAGTCGGCAAAAACCAAGTACGGTGATCCACGAGAGCTTCAGCCCAATTCAGCAGCCTCACATGTGAAAAGCCCTGCAGCAATTGTCGAGCAATTATCATACAACATAGAAATCCATGGGTACTAATACACCTTCTTCGTCCTTGCGTTGTTTCAGTGCCATCTGTGTAGCGTGAGGTGTGGTCTACAGTGAAGGCCTTCAAAGTCCAAAAGAAAATCATGTCTGCATTTATGAATTGTGAGAGTGAATCTTTCTGTCTATTTTTGTGTTAGTGTATATTTATTTGTATATATATATATATATAGACACACACACATATTAAAGTAGTAATTTTTTTTTTGTATTTATCCTCAAACTATATATATGTCTAACAGATTCTAATTACAAAGTTCTAATTGTTGTTTGCTATTATACAATCTTTTGCTACTTTCATGTAATTTTCCACCAAAAAAAATTGTTTTATGTAAATAGATTGGTTAGTGTACAATTAGTAAAAAAAATCCTATTATATATTTACATGGATTACATAAATATTGTTGAATTTATTATTATATTATTATATTAATGTTATTAAAGTGATTGCAATATTAAACAAGTATTATTAAAGTCATACATATATATCAAAAATTGTTATCTATTAATTGATTCATAGCTTATATAATTATTCCAATAATACTTAATCTCTTGAAAAAAATCTCCTTTCTTGCAAGAATTATTGATTAGATACTCATTCAAATACAACAAAAGATATTCTTATAAGAATAAAATTATAATTCCATTTAAATTCTTTAGCACATATTAAAATCTAGATATATCAACTTTAATAATTAGTATGGATTGGAAAATAGTATGAATTCATAAGTAGTGTAGTCCACACTAATTCATATATAATCAAGTCAATTGGGTGCAATGTGTGATAGGCAACTATCTTTCCAACAATTGCTATTGCAATGTATGCACTACACTTCAGTTAGTTACATAGAGTGATACTTCATAATAAGGTAGCTTGACTTTTTTTAATAGTTATAATTTGTCCAAATTCAAGGATACAAAATCATTTCTTAACATTGCCCATTATGGCATCATTTGCACATAGTCATCATCATGTTGATGATTAAAAGAACAAGGCTAATCAAGCATGGGAGGAGTAAGTGGAAGAAGAGATAGATGATGAAAAAGAGTTGATTGCTAAAGAGATTGCAAGAGGTGCACCTTACAAAAAAAAACTTCAACAAGTCATATTGTTGATTAAGTACATGGAGATGCTAATGTGGATGGAAAGTGAGGTTGTTGCAAAGGGCCAAAAATACCTCTATATCAAGGCCATGTTTTAATTTTTACATCTATTTTGGAAAACATACAAGGCCAACTATTAGAAGGCACCTTGTTGGTGGAAGTCATGCTCAAAATTTGTAAAGAATGTGGCACTTAAATCAATTCAAAGGAATCAACACTTTAAATATACAAGATGCAATTTGAAGACACAAGTAGGTCGTAGTTGCAAAACTAGCCCTTGGATTTTTCATGTACACAATGAATTGTTGAACAAATTTCTTTACATGGGTAAGATTAGCATAAAATTTTCCACTTCTCTATTAGAGTCACTAGCTTAGGATTTAATCACCAAGTCAAAGAGTGAATATAAAGTTGATTACAAAGGTATAGATAGCAAGCTAATTGTATCTAAGATCATCACTTGTTAGGTTCAAATGTTCATAGACGAGCACAATATTGTCATTCAATCATAAACAGGGAAGTTGCAATACAACATGTAAAAAGAGGAGTTTATCAATAAATCCATTGCATATCATTTAGAAAAACTTCACCACAACTTTACATCAAGAGAACTTGATGAGAATCTCATTAAGAATATAGATAAAGCTCATTTTATAATCAACCTAGACAATAGTCAAACACTATGCATCAAAGGTGATAATGATTCTTTAAATGATAGAGGAGAAGAGATGACAATGATTTTTTGGATCACCAGAGGAACATTAGCTCATATTGAAGCATCAATAATAATCTTTAATAATAAAGATTAGCATTATCTAATTTAAAAAATGCTAAATAATATTAGTGGGGCCAATTATTACATAAGACCAAAGAGAATAACAGGAAGGTGTTTCCACAATGGTTTATAGAGCCACATGTCTACCAAATCGATCAATATAAGCAGTAAAAGATAATCTTCTTAGACAACTACAAGAGGCATAATGACTCTACTAAGTTCTATCAAGGCTTGATCTATACAAGAATCAATTGTTATTTTTTTTTGCCATGTGTGATCGACAAGATCAACTAATATATTTATTTGTGATTTCTAAGATTAAGGATGCTTGTCCAAGTGTTGGTTCTAAAAGAAGATGGACATGATTTGGAAGACAGAATGATCAAATGATGTCCACTCTGATAGTTTCTGGTTGGATAAGTTAACAAATCCAAAAAAAAAAAAAAAAAAAAATTACAGCTTGCAATTGATGTTGTACAAGACATCAACTTACAATGCAATGCGAACATCCTGACTTACATACATAAGGCCATAATTTGGTGCAAACTGACTCTTGATATTACTAAGGTATGGCATGTGGCCTAATTGGTACTAGAATTATAAAGTATTATTGGCAAATACCACAATCATTTCAATGAAGAGATCATCAAGAATATTTCAATAAATCTTCTCATTGTAATTGATTTAAATAATATATTCTTAGTCCATATTATTTGAAAATATTTGTAAATAGTATAGTCCATACTATTTATTCTAAGTCATAAATAGTATAGATTACTAAATAATATGGTCCACACTAATATATATAGACCTTGCTCTAAACCAATATTCATAAATAATGTGGTCTACACTAATTACTATAGTTGGTGTAATTGAAGAGAGCTTCAAAAGATATATAGAAACCATTATACTCTTCATACTATTTATAAACTTCCATGTTCTAATGTATCCTACAATATGTATAAACACTAAAATAAAATATCAAAAAAGAAAAGAAAAGAAAGTAATAAGCAATAATTAAAAGATTGAGGTATGTAATCATAAGCATAGAAATAAAGCTCTTGCTATAATTGTTGCACAAAATACTATCAATGTTAAGAGCATATAAATGATCCATCTTAAATAATTTTTCTTTGGATGTTAATGCTTTGGTGTTTAAACTAATAAAATAATACTTTGCAAAGAAATGCTTGAAAATAAATTTTTGTACCATGTTTAATTATTTATTTAAATTTTCTAATAAGAGATTCTAACATTAATTGATTATGCTTATAATATATATATATATATATATATATATATACTTTTTTTATTATCTTTGCTCAAGTATTTAATGTTTTTGCATCCAAATCCATGCCTTTCATTGTTTAAATATTTGGTTATTAACATATGGTTACTTCAATATATTAGACTATTATAAAACAATATTATGCATTGTAAATGTAATTATACATTGCAAATGTGTTGATTATCTCTAATTTAGAAGGCGCTTTAACACAGATTGAGATAAAGAGACAGTGAAGACTTCAAAGTGATATTTGAAACTTGTTGATTTTGGTAATTTTAAAGTATATTAATAAATAGTAGAAATTTATTTCAAAATAATAAATTCCTAAAACAAATCATCTGAAAATCAAATTGGATGTTTGATAAAAGATAGAAAACATCATGTTCCACAATTAAATTTAAAAATTATCCAGAACATATAATATACATATTATGACTTAATTTAAAATAGCCAAAAAAAATCTTTTATTTTTACACATAGTGTATTGGGTACATACATCTGTTCACTCATTATAATTTGCATTTGTCAAAATGGCATATTTTACTCTACTACTATTTAAAAGAATCAGTTGAGGCTGAAGTGGTGCTTATTGTTGACGGTTAATCTGCAAGGAATATAGGAAACCACCATTTATCCATCTTAAATGTTTGATGAGTGTTTACTGAAGGTGGGTATATGTGAGGTTTAAAATGATCATGTTTATGTTTCCAAAAGCAAAATCCAGTTCTTCTAGTATTGAGAACCTCTACAACAGAATACCGTTTTACCTTGTCTAACTGTGTCTGTGTGACAGACTAAAGAGAAAAATTCGTAAATGATAATGTTTTAGTGATTGATCCCAGGTTGAAATTGGTTACCAATTGATGTTTGAGACAAGCATGATGACCAATTACACCAACTAAACGTTTTTAGTTTATTTGCTAAACGCTAATTTGTGATGTTTACTTTGTTTTCTTCCATGCTGCATGTAAATGCGTGTATCGATCAATACATGATGCATTTTATTTTTCAAGTTCCCAGGTTCACGACTTTTCACTCCAATAGATAATTCAGAAATACTACGGGTGTCTGTAGATAATACACGCGTAAAGAATATTATAGAAGGGAATCCTGATTCTGTACACAGATTTAAAGCTGAGTAACATTTGGAGAAACCACCGTGGCAGCGAGGCAACTCCAGACAACAAAGCACCATGTTTGTGAGGACTGTGCAGATCATCACGGATTCGTTCAAGCAGACATTTATTGGTTAGGAAAAAGACATTCAAGTACACCAGGTAACGAGAAGAGTGGAAGCCAGGAAAATCGTTTGTGTAGGACATACCTTGCCAAAAATTGATTCCCGGTGTCAGCGACGACGGGTAAAACATTCGCTTTCTCTGGGAACAGTGGCAATGTGTGTGCACGTACTGCGTTTTAAGGCTTCCAACATAAGAATCGCAGGACAGTTACTGCGCAGGTTTTTTGAAAAAAACATTCTCACTTTGTTACACATCGTAGTTTGGGATTATCGACTTTAAATGTTTTTGTCGAAGGATGATGTCTTAAGATTGCATCCCCTCTCCCGACAAAATGGAGTTCACTGCGGAGATGATCGTGTTAGGCCCTTCTTCCTTGTCAAGACCAAGCATTGAGGTCAATGCTATGGCAAAATTATGGTACTCTGTGCATTTGATATACACTGTATTCATGGCTGCCATGACTCCTTCCAATTTTGGAACCTCAAATAACATCTGTCAGCATTGCAAACATATTGAGAGAGTTGTTGTGGCAACCATTAGCACAGAATACTTCTACAATCCCAATTGAGACTAGTTCATGCAAACTTGAGAGATTTAATCTTTCTCATGAAGTATTTTAGGATTACAGTAGCAAAAAGATGAAAGAAGACGACTCTAGGGAAGCCGATATGGATTTCCTTCACTGCTTAGTCGGAATACACATTATTTTTGCTCCAAAACTAAGAAATTTAATAAATAAATAAATACCTGGAAATGCGCAATAACTCGGTGCAGTAGCTTCTGGGGCTCCGCTTTAATAATCGCATCTGCATCGCTGGTAGATTCCTCCACCCGTATCCATGTTTCAGATCTCAAGACGAAAATAAAATGTTTGAAGCACATATGAAAGCTTGTAACTGATAATGTTGCAACAAAGTTTCTGTGTACTATCTTCAAGCTCTTGCCTGTTCAGGTAGGTGCAGAAATGGAGGCAGTGCTGAAAACTACTAAACCTGTATGATGATTTGGTGGTGAGGTAATCTTTCTCTACATCTATAAGGTTCTTGATACATCCGATCACGATGCGATTGCTTATCCCAGGGTCCAACTCTGAATTTTCGTCACTCCTCTTCAATAGCATGCTAATTATATTCTCCTGTTGTACATCAACAAGGAAAAGCTGCAGATTCAACATATATACCAAGGAATGACAAGACCTACGTGGCAACGTTTTTGGATTTGAAACGGAGTCAATAATGGGTTTGAAAGCTCAGACTACTTTGAATGTCAGTAGATCGAAGGATTCAGAGGATTCCGTTGATTCTTCCAGCTTTAGAAGCCAGGATTTTAGTATGCCTGGCACAGCTTCAGGTGTCCTATCAACTCCAGAGTCTTCGTTGCTGCTGCACCAAAGTATCACGTTTGCATGTAATGGGTTACTACATGCTAATATGTTGTGGAAGAACTCAATTAAAAGTTGGACTTTAAACGTAGTTTGGAAAGCAGATCCTTTTCATTAATATCACTTCAAAGGAGTTTTTCTTTTTCCTTTTCACTCATTTCTGAGTGTTGGATTTTCGAAATGGTTCGAAAGAATCACAGTGAGGTGTACTGAAGAATGTCATGAACTTGAGCACATGTTTCGCGCACGATTTCATCACTACTGTAAAAAATCAAATAGCTGTAAAACATAGATACTTTTGAAGAACCCAGATTTAGAGGAAACCTGAGCTGAGACCAGTTTTGGCCGTCGCAAAAAACGACGTCGCATACATCAGTCACGAATTGCTCCATGCGTGGAACCGCTGATACGAGCACCAACAAACTCTTCAAAGTTTCCTGTTCCAAAAGGTAATTACATCTCGATAGGTAGGCATGACCAAATCTTCTGTCAAGGTGCCAGAGTTTTTACCTTGGATTTGGAAACTCGCTGAAGACTGTTTTGAATGATGTCACGTTTCACTTGTATGCTCACGTGCTGTAATTTACGATCGCACTGATTTTCAAATTTAATGAAGTTAACTTTTACTTACCTGGGATTTGTGAGCTTCGTAAGATCCAATACCGATATTGAATAGCTTAGAGAAAAGTTGTATTTCACTAAGTTCCTAGTAATTTGCAAAGTATTTCCCTACGGTAGGATGACATGTACTCTATGAGAGACTTGCTGTGTCGATCTACATTGATAGAGTGACTGTTGTGAACCTACAATAGATCATCAACCCTTCCCAAAATGTGACACAAAGGAGGTTATTATTCCAAAGAAACTCACCAGTTTAACATTCAAAGACAAGGATGAGAGATAGAGCTTACAACGATGAAGGATGGATCTTCAAGTTCAAGTAGTTGGCAAATTTCCCCCAGGATTTTCTCGAAGTAGCTCTCCCCTTGAGCACCATCATGAAGGTGTCTCTGAACTCACGTCAAGCACGTTGGCTGGGTTTTAATAGTCTAAAATCAGAGATATTGATATTTTTACCCTGAATTTTTTAAATCCAAGCTGTTAAAGACTTAAGTACTGAGGAGATTAAACACAAAAAGTAAGTTCGTTCCATGAAGAGAACAGAAGAAGCAACACAAACACCTGATGAAATCAAACACGCAAGATAGCCAATGGACTCCTTCAAGCTTAGTCGGCTTCCAATTGAGTGGACCTAAAATATTTCTCAAGGATACGTTTCTTAGGAGCCTTGAGAATTCAAGCAAAAACCATATATTCAGTGAGAGATGGAAATCCAGGGAGACAGAGTAAAATTACTAAGTTCTCCTCTTGGCATGTGGCAGAGCGAATTGTCTCTTCGACTTCTTCCATTGTTGGACGCTCTTTCAGCTCCTCCTCCAAGCGGTGGATTTCCTTGTCCTTTTCATTAACCTGATGAATCATCCTCGTAAAACACAGATCAATAAGGTTAAGTATATTGTTTAAATATGTCACCGCTGATAATCGAGGTAGGAAGCTACTCTAGTTGGGTGAATTAAGACATAGTGTTACATGTTCATAACCTTCTCACTTTATTTGTGAAGGAAAAAGTGAGCCCTATTAGTCTGGTGAAATCACATATACGAGTTAATGTTGGGCAATATTTGGTAATTACTCTAGATTCTTGTACTTACGTTTCATTAATTTCTGGTGGAGTAGGCATATACTTTGCCGGGTTTCATTGGTCATTAAAAAATGAGTGATATAGAATGGCTGAAGAAAAAAATTATTTTCTCACTTACAAATACAATCCTCATCACAGCCATTCAAGTGAACCTCGATGTAATTAAACTGATATTTGGGAATGTTTGCAACCTGCATTTGTTGTTTGCGACTTAGCAATTCTAACGCCTTCTTTGTCTCCTCTGTCCCCAGAACCTTGTGCAAAATTATATTTTCTTTTTCACAGATCTCGCGACATAACTGTGTATTTTCTGCTCGTAAGTTCGATATCTCCGTCTCCAAGGCCACCTTCTGTCGTTCATAAATGCCTACCTGGTCTCGACCACAAACGTTAAAATGCTTGGCCATCAAGATTGTCTTCGCAAGGTTGAGTCATTGAACTTAAGCCCTAGAGGAGCTCTAGTAAATTTCAAATTAACATTCTCAAAAGTGAAATCTGAAATAATATCAATGACACCGTAACACATTTGGAACATGAAAACAGAATATCACTGAAGAATAGAACTAAGTGCTGCTCAGTCCATGACTTAATTGAAGCAAATGGTATCAAAAGACTCACAATCTGGGCCGGTTTCAAGTCACGTTGCAAGAAATTAGACTCCAGAACTTCACCATTTGTATGCTGCGCAGATGCAACCTTATGCTTCAGCCTCTCATAGACCTCCTTGTCGTTGATTCGATGGCGATCCTCCTAAATAATGCAAAAACGAAGTGGTAAGAGTTCTTCTTTAGGCAAAACACCATGTACTGGACTATTGGAGCTCAAGAAGTAGATAGCCACTTGAGCATGCGTTCGGCGTAGGTAAAATAACTTCCACCTTTCTTGTCTTGGCTCATGTGTGTGAATGTGTAATACGAACTCACCTTCACCATGGATTCGCGCATTTTGTCTTGCAATTTCTGCAGAGTGCGCTCTTTCGCTCGACATGCATGTTCCAACTGGCTGTTGTTTGAACCATAACCCAACAGCCTCAGATTAAAGAAACATGAGTTGCAACTTTGGATGGTACCAAAAAAACGGACCAATGAAAAGGATAATTAGCTTATAAAAACTTCAGCTTGTCAATCAGAGATTTGGACCACATGCAATCATCTGCCTCCAAAATATGGTGGACTCTAGTTTCTATCCTGAAACATTCTGAGTATTATAGCGGTCAGTACAAAGAAGAAGTCTTGTATTCGACGATAGTTCAACGAGAGGTTCCCTAAGATATGTTCAAGCAGTGCAGTAGAGAGCTCAAGTGCAACATGTAAATACCAGCATCGTTGCATTAGGTTGGCATTGGAAGATTCCAATTTCTGGCAATCTCGTCGCAGCAGAGCGTGATTGCGCTCTGCAGCTTCAGCTGCAACCTCCGCTCGACGCTCACTGACTGTTAGTTTTTGCTGAACCTCGTCCCTCTCACTCTCCAGCTGGTGGATGTTTATTCGACTGCGCTCCTGCGACTGCCGCAATCCATCCCCTTCTTCCAACAGCGCCTATTTTACAAGCATATCAAGCATGACAAACTGCTGAATACAGTGGTTAATTATTTGTTATGCAAAATTCAAACGTTCACAGCCATGTAGCTGATTGTGTTCTTCAAGCTTAGTCTGGTTACCTGGACAAACTGCGCTCGGCGCTCATAATAATTCACGACTTTCGAAAGAACACGGAAACAATCCTCTTCAAAGTCGGAAGTCGGGATATTTGAACTGCGAATGATTGAAAACCCGTTTCGGCATAATAGATTGTTGATTCTTTCCCATTTAGTTTGGTCCGCAAATGCCCTGCATGGATCTGGATCAGAAGTAGTCTCGACTATTTCCTCCTCTACTTCAGTCCATTCTTGTCCCCAAGAACTTGTGACATTGCAGCCGTCCCTGGATCTTGTGCACATACTCTCCTCGTTTTGATGGTTTTGACCTGGATGTTTATAGCTGCAGCTTGCAAGATCCCGCTCAGATTCCTCTCCATGTCCAACTTCTTCATAGTCATGAATTTGCTCATGTCTTGGAGAAACTGCAAGTGATCCACTAGTATGATTTAGCTTATCTTGATTCAATGTCTCCTTGTGGTTCAGAATTCCTTCCTGATCCTCTGGCAAATCTTGCTCATCCGAATTCCTGGTATCATATAGGTCTGATATTCGCTTCGATTTTGGAAAATGCGTTCGTAAATTACGACTTACTGGTCGATCAAGCAATAAATTTCCTCTTGGACTGAATTCATGAACCTGATCCACAGACGACGCTTTACTTGGCTGATGGTCAATTTCTGCTTGATTTTTTGAGGACAGTCTTCTTTGCCCTGAAGCGTAAGAAGACGACGTTTTGATGCCTTGACCTTGGTCGTCCTCCTGTCTTGATAAAGCTCTATTGTCAGGCCAGTAATTTCCCTCACGCCTAGACGAGGCACTCTTCAGCAGCTCATGCTCATGTGGCGACGAAACCTTCCCTTGGCTATGGCGCGAGGTCACATTGCTACCATCTCCATCCATCTGCCTAAGATAAACGTCATCGTTTTCCCCACACCTGTCCCCAACTTCCTCACTGGATCTTTCAGTTTGCAACGCCTGTCGTCTACTTTCACTTTTCTCCGATGCTGAAGATCGAGATCTGCATGACGAGGATCGAAAAGAGGGACTGAGGAGAGACCTGCTCCTGTTGAGCTGAGTCAGCAGCTGACTGCTCCCCTCGTCCATTTCCGTCGTCCATTGCTTCTGAGATCCACTGATTCCATTTTCAGACATTCCAAATCGGAACTCTGACATTTTGCCAGCATCCTCTGAATTCAAGTCTTCTCTTGTCACTATTTTTTTGGGGTTTCCACATGCATTCTCCGCTGACTTGTGAGCTGCACCGTCATTATGACTGTCACACTCTTCTAGCATTTTCTCAACTCTAGCATTCACAATAGCGGCTTTCTTCCTCCCCCGCTTAATACCCTCGATGGCCGCTGCAAAACCTTCAGGCGAATTACATCTCGATCTGTCAGCGGCAGTACCACATTGAGAAGCTGCAGCTGAGTGACTATCTTCCGCCTGGCCATCAATCTCTGTTCCAGCCGGTGAGCTCGAGCTCCCACTCGACAACAAGATTTCCTTTGTCAGCAGTATATCATGGGTCGAGAGTCCTCGATCCAAACACACTTCGTCAGCAATTTTCGTCTCCGCCCGGACCGATCTTTGTGACAAACTTGTACTGACATTGTTTTTTGTTGAGCAGAATTCTTGAAACCAAGCGTTGGAAGCATGCCATGCTGCATCCTCTTTCTGCGGAAACTCGTTGCAGCTCGATAGTCTCATCTCCTTCGCAAATTTCAAAATATCCACGTCCCTCTCCCCATCAATCGTTAGGAATTCCTGCAGGGGAGACGACTGCCCGCTGTGGTGGTAAGTGTCGTCAAATGAATCTCTGCCCTTCGTCATTCCAGTACTCTGCAAGTCCTCCGAGAGAGTTGGGTTTTGCAGCTCGTCTAAGAACGAGGCATTTTGAATTAGATCCGAGGTCTGCAGAGTATTCGCGAAGCTGGCGGCCCGATCAGGGGAGAATGGCTCAGATTGGTTCAAGGTCTGTTCTTCTTCGACATCTTCAGAACCTTGGCCAAACAGTAGATCATTGGGCTCTTTCTGTTTTGATGTTGTGAACTTCTTTCTGCGGAAGTCATACATGTTCGAACACTCAAGATCATGTTTGTTAAGAAACGTTGTCAAGCACTCCCAGCTGGTATCCACATCTAAGCAATCGCCGTTTTCCTGGCTGATGGAAGCTTGTCGTACATCTGTAGTTGGCGAGTTTTCTTGTTCAAAATGGTTTGCTGCTGTGCTGTCGACCTTGTTGCCTCCAAAGTCCAAAAGACCGTACTTCTCGCTCAACGTTTGGATAAATGAGGCTAGGTCCTCCATCATGAAGTCGAGATGTCAAGGCTACGCCATGCCAAATTTATTGCATCTGTGGAAGACTCGACCCCAAAGAACAATAGTTAGAACTAAAAATAACATAAGGTAATAATCTGAATCCTTGTGTGGAGGATGTAACACTAGGGGAAACTTGCAGACGATGCAACCGCAGGAATGAACAGTTGTGCAAATTGTGCGCAGTAACAGCCACAATTACTACCAGTGGCGTGGAAATTTAAAATCAGGCTTCGAAAATATCGAATACATAAGCTGTTTAACGACATAAAGAATAATTCCTCGGAGAAATCAACAACAACCAGGCCCATCCTCCTACGAGGACGTCATGGGACTTCAAAAACCCCGACATCACTTTGTTGGATTTGCTTGGCACACTATGATACGATGGGAAAATCATACTTGGCAGAAATGATAAAACAATAACCTCGCAACATCGTCCAATTTCGTGGTGGTCATGCGTAGTAGAAGTAACACATACAACAATAGAAAAACAGCTAGCCTTATCTGATCTACGTACAATTTCTCCTATGGTTTGTTCAAAGATTGCGCATCTCGCAATAAATCTATAAACCCGACCTTAAACGTGCATGTGTATCTAACAAACTTCAATGGAGCTACTGATACCTTATTCACAACTTACAATTTGATCATGTAGCTATCAAAGGCCCAAGCTTGAGCTTCTTTGTTTCAGTAATTACACCATAAACCTTCAAGGTTCGTTTCCACATGCAATTTCAGCCAGTAGGTGGAAATGAAGAATTACAGATCTATCATTCAGGTGGCGTAAGCGTCAACCACTGAATATGGTAATTCCCAAGCTATTTCGCTAAACCAAAACCAAAGCCGAAGGTAAAAATTGTCCAATCTGATGAGTGATCCAAGAAAGATCACAAAGAGATGATGATAGTGGCTTTACGCAGTTTTGCACCATCGACAATCAGCAGCCGGTGTTAAGGAAATAAGCACAGACCACACAAGATGGATCGTACCTAGGCATTTGAAACAACAAAAACGGTCTCATCTGCAGGATTCCCGCAACCACATATTATCATCTAAAAACTCCCGGAGTAAAGCATGGCAACAGCACGTTTCAATGTCGGCAACATTCGCAGCTCACAATTAATCACTCCTTAACCTCAGTCATCCACAGCTCCCTCAAGAGCACATAATTATAAGATTCCGAAAATTCCACATTAACTCATTCAGAAATTCTCGCTCTATCGGAACTATCTCGAAACGATCGCTGCACATAAAACAAGGCGATTCAAATCGTTCGTTGCATTCGGCACAGAAGGTGGCACCTCCATCCGAAAGAAATATCGATAATGAACCACAGCATAGTCGAGATACATACGAAAGCGACGAAGCAACGTCCTGAAGGGGAGAGAAATTACAGCACCGAAGCCGGCGGCAATGCATGAAGAGTCTGGCACCATTTTCTTGGCCTGCAACTCCACCAGCATTTTCTTCCCAAGACAACTCATACACACGGTGACGGTCGCCGCCTTTATCAGTTCGGTACCCGGGTATGTCAGATTCTCAATCTTAGATACCTCGTCTTGCCGAGTAGGTGCTGGCTCTGCCGTGGATATCAGGAACTGAACGGCTTCAGGTGCGCAGTTAAGTGAACGCTGCCCCATGAGCAATAGCTCTTCAACATTGCAACGAGGGAATTTTTTGTATTAATGTAGGTCCACAAATAAAAAGGTATCATCAATCAACTATATATGTGTAGATATATATATATATATATATATATATGTATAGTATTGCTAATGCCTCCACAATTTGTCACCTATTTGACATATTTCTTTAGGTTTTTTAATTCCAATCAAAAATAATGTTCAATCAAATGGTTTTGATAGATATTAAATAAAAAAATTTTAATTGATTTGAAAGGTATTGAATAAAGGTAGCATGTGGTGAATGGGGGGTTGTGGTGGCAGTAGCAAAAATTGTGGTAGCATTAGCAACACCCTATATACATACTATTCCAAATTTTATTTTATTTTTTTAACTTACAAAATCATGATTAATAAATGAAAATTATAAAAAAAAAAAAAAAAAAAAAAAAAAAAAACACACTAGTAATAAGCGTAAAGGACAAAAAAAAAATATTTGTATAATACACATATAAAAAAACATACCTATTAGAACATGGGTCATTGTTAAAGATATTATATTTTGTATTAAATAAAGAAATAATTTACTAATTTTATCAACAACTAAAAATCATAATAAAATATTTTTAATTGGAAGTTTTAATTTTTTTAATCAATTCCTATCTTTTATATTTTCGTATTTCTTATTTCTTATTCATTATTTTAGTTTTTATTTTTAAAAAATTTCAGTTACAAATAAATTTTGGCTTCTATGAAGCAACATATAAACTGTTTAGTTATTAAAGAAGTCAATATATTTTTAAAATTGGTCAATTTATTCTATAAAAGAAAATCAATAAAGAAATACACTATTGTAATTTTTTACCATTGATAGAAATTATATTATGTGTTTTTTATTATTTTTAGAATAAAATACGTAATAAAGTATTTTATTAAACAAAAAACCATAATCAGAAATTAAAGAGATTAAAAATCATAAAAAATTTTAAATCAAAAAAATATTTGATTTAAAAGCATAACCAACAAAGTATAATTAATCTATGATTAATTAATTAAATTATATACATAATTAGATGTCCTTGCTTGTAACATTACTTTTCTTTTTGGTAGTAAATTTTATAAAAATTAGATAAATTGTACTTAAATATTTTATAATTTTAAAAATCACATGTATATTAAAAAAACATGCGCAAAGTATTGTGCCCTTTGATTAAGTTTAAGGTATTATACAGACCCTTGAAGCCAAAAAAAACAATCTAAGGTAATGTTTTAACAACTATTTGTAGATTTGGTTCATGTTAAAACTTCAAACGTGCCTTCAAATATATTCTTTTAAATATTTACAAATATAAATTTATTTTTTATAATTACTTACCAATAAACATGTGCTTTAATTTTACAATCCTTTACCTTCAGTAATTTAGCCAATTGATTAAAATTGTAGAATCTTTAGAAAGATCAAAGAAGATATAAAAAATAATCAATTAAATAATTGGGTAATAATTTCATAAATACATATCAAATCTAAAGTTGATAATAAGTAATTAAAGCTAATATTTTAACAATATTGTTAGCAAGAATAATAATACAAAACATCTACAAACTTTAAAATTTTAATTGCATTACTATAATATTTTTCACAATATCACACAATAATAAAAATATTTGTCATAATAAAATTTATATAAGAATCATTTAGAAGTATCATAGGTAAATTTAATTAATTAATCATAAATTCTATTTTTTATTTTTTAATAAAATATATTTGTTGTTGGTTTTCTTCACAATCTTTATTTGTTTACTACATCAATTTTCTAACATTGATATAGAACAAAACAAACATACTAATGTTATTATATTGTAAATTATATCTTTTTTAAAAAATATACTCTTATCTTGTTATCTTTTAATTATTATTTTCTATCCTTTCATTTATATTTATATAAAATACCTAATTTAGATAGTGTATATTATTCTAAATATTGGTGTAGTTTGGCAATTATTATAACTAAGATGGCTATCTAAAATTATCTGTACCTATTAATAATCTTTACAATTGCAAAATAAACACTAAAGTTAGTTCTATTTTATAGTTGTCAATACAATGAAAAAAAATATAAATCAATTTAAATATTTTTTATGTACAAAAGTCATTTTAAGTTGAATTTTTAAACATTATTAACATGTTGTTATTTGTATTCTTTTTGTTAAAAATATTTTTAAAATAGTTTTATAAAATAAAAATTTGAAATTAATTACAGAAAATAATTATTATTATTATTTAAAATTTCAAAATATAAAATCTAATTACACCTTTTTAAACATAATATGTACTTTTTCTAATAGTTTTTCTAAAAATATTATATAACAACCTTATTTTTATTATATCTATTAATAGTAATAATAATTTTATTTATTTATTTTTAATGATAAATTTTCAATTATCTTTTAGATATTACTTTAAAAACACATTACATAAAAAATTCTTAAGATTCAAATGAAATGATTACAACAACGTGAATTTTGAAAATGTGGCCAAATTTCGTACAAAGCAAACCAAAATCTATTGCCTATTTCAAAAAAAAAAAAAAAAAACTCAAAAATTAGATTGTCTATTATGTAAAAGTTTTATAATCATCAAATATTTAAAAAAAGATATTTCGATTTTATTAAAAAATATATTTCTATAATAGTATTGAAAAAAATATGAGGTTCGCCTCAACAAAGGTCAAATTATAAATCACAACAGAGAGAGAGAGAGAGAAAAAAAAAATTATAATATTAATAAAATAAAGAACTAAAGAGATGACGAAGTGAAGGAGTTGTGAGAAAGTAAAGACACAAGCCCTAAAATGCCACGAAGCCAAGACAAGCAACAGAGGAGGAGGAGAACGAGCAGCTTCGCGATCGTGGAGCTTTTGTCGCACCGACGTCCGCGAGTCTTCTTCCGCGCCATCGATCCAGCCATGGATGGAGTTGCAGGAGCAGGGGCTGGCTATGATTCTGTCGCTCTGCTGCCCATCGACATCACTTACTCCAAACTCGCAGGTTTGAATTTGGCTCTGCAGAATACAAAAAAATAAATTACAAAAAAACAGGATTGAAACCACCATTGCGTGTGACAACTTTGCCATGTTTTTGGTTTGCGTTCGAGCGATGAAGTTGTTTGCGGGGACGATGGGTGGCATTGGGGTTTCCAGATTGGTTGGCTGATCGGAGGAGGATACCTGCGGATTGGAGGAAGAAGGTCGCGTCGCTGCGGGCTCGAATTGCTGCTGCCTTCTCCACCCTGCCACTCTCGCTCGATTCATGGCTGCAGACGTTGACCGTGGAGAGTGAGTTCGATTGCTTTACATTTTCGTGCAGAATTTTCTCTCTGTGACCTTGCTGAATGGTGGTGTAGCTCAATTTCCCTCGGTAACTAAGGCAATGTGTTGAGACTGCCGAAGCCCTCGTGTAGACTGATCGGAATTCTAGGGTTTTGTGATGAGTACTATGGAATAAAAGCAATGCTTAGCAGGTGATTATTTTTTCAAAAAAATAAAACTAACTAGTTGCTGGGCTCAGACACTGGATACCTGGAAGCAAGGCGCATCAGAAACATTTTGGCAGAATCCAATCCCGAGTCCCGCAACTTTTTTGGTCGACTTTCTGGAACAGCGGTAAGCTGCGTAACATATCTGCTCGCTTGGAACACTTAATGTCGGAAGACTGATGTTTGCGCGCATTATTCATCAGGAGCAATTGCATCTGCTGGAAATCGATATCTTTTGTATTCATGCACTTATTATGGGAAATGTATCATTCGTTTTAAATAGCTTACCATGTGTGACAGGGTGAGTGGGATGGAATTGTGCGGGCTTACGAGAAGGAGCTGCTGCAACTTGGGGAAGCAGCGCAGATTATGGTCCATTATACAGATTATGAAATGTATGTTTGAATGGGCCTTCGTTTTTTAATTGTTCTTCACGTAGAATGCTTAGAGATTGAGATTCAAGTGTAATTCAATTTGGAATGCTCTATGTGATCCCTTTGTTGTTCCTTCTTTCAATGGTGAGTACGCTGAATGGTTCTTGTAGTTGTAGTGGCTTTGGGATCAGAGTACATGTCTGAGACTATTTGTGGGGTGTTCTGCTACAAAGTCCAAGTCACAAGAGGGAGATAGCGAAATTTCAGCAGCAGCTGACTGATATGGAGAAAAAAGAATCAGAATATAAGCGGAATGCAGCGGCTGCAGCCGCTAGATATCAACAATCTTGTGAAGAACTTGGTATTAAGGTCAGTATAATGTGTGCAACCAAATTCTTTGTACAGTTTATTTCCTAACACCCAGGTTAATTTTCCTTCGATCACTGTTTCTCCTAACGGTTCTTGATTTTTTCTCCCCTGCTGCAGGGCAACGACGTCAAAGCAGAGCTGAAGATGCTTGGCAAATCCCTCCCCGCCATTTTCATGGAGGTTGTACAAGCCGTCTCCAATGATATTGTAGGAGAATCAATAGAGATGTATCAAGCTCTCATATCATATGCACATTCCGGATCTAAGGTAAATTATTGTACTCTCCCATAAGTCAGTTATTGCTTATATTCTTAGTGTACAAGAATTTTAGTCTCTTAAACCTGTTGCACGTTTTGCGCCGTGTGTTATTTTCAGGAAGAGCAGCAATCCATTTTACCTACGCTTCAAGACCTTCGTGATCATCCGCCCAGCCTTGCTGAATCTGAGGTTGACTCGCATGAACAGAAGACGAACACAGTTGTAAGAGGGGGAATCAGTGAGGATGGTAGTAATCAGCCTGATGACAGAGCCGGGACTGAAGGTGCTCACGACTCTATTGATTGGGGTGTGGATACTGTTGAGCGAGCTCCTAGTGGCCAGGATGTTACTGACCAAATAGACTGGGGCATTGGTGCGGAAAATACCGACCAGGTTGTGGAAAGTAGTGATGGCATCGACTGGGGTATTGGTACACTATCAGATGATCATACTTCAGCGGATGCAAGCCAAAATATCATCTGGGATATTGGACCGGACTCTGGTTTTGATCTTCAGCTAAACTCCTCAGGCATGGAAGAGGGTACTGAAGTTGGCGCTGAAATAAATTGGGACATAGATTTAGATGAGAGCGGTGTGGGTGGAGCAGAACACTTCGACACTCAGTTGCATGAAGTCTCCATTTACGAACAACAAACGGGAGTAGGGCGCTTCCTAGAGACTGAGTACAGAAATATGCTTCTCAATGACTTATTTGAGGTATAAACTTCGTCCCTAGCCTCCTGAATCCTAACTGCGGCTCCAGGATGTTTAAGGCGAAAAGACATGATTGAATCCGCGGTTTGTGGATGTGTATGACTTCTCTTGGTGTGTTTGGTCGCTTGCATAGAATTTACATTTATAACGGAAACATGTGCTTTGGAGGGACAAATGTTATTGAATACCCCAAGTTCCTTTAGTTTTCTTCCTAGTTCTATTGCTTGCTTTATGGCAACATCTGTGAGGCTCCTGTAATCATATTACGGTATTGCAGCTGAAAGCTTTTGTGAAGCAAAGGGTGGAGGAGCTGGAGAGACAGGAAACGGCAGCACTTCAGAACCAGGTGCAGGCAATGGCTCCCGCAGCCTGTTTCCAACATGGTTCGGATGCTCTACGAGACATGGCTCTTCACGTCGCTGCTGCTATCGATTTGCTCACTGCTCAGAAGACCAGGGATCTTTGCTTGCTTGTTACATCTTCTAGGTAGGCATTTAAAAATATTTGACTAAATTCTTTGAATCCCTGCCATAACCTCTTTGGAAGTCATTGAGGAACATATTATATTACTACTAATATTTAAATCTTGCAGGTTCTTAGATAGATTACACTTATCGTTGGTGTCGAAGAAGGAGAGTGAAACGAAGCTACTTGCAAGTCTACGGGACTTGAGCCAAAAGCGGACTGAACTTAGGAATTCCTTGACGCTTCTGTGGTCAAAGCAGGTATGGTTCTTCCTCAAGTTAGTAGCTGAATTCTCAAATGAATTGTGCTCATGTTATGGTTCTCACACTGACAATGAACCAACTTCCGCAGGTAACGCATCGAAGCTATTGGGTTGCTGAGCATTGGCTAGAACTGATGTCTGTGTTTTGTGTGAGCAGGATTTTGCTATGAAGAGAACGCGGGAAGTCAAGGAGCATGTGGAAAAAAGTCTTTCTGCGTTGTACGAGGGGCGTCCGGTGAACATCATCGGGACAATCAACACCATCCTAGGGGTAGCTTAGGAATTTCATTTGATTCGTCAAAGATGGCTTACAAGACCTACACGTTGACTGCGAATTTTTCTTCCTGTAGAACGTAGAACTAAAGACCAAGAGACTCAGGTTTCTGTAGTGTTATCCAGTTTTTCTTCTCATCACGACTCTATCAAATCAATTGAATGCGGGCTTTGTCTTTTGATAGGAAAATTGAAGTAATGGGTGAGAGTAGAGCATTGGTGGGAAGACTACATGCAAACGAAGGATTCAATTTGTGGTTATGATGTCCTTTGTCCATTGGATTTCATCAGAACTTTAAATCTTGTTTAAGAATTTCGTTATTTTTCTCAATCAGTTGTTCATATAGTTGGCATCAATTGATTTCACGAACTTGGACCATATGCTAAAAACTTAATCCATTACGAAGTTGATTCCCTGTGTTTATGACATTGGATAAAAATATGTTTCTTGTTTGTTCATAACCTTCGATGTATTTGCTCCTCTTTTGGACTTATTCTCCTACAAACTATATTCACATGTTCTGATGTGCAGCCCACACTCTGCCGCAGGATTTTGGTCATCAAAATCAAACTTACGTAATGTTGGAAATTCATCATGAAATGGAATTATTAAGCTCATTACCATAATGAACCGATCAACGCTTGTTCAACGTCTCGACGCCTCAATACATTCTTTCACATAATGGTGAGTTTCAGAGCAGCGTCGTTGCACTGGCAGCGTATCATGACTACGAACGCCACAACACGCAAACTTGTCCACTCAGAATGGTCACTCTTATTCAACGTCCATTCAAGGGCTTGCATGAGGTTGATTCCAGTGTGAGAGATGGAATTGGCACTGGCCTCGAGGAATTGAATCCATGACATCATTCTAGCTCATCAACAGGCGCGACCATGGTCCATATGCTCTGCCACGAGCACCGCAACAACACATCCGGCTCCTTAAATTGCATGGAAGAGAGAGGCGGAGCTGATAACCTAAAAAAGACAGCACAACAAAGACACACAACAATTCTATGAACAAGGCCATGACCCCGCCTCTAATGCTCTCGTCCCCCTATTCAATGCTCGCTCAACGTTCCCCTCCTTGTTCCCCTCCTTGCGCCATTCAATGGCGTTCCCTCACAGATCACCTGCATGCGGTGTGAACATGGCCTTTCGTCCCGACGGGGGTGAGTGAGGGAGTCTGAGGAGTCATAACCACGCCATTCTTCGGATGAACCATTTCCATGTCGTTCATTAATTTCCCATTCCCATTTTTCATTCAGCGGAGTTTGTAGCCAACCTGGACAATCCTTTCGCCTGATCCTTGTCAGCAGAATTAGGCGAATTAATAAGCTTTGTGACCACTCCGAAGCCAGAGTATGTTGCGTTATGAATGCTGTATGGAAATATAGTTCTTATTAATTATGAAAATCTGGACGTATGTAATTTATTTATTTTCAAATCCTTCTAAACAGTGGTAGTGTGTGTGTGATATATATCACACACACACTATCACATATATGTGATATTTTATATATATATATATATATATATATCATACATTAAGATATATTTTGCAAGATCCTAAAAAAATATTATGAACTTTTATTTTTTACTTGGTTTTCTATTTGGAATACACACATACATTATGTAATGTTTTAATATATTATAAAAAATTTAAATAAATTTTTATATATGTTATTACTATAACAATCATAATATTTGTCCTTTAAAATTATATTACTCTATTTGCTTATAATTGAAACTTAAATTATAGTATTTATTAAACTTAATATTAAAATAAAAATAATTTTATTTATAAAAGTAATATCTATAAAATTGTATAACTTATTAATATGAAGCAATATTGGAATCGACCTACAACTTGATCCTTGGGCCACAATTCTTATGGTCCTTAGAAAAATTCTATAAGGCCTTTTTAATAGCTAGTATATATGGAGACAAGAATGAAGCTATTCTTAGTCTTGTCAATGTCTTTTTTGTATTCTAGTCTTGGTTCAAGATTCTCTAGTCTCTTTGTACTTAGTAATAGCCATTATAATTCTTTTCTATCTTATATTTATCTCTTCTTCCTTTACTTTCTCTCTTCTTTAGTGATACACAAGTGTCTTGTCTTTTGAATTTTGTTTAGACTCATATCCTAGATATCTGATTAAACAAGTCAAAATTTAATGTCTTCAGGTTACATGGATAACAATGGTACTCAAGGCAATTCAATGAGCCTTTTAATAAGCAAAGCATTCAAAGCATGATAAAACATAGAGGTGGAAATGTTATAGTTTAGAGATGTATAAATTGAGAGGATATGGGCAATATCCATCAAATCAATGGAATCATAGATTTGCAAGTCCAATAAAATATTTTGGAGTCTAAGCTCATTGATACTATTTTAAGATAATATCTAAATCTATAAATTGAAATTTTATAAAAGCTAAAAACAAACATATAAGATAGTAAATAAGTAAAAAATTATCAATTTGAATATTATATAATAAACTATAATTTTGATGGACTTTATTATATATAAATATTTTATGGTAGAAAACTTTCATATGTTATGGAATAATATTTTTTTCAAAAAATAACTACAAGAAGCTTAAATATGCATCAAATACAATAAGTATATAAAAATTAAGCAAGAACCATCTCGGACATGTTCCATGCAAGATAAAAACTCAATTAGTCACAAGCTTAGTATGAGGATTTATTCAAAATAGAAAATTATTTTGAAACTTTTGTAAATCTTTATAAAACACAAAAACTTAAGAGCTTAAGATATAAGATAACTAGACTTTATTTATCCATTTAATAACAAAAGTTTTAGTCAAGTTCACTACTAAATTTAAGATTTGGAAGTGGCTCACCAAAGATTAAAAATTCATAACTAAAGACCTTAAGCATAAAAGACCAAATAATTACTACTTAATTTTAAACTATCACCTTAAGTTTAAAGATAAACTTATCTTTATAGGGCCATCCTTATCCAAAACTAAAGCACTAATATTGCAAAAGAGGCAAATTAGAAAAATAAAGTATATATGATATCATACATCCTAATTATATATGATTTGGCTTGTAGCTAAAACCAAGTATTAACTAAATTTTGAAGATGAAGACATTTGGAATATCATAATCTATTACATACTACCTAAATGGATTTAAGCCATTATAAACAATATTCCTCCATTCAAGGTCACCAATTGGATTTGAATCTTTGGTCAATAAGATATATTATAGACTTCTTTCTTATTTCAAATTTTACTTGGTTGATATAGAAAAAAAGATGGAAATAAACTTAATTTCTAAAATAAAAACATTCAAGCAATTCATACAATCACAAGAAAAATGTATATAATTTAGAGAGTTGTCTATATATATATATATATATATATATATATCTGTATATTAAAATTTTATAGTCTTTTTATATTTTGGCCAAATGATATAGCTTTAGTAGAATCCATAAATTGAACAAAACATTGCAATATGTGCGAATGAAATGCTAAGGTTATTTAAAAAAAAAACAAACAAACAAACAAACAAAAAATCCTCAAATTATGTCTTTTTCATGTCTTAATTCAAATTATTAAGTATTTGAATACATTTTATTTCTAGTTTGTTATAAACTCTTAGCAAGCAAAATTAGTAAAAAAAAATTAATAGCAATTATATATTATACATCTCCAAATCAATAAAAATAGTCCTACATTATTTTTTAAAATTTTGAGTAGCTTAAAAGATTTAGCTTGCTATATTAACTTAATAAAATATGGCCATGAGAAGGACCATAATCAACCCTTTCTTTACAAGAACCAATTTTTGGAGAAGAAATATTCCAAAATCTTAGTAATATGAAAATTCTATAGCTTCTAATTGGAGATGCTTGCTTGTGGACTATGTAGAAGCAATGTAATGATTAAATCTTCAAAGATGAAGTTTAGTCACATCCTAGACTAAAACAAAGCATATAAAACCAACCTATTAATTATGAAAAAATGTATCTAAATATTCTTCAAAGAATAGTACAAATTATGATGAATTTTCTAAAATTTGGTTTCAAGATACTAAACTAGGTATAGTAATTACATGTTAAAATATAAAGTGGAATAAATCTTTGCCATATAAGATTTGTATGACTTATCATATTTTTTAGTTATGATGCAAGGAAGTAATCTAAAATATTTTTAATTAATAGCAAAGAAGTCAATCTTCTTATGTTATATATATATATATATATATATATATACACTTAATAAAATAAAAATATTTTTTAATTTATTATATCTTTAAGTGAATTTTTTTTAAAAATTACTTTAATATCAATTTTTAAATTTTGGTTGATTTAGATATTATAACCAACCTATTTCAATGATATGTAGCATTTCTCAAGTATATTATTTAAGCAATTTTAATCTTTGTATATATAGGTACAAACAAAGAACATTCTTTCAATAAAAATAATACTTTTCTTTATAATTAAAATCAGTATTTTTATCTCATTTTAATTTGAAAATTCAAAGTTTGTCCTAGTATGAAACTTCTATAATATATATATTTTTTCTCAGCTCCTAATTATAAATTCAAATCAACATTTATTCTGAAGAGGGCAAGTGGAGAGATTATAATAACTACAATTTGTTCAACTAATATTAACATATCAAAATTTTGAAAATGATTTTATAATCATAATTATTTACACTAGTATAATCTCAATATATTGTAAAGATTGGAAGATGATGTAAAACAAACTTAGTAATCATTTTAACAGAATTGCAAAAAAAAAGGGATGGGTTAAATGTTCATTTGAAACGATGAAAACATTGTCAGGTCTCCTTGTGCTAATCCCATGACATGGAAAGAGTCAAGGGATCTATTTAGGAAACTTGGTCTTAAAGCTTTTTGGACAAATTGCAGGGGCAAGGTCGGCCAAAATCTACTCTAAATTAGGGAAGAAGCCCTGAATTGGAGCCAGAGCCGGCGTCCACGTCAGCTTTATGGTGTCATCGTCCAATGAATTTAGGGCACCTAAATTTGGAGAGAAAGCTTTTTCAAGTGGAAGCACCCCCACCCTAAATGCCCCACTGCCCATTCATTAGAGAATGTTGTTGGCATCATGCCATTGAAATTTCTCTAAGACTCTGCACCTCCTTTTCCTCCCCTGCCCTGGATGGACATTTGCCTCATTGGGTGACCAGAAAAAGGGCCCCCCTTCCTCATCCATTCAGTTTCAAATACGAGCTCCTTTGACAATGCCAAAACAAAACAATAAATGCGTCTCTACTTGAAAGAATATTTTCATCCAATTGGGAATATAAGAGAGGACGAAAAGGAAAAAGAGCTACATCCATGTAATGTGAGGAGCTGGATGACAAGGCGCATCCCAACCCCCATTCAAGGGGAACAGAAGCTCGACACCGTGCAGATGCCTGGAGGGTCCACTTGCAGGTAAAATCCTCGCTGGCCAGTGAATAGCGGGTGACATGGCAGCTGGTGACTCATCCGTCTCAACATTCATCCATCCACTTACTTGGACTACCCCAGACGACAGGTTGCGCAACTGTCGGCGTCCACGTAGACAGCGACGAAGGCCAGAAGGCCTTGATGGTGGAGGGGTGAGATTTTTGAGGCTTTGGAAGGCAGCTGGAGAAAATTGGTGGTGATGGAAACTTGTGGATCACAGCCGCCGCTGCTTTTGCTGGTTCTGTTCCCTTTCCAATGGAACAGCATTCCCTTGGAATTAGAGAGCGGGCTTGTGGCTCCTAAGGCTCCAGGCGTGCGCCAGTTAGGAGCCGGCAGTGGTGGCCCTACGACCATGGCCGGTGACGTGGACCGAGTCCGTCGCCAATTGGACCAGGCGACCACATTGGGATTAGCGCTGGGGGCCCCTACCATGTCTGTTTCGATCCTCCCCCTTTGGATTTTAATTCTTTAATTATTTAAATACCTGAAAATTGAAATGGAAAGCTATGGTGTTCGTCTCCACCAGTGTGATCCACAAGTTCCCATCGCCACCAATTTTGAATCAAGGTGTTTCAATGGGGCAAAGTTTGAAAAATGCTTTTGTGGTTCCTTTTGACCGATTTTTTCATAGATTAAAATTGGTTTTATTAATATATTTTAAATTTTCTTACACTAAATTTATTCTTCTCCAGCAGATGACAATTGTCATGAGAATGATTCTTTCAACATCCAGCATGACACTCTAGGTTATCCTCAAACAACCCAACTGGAGAATATACTTAGCATTTTCTAATTTTGATTAACTTTGTAATTGAATGCTGATCTTTCTTAACCACACAATGAAACCAAAAGGTAAGCAATAGACTAAGTCTCATTGAATCTAGAAGAGAGAGATTCTATGGAAGGCATTACAAGAGAGTCATTACAAATGGAATTATTTGTAGGATTCATGGAAGGTCAAGCAAGGCAATAATGCAATTTGAATAATGGGGGTGAGATCTCAATTATATGGGTTAGTTCTCATCATGTATTCTATTGCACACCAAGAATTTTGACCAAAATATTGTCCAAAGCATAGAATCAAATGATGGATGGTGGTAGTCACACTAGAGTCAACAATATATATACCAAATGATTGTTGAACACTATGTCAATGCTTGGTGGTGGATAATGCAAAATCTAATTTCAACCGTCTTTAACAAAAAGCCACAAATGGTGATAAAAATATTATTACTTTACATTTTTTAAATGCTAAGATCTTAAGCATGTAGATTTGGAGTATTTTGTTTTTTGGGTTCATGTGTATTGGATCTTTCTCAAAGACCAAGGCAAATTGAGATCTCTAAAAGGTTAGTTCAAGGCATGAATTGGACACAAAATATGATATAATAGACAATAATTGGATGGAGGTTGTTTGAGATATTATCATAACTAGTATCACAAATTTATGAATGAAATAGCTTTTATTACTAGGTTACAAAAAAAAAAACAAACAAACAAACAAACAAACAGAAGAAGAAGAAGATTATATTGAATACAATGATTTTAAAAGAATCAAACCATTTTGGGTCTTTCTAAATATTGATATAATTGTAATAATAATAGAATAACCATATTAATTATAAAAGATAAAGGTATTTGATTTTTGTGTTGTACAAACAGAATCAAAAGAACAGTTTTATTTTTATTTTTATTTTTAGTAGCAATAGATAATTCTTATAGTGCCTCAAGAATACATCAAAAAAATTATGAAGTTTCATAAGTATTAGAATATACTTGAAAATACATTATGCTAATAAGATTAATAGGATTAAATGTGCATTTGCACACTAACCCAACTTTGCATATAATTTATTTTTTTGAGTGGCCCTTGGCACCTCAATTAAAGATATAAAATCTTGTGTGTATTTTATTTATTTAATTATTTTTAAAAATAAAGTTTTATAAAGATACAAGATGCTTATTTAAAAGACTTGTAAAAACAACTTTGCATAATATTGCATGTTGTTTATTTAGTACATGGCTTAAGTTATCTTTTTAGAATGTGTTTCAAGTTTCATAAAATTTGACTAAAAACATGTATGTTATTAAAATTAGTATGAAAGTAGTGATATTCAATTAAAACTTGGAGTTGCATTAAGAAGGGACATTTTTAAAAACAAAAAACCATATCAAAGAGGTGGCACGAAACTTAATCTTAAATAAGAATAAAACAGAAGAATCTGAAACTTATATATTGGATTTTTAGTATGTTATGTAAATTATTGATATTCTTCAATTCCTCTAAAAAGTAAATGATTCCTAGGGGAAAAAAAAAAAAAAAAAAAAAAAAAAATGTTAGCATTAAGGGTTGAGAATATTAAATAGCTTCTGTAATATTATATTAGCTATAGAATAATAACATAATTAATGAATATGAATACAAAAACAATTTTTTTATATATAATTATACTTTTAATTTTATTTATTTTTTTCAATCATTTCAAATGCACATACATATGTGAAGCTTTTAATATGTTAATGAATGCATTTTAAAACAGTATTCAAATTAATGTTTTTACACAACTTGACCAACTTTTCAGAAAGACAATGATTTAACATGGTCTGAAGATATTCAAACATTGTTTAGCCTTGCCATTCTGTTAATCATAAGTTAAAATGTTTTGTATGTTTATTAACTTTTTACATTAAATAAAACAAAGTAACTCAGAATAAAATTTGGACCAACACATGTAAGTTAATAATTTTAAAGTAAAAAATTATTTTAAATGAATTATTTTATTCTTCATCCATAAGGTAAGTAATGTCTTAATTCAATCAATCTTAAACAAACAAAAAACACACACTCACAGACACTCATACTACAAGCTTCCAATAAAAAACGATCAAAAAATAAATGGCTCAAAATATGTGAATTATTTTTAAAATAAAATACTTAAATCTCAATGCTGTAAAAGTACTACATCTAATTAACTCATAGTATTGAATTTGTGAAGATAAATTTTGACAATTTGACTTTAAATCTGTGTCCAAACCTAGTGGATTTCATTACAGATGTTTGGCATATTTAGGACAAACAAAGAAGAAGCTCCAACGTGGCATGGAAAATTTTGTCTTAGTTTCTTAGCAATACATGAATTAATAAAATACATTACTATAAACAAACAATTAAATTACAGATATATTAATAATATGTAGGAAACTAACAATCCATGAAACCTAAGAAACTTGTCTTACATATTTACAATGGCAGAAAACATTTTCTAAAAAATTATTTGCAACCTACAACAAAACCAAAATTTAGATATTGGTATGTAAACAAAAAGTACAAGGTGTATCACAAAATCCCGTGTATGGAAACGTTTTCCAGTTTTCTAATGCATTTTTATTGCTACAATAGAAATTTAAAAAAAGAAAAGAAAAGAAAAGAAGATACTACTAATGTTCTTAATGTAATATTTGCAATGAATTTCAACTCAGAAAATATACCAATATTATTTTGTGTATTTTGAACACATTTACCATAACTCAAGCATATAGATAAGCATTGGTTCTCACATGCTCACTCTGTTTCTTTTTTTGTTTGTTAATCTATTTTTCGTTTTTGTTCAATTTTTATCATTAAATATAAACAAATAAAGAAGTAGAATAATATTGCCAACATGTCCATGGAACTGGGGGCGCTCCGCAATGGATTCCCCCAACTTGTGAACCCAATCATAAGCTAAAAAAGGCGAAAGATATGAATCCACTTCAATTAAATTGGCCATTGAATGAAGAAGGCTCTTCAAAACTCGCCCCTAAATGTAGAGGCAACCACTCTTAACCTCGCCAAATTTAGTCAACCCTACTCCACTAGCTACGCTTCTAGCCGCCTCTCCCCCATCTAAAACCAGTAGGTAGATTCATTTCACCCATTCTCTTATTTGTTCATTTAATTCGTGTGCACCATCAGTTGGGTGCACTCACAATGGACAACCAACCCCACACACAAACATAAAGAAGTAGAAAGACATAGAAAGAAATCTAAAGACAGAACAAGAAAAAGAAAAAGAAAGATCATGAAGGTAGGTAGTCACCATCAGCGAGGCAAAGAATTTAAGAACCGGGCACCACGCTCATCAACACCACAGCCCCCCCTTGCGGCGGCGCAGCTGCCCGGCCTGCCCACCTGCCCGTAGAAGCCAGGGGCGAGGTGCGTGGGTCCAGCGCGGGTCCGGCGGGCCCGACGGGCTGGGTGAAGCCAGGCAGGGGCAAGTAGCTTCAGTGCGTGGCAAGGCAAGGCAAGGCCGGTGGTGGGGGGTGTGTGTGTGTGTTCGCGGGGGCGAGGGCGAGGGCGAGAGCATATAGTCCCACCATAGATGCCGCCCTCCGCTCAAATCCTCCTCCTCGCCATCGCTCTCCCCTCCCCCTCATCCTTCGCTTCCCCCCTTATATATTCATCTCTCACTCCTCCCCATTTCGTCGTGATATTTTTAGTTTCTGTTCTGAGGTTTCATACAGTTCCATGCAGGGAGATTTTCGCAGCTGTGACCAACTCAGTTGGTTTTTCTGTGTCTGTTGGGTACATGGGTAGTCGCATTACGGGTGCAATTGCTTCGATTTAGTGTCGGGTTGTGGACGAGATACGTCATTGGAGTCGAGGGATTGGGATTGTTGCTTCTCTGGTTAGTTTTCTTCTGGGGATTTTAGAGAGGTGTGTTTCAGCATTGGGTCGGTTTGTGCTTTTTCTTGTCTCATCGGAGGAAATTGTGAAGCGGGTAGTTGAGTAGTGTAGCTATGGCGCCCCCCGCAGCAGTGTGCAGTGCGATGGTCCAGAAGGAATCTCAGGAGTCGAAGGCCGCGGTGGCTGGGAAGAAACATATGGCTCTTGACAGCTGGGTGTCACAGCCTACTCAAGAAGTACTGCGCGCGAGCAGTAGCTCCCAGTCGGAGAGTTCTTGCACCACGCAGAAGGGAGTGCCCCTCGAGAAAGCTCTGGCATTGGATGAAGCCTTGGCCGGGGAGGGCGAAGAAGCTTGTTTGCAGATGTCTGCGCATGTGACGCCAAAATCTAAGAAGCATAGAATTCCTGTTGTGGATATCGACCTTTGTCCTCCGGCGCCGAAGAAGCCCCGCTCTATGAGCCGAATGCAAGTTGTCTGCGCACTCAAGTTTGAAAGCACCAATTTCTTTCAAAAGTTGAATGCTTCACCCAACTACCTTTCATGAGCGTCTTTTCCAGGGGAATTCTAGAAGTTCGCCTACTTCTTGTGGGTCCGCTGGAGCCTTTGATGCATTTTCCTGACTGCGCTGTGTTCGAAGATTCCAAACACTATGGCTCTTTTACGGGCTGCCTGCTAAATTGAATGTCAAAATTCTGCTCTCGTTAAGAGGTTGGACTTAAGGACCCTGCTAACTTCTGTGAAGTATCTTTAGAGGAGCTTGCTTGGTCCGTCTACTCTTCTCAGCTTGGCTGAGTTTCTGACAGCGTCACACGGTGCCTTCCGGTTTGAAAAGTTGTACTCGGGCAGTTCTGCGTTTGCGTATTGCTATACGGAATATTGTTCAACTGCCACAAATGACGTCAACTTGACAATCAAGGTAATTATCTATCTCCCTCATTGGTGGTGAAGATTATTTCTCCATGCGATTGAAACCAGAACCATTTATGGCTGATGCATTCAATTTTTAGTATCAAGGAAAAGTCTGTAAGTAGTGGAGTGGATGAGATCCTGTCTGTATTGCAGTTGGCTAACCGTGGCTTCTTTTTTTCTTTTCATTAAATCAGGCACACGAAACTATTTGATGTGAACATGAATTGAGAAGAAGCAGAGAAGTTGATTACGTAGAGCTCCAGAATAGCATTTGTGAACATTGCCAAAAATAACCAATGCATTGCATCTGGCGTGATGAATATTATACAAACAAGTTCGACTCCGTCTCTACAACGAAAAACTAAAAGGCGCGTTTTACTTGGACACCAAAACAGATACGCTCTTACTGTGGCAAGTCAGTTGTAGTATAGATGGTAAAAAACACCTTGTTGTTAACCGAATATGCAGTATACACGCTACCGCACCATCGAACCACTACACGTCGGCGATCTTTCGACTTTCTAGAACAGTTCGTCATGGAAGCACGGGCTCTCGATGGATTCGATAATTGTGAGCAACTCTTCCTTGTTCAATGCTTTGACGACAGCTGCAATGGTTGGCGTCTGGTATCAACCACGTGACTCCAGCAACTCCGGGTGGATTTTTGCTAGTTCTTGTCATCGTATATTGGACTTGAAGCTAGTATGGTGATTATGCACCGATAGCAGTGAATCGATTCCTTTTTATGAAGGTTTCTGGATAGTTGATATCACAGTATAATACCCTTTCTTCTTCTTTTCTTTCATTTTTTGCATGTAAGTGGAATTATCAACATTGAATACAAGCAGTCTGGATTTTCTACATGCACGTGTCCAAACATCTATATCATTCCACTGTTCCTTGGTTCAGAATGCTTGGATACGTGTCAGTGAGCCATGAACACTTACTCAAGTTCACGTGTCATTTCATTTTCAAAACTCTGGATCCTTGATGAAATAGCAGCTATTCCTCTCTAGCGGAACTACAACCCGAGGGCGATAGTATTCTTTTTGTGCATGAAATGTGAACCTTCACGTTTATAAGAAGGCATTTTTGTCCCAACTGAGTGTATTCTCAAATGCGGAAATGGATAGACATGTTCGATTACTATTCGCAGCGACGCTTCGCAAACTACCTCGGCGAGCTGGATGAAAGATGAGTTGCGACGATTTAAAGTGCGAAGGAGTTTACGCCTCTTGGTCCCCATTTCCTTCAATTTCGCACACTTCGAGTATCCATCCATAAAGGTTCGAAATAGGATCCTCCCACCTATAACCAATGCCACTACCACTAATAGAACGGCGGTGCAAATAGGCAGGACAACATTTGATTCGTTCCCTCTATCTCAACATCCATTCCACTTATCCATGCATTTATTGTGCCTGTGAATCCACAGCAGAGTTTGTGAAGCATGCAGGGGTTTGTGAGCGCCATTGCGAGGATTTGAGGTGATGGTTGCTCTTATTCTTCTGTTGCTTCCTTTACATGCATTTGGAGCCTTGCAAGGTGAGATACCAGATGCCAGGAGGAGGATGCCACATGGAGAAAAACAGTGGTCATCACAAAAGCAATGTCGACCACTCTTCGTCACAACTTTAGGGGGGAAGAAAACAACAGAAACCTGGCTACTGAACATCCGGCTTCAAAAGAGAAACCCCACCTCTTCTAGAACTTTCCGTCTCTCTACCACCACTGAAGAACCCCCGAGAACTACACAAGCAGACAGAAACCCTTTTTAATGTGGATCGAAACTCAAGCTCTCAGCCATATCTTTGATCCCACTAGCTCCAGAATTCCAACCCACAACTCCGTCAATTCTGACCAAGCTTTTCACCAGCCAGTGGCTTGAATTTCGTGGACAAATCCCGAGTGAATTTCCTCACAGTCCTCCTCTTCTTCGTCTTCTTCTTCTGCTTCTTCGTGTATCCGGAGCTGTGCGGTTTGTCTTGGTGTATAGAATGCGGTATACAAGTTAGTATCTCCAGCGGTGGTAACGGAAGCAGGGCGGCGGCAAGAAGAGCCTTATTGGGCACACGAGAGAGGGGGTGCGTAACTTCCCCGTGGGGTTGTCGTATTGTACAGAGCCACGCCATCATCATACATACCGGCTTTGCTGTCCCTCGCCCTCCCCACCCGACCCGACCCAACCCGGCCTACCGTGCCCGTGCCCACACCTCGCTAGGCCTGGCACCGTGCCTCCGCCGGGCTTAGGTCTGGTGTTCCTTGCTGCGCTGGGACGTCATGGGCCCTCCACTACTTGTCCACTCAGTTTTATTAGGAATCTCGATTCTAATTACGATAAAGTAAAAGTAACCTACCTTCAGCTATGTCTGCACATGTATCCTCAAATGTGGTGAAGTGTGTTTTTCCATTGGGGCATGCATTTCTGGCTTTCTCAACTGGTTGATGCCTACATTAGAAAACCAGAATTAAAGAAATTAAAATTCAAGCCACCATGTTTTTATATTTTTTTAATGAAAATATCAAAAAAGCATTCTGATTTGGTTTTTGCAAGCCACAAATTGCAAATGAGAACAATATCCATGTTGATTACAATTGTTAAGAGTAAGATGTTAGAGTTTGTTGAAAATGGTACATTTTTCTGAGACCAACAGGTTATGTTTTGTCCTAAGAAATGTTTTCTTTAGAACTTGTACAATAAATAGAAATGAAGAATTTTCTTTAATTGTTGTACCTTGCTATAGAAAAAAAATTTGGTTTTAATTTGATGGCATTACAAAATTTTCAAGAAAAAAATTTACATGTATATTTATTTTTAAATTGAAAATAATTACAATTTAACACTACAATTTATGTTATCTACATAACATATAAATTTGAAAAGCATACAAAATTGAAAGATTAAACATTTGAAAACTAATTAAAAGTTTAAAATTTTCATGATGCACTAAACATGAACTTTTTGAGTCTGTAGTTGTATTTCTAAGATTTCTGTAATGAAACCTTAACATTTATAACCTTTGTGAGGATAAATTTAAAATATAATTGAATATTTTATTTTACTACATGTATTTGTGTTCATACAAGACCTACTACAGAGTTATTAGATTCGCAATGCCACTGAGGGGTTATTGGGTTATTGAGTTAAGAAGTAGAGTTTTTGAGCAATTGAAAAACTATATATCATTAAAAAAATTAAAAAAAATTAAAAATAAAAACTAACAATTTCTCATAATTTTTTTAATATAAGATAACATAGAATCTGTTTGAATTTGAACCACAAGCCTATCTGTCAGTCCAACTCAGCGTGTTAATGTAGCCACCTGTCATGGACAGGTATGCTTGTGGCCCCGGTGGTACAATTTCACCTCTTTTCTCTTGTCCAAAATAAATAAATAAATATAGTCAAGACAAAATTTCATTTGTCTAGAATTCATTTTTGCTGAGTTTGATAATCTATTTTATTTTTTTACATGAGTGAGCAGAATTCAAATTTGACAAGGATTTTTAAAGCAAAACTACAGACCACAAAGTTTGCAAAATTTTCATGCTTGGCATGATTAATGAGTCAAAGTTGTAAAACTGCATGATAAAAACATGTATAGAAATGTATGTATGTATGTATGTATGTATGTATGTATATATGTATGTATGTATGCTACAATGGTATGCATGAATCCAAATATGCATGGTTCAAATAATAAATAAGGAAGATTTTAGAGTGAATTTATTTCTAATTACTTTCAAGAATAATATTTCTTTTATAACAAATGCTATACTTTCACACTTGTTTTAGAGATTGTGTTTTTTTAAATGCAATTACCACTGTGATTTTGTTTTGTTTTGTTTTTTTTTGTTTTTTTTTCTGTTTTTTAAAATCTGAAATATGAAATGAAATGTATATATATATATATATATATATATATCAAAGATAGAATTTCATTGATACAAAATGTATGTGAGCTCATTACCTAACAAAAAAAAAGGATTCAAGAGAGTTTCATGCTTGGCCTAATCTTCCACTTTAAACTTTTACTACACATATTTATCATTTAATGGCAAAGACTGTTTAGTGCAAAAAAATTAACAATTACACTAAGAGCCATTTTACTTATGAATATTTTCTTGTCAAGCCACAAAAATGTTATTATGTGGTAATCTTTTTTTTTCCCTCTCTTAAACTGGGTTAAAGAGACATGGTTGGAATTGTATCAGATTATATAGAACCAAATACATGCAAAACCAGTACACAAAACTAGATTTTATTTTAACATGTAAACTTAGCATTCAGAGTGTGTAGATTCCCAAACCATCTTCTTACTTTATCATAATCAATATAATTATACTACTTTTAATATTTATTTTAAGAAAATAATTTCTATGGTATTTTCTTAAAATATTAAATAATTTCTATGATATCATGATATAAAGAATGTTAGTAATGTCAATTAAATCTTTGAATCAGATTTATTAATTTCTTATGTAATAACAATAAGTTTTATGTGTAAACTAATTGAAATTCTCAAATTCCTTTGATGGTTTGAGACTTAAAACACAATTCATTGCTGTGATTGAATTTATTTATTTTTAAATCAAAATCAAAATCAATTTAGAAAATTTGATATGTGAATGTGTTTTGTTTAAATAAGTGCATTTAGTAAAGATATTATCCTAACAACCACTTCAACACACAAGCTTAGACTTTCAACTATTTCCTAACAACTAAAACCAATCACAAGTTATCAATTTAATTATTAGAGTGTTTTATTTATTTATGATGTTACACATTAATCTAATAGTTTCTATTGAATTCTTTTCTAACAATGCTAGATTGTTTTCAAACATTATTGTGCACAATAATGTTGAATACAACTATCCATATTAAAAAGATATCTTCTATTAAATCCAAACTAATAATTTTGAATGTCTATCCTTTTATGCTATTGATTGCTATTCCATATGCAACACATAGTAGATATCATTTACATCTAAATGCAAAAAATAGACCAAATCTATCCAAAATTAAGGTGATTTGTGGTATTAAAAAAACATAAATGGATTGTTATTTAGTTACTATTTTTTCTTTAATAATTATTGTAAATTTTTTTATTAACCAATTTAGTTTAACTCCAAAATCCTATTATAGTACATAATAATTAGTATTTTACCTCAATTAGTTGTGAATTGAACTATTTATTATTATTTTTAACCCTTAAAATGTCTGGTGAAACCTTCACCACTTTTTTATTGTTAAAAATGTATGATAGAGACTTTTTTATTCTTTAAAAGCTTGACTGCAACACACTATACTCTATTATACAGATGCATGCGTGTCAAAATTAAAATTAAAATATTATCTTAATATTTATTTATTAAATTTAAAAACTTATATTGAATATAAACAAGATTGATTGACATATTTATTAATATTTCTTTGATATCTTTTGTACAGCACAACATGGGTTGGAGGGAGACCTTTTGTTAAAATTAATTGTAGTAAAGAAATTAAATTATTTTTTTGATTAGAACATGGAATTTAATATAAAACATCGTCATGGAAGGAAAAATACCATTTTGACGTCAATTGTATAAACAATGGTTTTGATGTATACAATTGCAATAAATATCATGTTCTAGATTTTAATTCAAAAAACAAAATAGATGATAATAATAATAGTAATAAGAATAATAATACCAACATTAAATTTTAATACAAAAGATTTAATATATGTGAAATTTTCAATAATATATATTTACACAGAAACATGCACATCACAATGTATTTATTACATAAATACCCATTCTAATGAAGAAATATAACATACATTGTTGAAATTTTTTTATGATATTTTAAAATAAAATTTTCAATTTAATACATCTTTTATAGTACATACATAATTAAAACGAAATATTTATCATTGATACATGACTGCTTTGGTTCAGAATTAAAGAAATTAAAAAACTGACTATTATTAAATTTTCTTTTTCAAATCAATAATCTCATTATCAACATTCATGTAACAATTTTCCACAATGCTCCTATTTGTTTGAAAATGTGCAAAAAAAATAAAAGTAAAAAGATAAAGATATTAACAAGCATGACATACATTTTTAAAGAACATAGAGATACTCAATTGTAAGTTTATTAAAAAAAATATAAAAAATAAAGATAGAAAACAAGAAAAAGAAGTAAGCATGGATATTGATCATTGCAAATGAGGCTTTACTATTGAAACCACAACACATTACATTATTATTGAAAGAAATGTTCAGGAAATTATTTTATTTCACTTTTATACTATATGGACAAAAACATACATATGTGTGTGCTTTATAACCTTAAATATTTACATCCTTGTGTAGGGAACACGTACACGTGATCAATGGCGAAGGGAACTCTTGTTGATTACGAAAAGTCGATGGGAACTTTGGATACCAAGTCAGAAACTGATGTTCCCCACGTACCCACAATATGCCACGTCAGCGCATGTTGTGGGATAAGGCGGTGAGTCACGACTCCAATCGCGTTCATCCTCTACGGCACGAGCCGGGTCCACGTGGCTCTTCCTTCAGCCGCCCTAGCTTTTGCCGCCAAATGCTGACGCTGCCCTAGATGCTTTCTCGAGGCTCCCCCCATGTAACTTCTCGTCGACGTCGTCGCACGAATATCGATGTTCGTTCGTTTCTTCATCTGTCTGTCCGTCATTTATTCATCCATCTGATTATTCATGCTCGCCCGTGCTAAGTTCCCACTTTTAAATTTATCTTAATTTCTTACATTACTATTATTAATTTGAAAGAAGTGATTCATATATAGCCTATGATCTTGTGTGAGGAAAGAATAAAAAGAAAAAATTGCTTAATTATTTGAAACATAAAAAATAAAAATCATTTGTTTTATTTAACAGAATATTATATATTTAACTTAGCATAAAATCGTGAAGATCATTAATGAAATAAAGAAATGATAATGGTGATATTAATAACTCTTCTGATTTTTTTTAATTGTAAATGATTAAATTTAAAACTATTTATCTGTGATTATGTGTGTTGATGCATTTGAGGGACGAAGTTAAATTAAATCAGTGTTTGCTGTCAAAACTTGTGTTAAGTAAATCATGAAATTATTTTTTCTTGCATTAAAAAAAATATTCCTTTTTTGTTTTGCAAAAAAAAAAAACATATGAACTGTTTCAAAAAAATAAAAATAAAAAATAACACCATTACAACTTCCATCACTCCTAGACTAATATTTTATATTCTTCTATTTCAAAAAATGATTTAGAAACCATTTCAATACTTGAAAACTATATTTAATTGTTTCTTTTTGCATTTTATAACCTCATTTTCTTGAAGTACAAATCACCCTGTCACCTTTTTCAATTGAGAATTAAATTTTAACAAAATGATTTTAGCTTCTTGATTGACCTTCAACAAATGTTAACTTGATGCTTTGTTTCAATTTAGAATTGTATTACATACATAGAAATACATAAATAATGATTTTGAATTATTATTCTAATCATATAACTACAATAACTTTAACTACAATCATACAAGTTGTTGGAATGTGAGATCCAAAGTTGTGTAGTTTAAACAATTAAAACTTTTAAATCCAAAACAATTTGAAGAATAGTAATTTTCATCTAGAGAATATATCTACAAATAAAAAAAACATGGATAATGCCTGTGGATACAATTATTTACTACTATATATGTATAACGATATTTTATTTTATTTTATTTTTTCATTCAAACAATGGCTCATAAATATATTGCAAGGTTACAAACAAATGAAAATGAAATGTGATGAAACAATGTGTGTGAGGAAAATAGCTGTGACGATGTAATAGTGCATTTCAAAATAAGCTAACAGAGTAGTAAATAAATTGCAAATGCAGAAGACTTTAATGTTTTATCATTGTTATTATAGAATTTTACCCCATTACTGTTAAGAAAGCCACTGAAGCTAACAATTCTATAAGATTAAAACATGCCAATGTATATAATATTCAATGGCTTATAAATTGTAAAGATTTATTTTTAAAAATCATGTAAAATTACTAGTTTTGACGATGCTGGTAACTTGGAATTTCAAATATCTGTACCTATGTATATTAAACTTCTATCAGCCTAATTTTTAAATCTTCAATACTTTTAATGTTTTTTGAGCGATCTGAGAAAAGTAAATACTAAATGAGCTGCATTAGAATATTTAGTTAATTTCACATTAGTGTCTATCATTATATTTTATTTTTTAAATTTTTCTTCAAGTTCTAAGTTAATTTTTGCTTATACCCTTATTCTTCTAATCTATAGTTTTAAAATTTGAAATCAAAATACACTGAAGAAGACACAAAAATTCAGGTAGAACTTGCCATAGTATGTGTACACATTCCAACAATACAATCTTTGAATTTTGTTTATAATCACCAAAGATTTCATAAAAACAATCTTGAGGAATATTATCCAATATGTCAATTAATTCAAATATCATCTATATTCTGCAATAGAAGTACTTGGTATCTTCCCTATTATACCAACTTCATGAAAATAGCACTTAATTTTCTTGAACTAATCATCAATGATATTATACCTAGCAATATTTTTTTGTCATGATATTTTAATTCTTTAAGAATAATGAAAAACAGGACGTGCAAGTTTTCCACCTAATATTATTATGAAACATAAATTCTGACAATCCCCCACCATACATTATTTTATTTTGATGAAAAAGTCAGATTCATATTAGAAGAAAAATATTGCAGCAAATAAATAAATATATATATATATATATATATAAGGAAGAAAGAAAGAAAGAAAGCTTTCAGGTATGCATATATTGTTTTTGATTTGATTTTCTAACACTTAGATCTTTTTAAATAATTACAAAATTATACTTTCTTTTTTTCTTTTTCTTTTCAAACATAACAAGCATCCACATGGAATCAACATTAGACTCAACTAGGTAACAATGCCATTTTGTTTGTTTTCATCCATCCATCCAGCACACAATAAACTTGTTTATTTCAGAAGCATGTCATTATCTTTTCTACAAGACATTAATAATTCAATAGAGATGAAAAGAAAAAAAGAAAAAAAAGAAAAAACTACTATGTTAAAAAATCAATTAAGAAACGTGTTATTAAAGTTTTAGTAATACCATGTAATATGTATAGTAAACAATATAATCAATAATTATTTTAAATCATTTTCAATGTAACATAAAATATTGAGTCCTTGTGATTGGTTGGAAAACATTGGTAATTGAACCGGAATTTGTGCAATACACATGAGTAAAAATAACACTCTACTGAGTAAATTGATGGATGTGATATCTTAAAAAATGGTCACAAGTTCAAAGACCCTGTGACATGTGATTTGGACTCTCACAGTTGAGTATTTAAGTATGAAAAATAATACATCTTTTTTCTCTTTGTTTTAAACATACAACTAACTTAAATCTAATACTTGAAAAAACGATGTTGCATATATATATATATATATATATATTTATTAAAGCTTTGAACAATAAATGGTGATCAAAACTCACCATGGATGAAAAATATTAATGTTTTATAAAATCCAGTACCAATTTACTATATTAGAATAAAAATAAATATTTGAAAGGTGCATGTAAAACAAAATTGCAAGAATGTGCTTGTAAAGGCATATTATTCAAAACAGTTATATATATTGATAAACATACTCACAGAGACACACACACACACACACACACATATATATATATATATATTCTATGCAACCTTGAATTTATTCCCATTCTGCATGGCACTGAAAGATAACTTTTGAGGGTTGACTTAAATTTGCATTAAAAATGAATTAAAGCTTCAAAGAATTTCTATTTACATTACCATGATTCAAAATAAACATAAACATAAACATAACAATGTGCACATAAATCTTTACAAATAATTCAAAGTGTTTCTTGGTTTCATGTCTTGGCATGAACTAAACAAAATAAAGTGGTTCCTCAAAATTCTGAAAGATTGAAAACGAACTCAACATAATTACAATATGTTGGATTAATGTAACCCTAATAAATAATTCTCAATATATGTATGTAAGTATTTTTTGTTTGACTTATCCAAAAAAAATTTGTAATACAAATAGGGAAATGATAAATGATTTGGAAAGTGACTTTGCGTGTGTGGTAGTTCAAGATGAAATATTGATATGACTTAATCTATTATATGATAACATCTACAAAAATAATCACAATTCATTACATACATAAACTAAAAATGAATTGTGAAATTTGTAAAATATATGTGAAAAGATTTTAAAAAGTATGATTTAAAAAAAAGTGTATACCAGTAAAATAGACATAGATTAGAGGAAACTACAGTGTCTTTTTAATAGGATAGATACATAAAAACAATACAATTTTGAATGAGTTAGGTTAACAAAACATAGCAAATAGATACAAAAGAAGAGAATGAATGGAACAAGAACACAAAGTAATGAATAAATTTGACTTAGTTTGGTAGAGTATAGATTGATGTTCCAAAATCAAATAAACATTAAATGAAGGAATAAAATTAATAAATTAATAATGAGAAAAAGGGAATAATAAGAATAAAAACAAACACTCATAAAAAATACACAATTTACTATACAATCACATTGAGAAGAAGGTATTAAAATGGATATAATTAAAATTGAATGGTTGTGTAGCTTGTTTACTTTTCTTTAAAAGAAAAAAGAAATGGAAGAAAAGAGAACGAATTAAAGGAAAGAGAGAAAGGAGGGGGCAGTGAAACAAAGAGACGAACCCACCGAGACCGAACTTTTTGCTGACGTGGCATTCCAGGTGTAAAAAAGCCAAGGTCAAGCCGAACCCAATTTGTTCAAAGTGATCATTGCCTTATCTCTGTGTCTCCCCACACTGCCACGTGTGCGTGCCAATCGATAAGATGCTGATGGTCCTCCCCACGTGGAACATCACGCCACCTCAGCAGCTGGTTAGCCCCACCCCACATCCACATTTCCCAAGTGGCATTGACCTCGGCACCTCAATTTCACATCCACACCCAATTCATGAAGACAGGATTGGCACGGAGATTAGTTTGATTATTTTACAACTTCAGCAAAGCCATGCCAATGCAGGAATAGAACATTCTATGGTGTATCATTCCCCAGGAATTCTTAACCTCGTTTCCAGAAGTTGAGATCTCCCTGCGGCATATTCCCCTCAAGAGCAGCCAAAATGTCTGAAATGTCATAAAATGGGTTCTGTTCCTATTATAGCAAGGAATATAGCCATCTCGAATCGAAGTATAGGGGTTGTCAGTGTGAAACAGCAGAGATAGGTGGGTTTAGCACCAAACATGAAATTTAGCACCATCTGCCCGCAGTAACCCCAATCGGGAAAAGTGCCGGATCTCCCTCCCCCCTACTCCCTGCCCAGTGGCGGCGGCGTGGTTCTCTCCCATTGCCCGATACCCGTGCACCTGCGTTGTCTGCCCTGTCTGTCCTTAAGGGCCATCGGGCAGGCGGAAGTAGAGACTAGAATTCACCACGCAAAGCACTCGAACTAATTCTTCTAGTGGGTCACGCTAGAGGCCGCGGGTCGGACAGGGTGGGCTCGACCCGCGAGCATGTCCCCCGGGGAAGTATGTGGAGAAGATGAATGAAGGAATAATACACGACGAATAAGAAAATGGATGGATGTAAAATCGGGAGGGGGGAGCGTGTGTGTGCGTGTGGGGGGAGCATGCTTTGCTTTCATTCCTTCATTGCTTCATTGCTTTGCTTTGCTTCCTTGCTCTTCTTCACATCTTCATCGCCCCTCCTTTCATCTCGCCATACCCACGAGTCTCAGAGCTGTCGAGTTTTCGTTGTTTCGTGTTCCGAGTTGCTGTGAAGGTGGTGGTGTCGCGTGTCCTAGACTGGGCGGAGGTTAGAAACGTCGCTATGTCTTGTGCGTCACGGAGTGCCTGGACTTGATCCTCCTCGTCCCTCCCTTTGTTTCCCTAGGTGTGGCCGGTATCGCTCCAGCCGCAGGTTCAGTGCTGACATCTCGAGGGACAAGCACGCAGTCGCAGCATTTGAGTTTTGTTTCAGTTAGTTTGAGTGCTGTGGGTGGTCTTGGAGAAGTTGTGTTGGATTTTTGCTGTTACGGATTTGGGTTTGCTTGTTAGGTGTTGTCTCGTAGCTGTGTCCTCTCTCTTCCAATCTTGTCAAGTTTTACGAGTCTTCGTGCGGTTTATTTCAAGTGTTGAGAAACATCAAAGAGGTGGAGAATTGTTGTGTAGTTGGAGTCCATATTACTGATCATTCTCTAGAGATCTTTGTCGGATTTTTGCGTCGACGAAGAATTGAAGACGGTGATTGAAATTTTGGAGGGAAGAATACTGTGCCCTCGTGGTAATTCCTGAGGTGGAGGAGTGGAGAAGTTACGTGCTGGTGGTGTCATACCTTGTGGAGAAATTTAAATAGGGTGGTGGTGGTGGTGGTGTTCGTTCTAGCGATGACGGCCACAACAGCGGGTTGCTGTCAAAGGTTGCAAAATCAATCGCCAAAGCTGCCCATGGAGGTGGGATCCGGAAGGAGACGTCTCTCCCTTGACAGTTGGGTGTGCTTACCTATTCTTCGGCCGGTGCGCACGACTCCCAGTTCATCGTCGGAAAGTTCTTGCACCGCGCCTAAGGATTTGTCTCTTGTCAAGACCCTAGCATTGGACGTCACCTTCACCGGAGAAGATGAAGCTTTGTCGAAGGAGTCTGGTTGTGAGACACCCAAATCAAAGGAACACAGAATACCTGAAGTGGACATTTCTTTTTGCCCTCCGGCTCCAAGGAAACCTCGCGCCACGGCTCGTCGTCGGCGTGTGCAGCCCACTAGCTTCTTCAACACGCCTGATTTTGAGAATTTTCTCTCCCATCACAAAGTGGAAGTGGGTAGTTGATGGTGAAATCTCGCCAGACTCTCACAAAGGAGCTAACACTTCTCTTCGAGGTTGTTTTTTTTCCTCTCAGGAGTGCTTGAACAGGTAGATTGCAGTCTGAGTGCTCATGCCTACTGTGTTGTCCAATTCACCCTGACCTCTCTCTGTGGAGTGAAACAATGAAGGGGCTTCATTGGAAGCTATTCTTGGCGATGGGTTCCTGGCCTCTTGCATTATTGATGATGAACAGTTTCTCCGGTCGGCAAAGCTTATCTTTTCGAGTAGGACTAGGCATTAGATTGGCCAAGGGGGTGTTTCATAATAGTCGACCTTTTTCTTGTACATGGAGGTGCAAAAGGCTTATGCACTGTGTAGAAAATTGGGCTTCGGGTGATGGGGCAGCAGATTCTATGTTAAACTATGCTTTGCTCAAGCACCTCCATTTGGGGGAATGCAAGTTATGAGAGCATTGTTTTGATAGCTTCGATGTGGGCAGCAGCTTCTAGCTATGCACACTCCTATTTAGGAGTTGTTCTTTGGCGATTCTATGATGTTTTTCTCAGTTGAGGAGTAGGTTCGAGACACGGCATAATGGTGTAGAGGTCAGAGCAGATTAGTGAACTTTTCTTTTTCTCTTTTTTGCTTTCACCTGAGCTCGCACGCATGTGTGATGAGTTGGTGCTGCAAAGTATACTACAAATGTATAGAAATCCTTCGAGGCTGTGCTGCTGGGGTCTAGCCTGGTATAGAAAGCAACCCAGGATCATGTAATTTACATCACTGAAGTTAAATCATCGTGCCTGGCCACCGTTTTCATATTGCATTAACGATGTGCTCTTCCTATGTCATGGCCGAAGTAGGAAGGAAGGATCTATTTCAAACCTTGTCCCCTTGATATTTGGACGAATATTTGTGTGTTCCCCTGCGGAATCTATTGCACATGCTCCACGCTTGTCTTGTCTACCGATCTGGTGAGCTTCTACCGCCTGTTGCACTGTGGATTATCGTTCCAGCCATGCACGTCCCAACTGGAGCAGCAACTGCATGTTTGAGCAACTGCAACTGTGGGCAATTACTTGTGATGCATCTGCTCCATACAATAATCGTAGCTGGTGGACGAACCAAGTACATCGACATCGACATCTACACCAGTGTAAACTGAGTGAGTTCTTCGACCTCAATCTGTAGATGATGGTAGTGTTTTCTGAAAGGAAAATGAGCTGATGCTTGGCCATGAGATTCATGCTTCCTTAGCTCCCATGTTGGCCATATTCATTACCAGTGTGAAGTCTGATGCTGCCCTTGCAAAGCCTCCTCCTCCTCCATTATGCTCCGGTACTCCATCAGACTGCAGACCTGTAAACTGTCCTTGCTCCGTATATCAGACCAGCAGATATTTATGGTGTACCTGTGGAATATTTTTTGTGGTATATCCTGTTTTACTTGGATGGGTTTCACCTCTTTCCATTCTTGGTTATGAGAAACTGATAATGGGTTATGTTTTAGTTGCATCGTACTACTGTATACTCATGCTGTGTCGCAGGTTGGCTGCATCTTCTAAGAATAAACGAGCGTTAGTGTATTGCCATTTCTGTTCATGTAATTGGTTTTAGGTTCGCTGAGTTGTTTAATAGGAAGTTGGCACCAACTTCACTTTTATTGTTGTGATGTGTGATCTTTTTAATTTTTTTGTATAAGTTACATGAAAAATTGAGTGTACAGAAAAAGATTGTATTAAAAAAAACTTATTAAAAAAACTAAATACTCAAGTAGTTTAGTGGAGATACCAAAGAATAATTTGAAAAATGAAAAACGAAAAAATAGAAAAATCTGTAATCAAGTTTCATAAGTTTGATGGAATTATATCTATATAGAAAAACAGAATCAATTTCACCTGAACTTAATATAAAGAATGTATTGGGTAATAATTTATTTTGTTGAATTGTATTACCTTGTGACCTTGATGAAAATAATAGAATCTTGATGAATTGATTCTATTGTTTATCAAAAAAAGTCAAATATGTTTATTTTGATTTGTAGGCTGAGTAACTAGACAAAAATCTTTATTTAAAATAATTTTGTACAAAATATATATGTTTCAGTTAAAACAGAATATCATCATTAATTAGACAATATCAAAGTAGAGGTGTCACCTTGTTGATAATTTAAATACTTTATTTCATTTTATAGATGATTTTATGCATCATTATTTTTATTGTCGTTCTCAAAGGCCTAATTTCACACAACTTGGTTTAAGGCATCATCATTGGTAGAAAAATTTAGAAATTGTTAAAGAAAGAAATATATATATATATATATATTTCAGTAATTTTAAAAAAATTGAAATATGGAAATGAATTGATTATCAATTTTTAAAATAGAAAAAAAAAGTCAAATAATTTTTTAAAAACATGTCAATTATATTGTATTTTATAGTACATCAATTATAAATTATTCATTGCAAAATATTACTAAAAAAAGTCATAATAAAAATAAATTTATTTAAAAGTGTAATTTTTTAAAACTTATCTAATCAAGAACACAATTAATAAAACATTAATTTTGCACTAACCACTAAAACATTCATAAAATCAAAAGTATTTTCTTATAAGAGAATTTTCTTTGTTTAAAATTTTTACTTTAAAATATATTTTAATTTTAGAAATATTTCAAATTTAGAATAAAATATGAAATAATTTTTAGAACATAATACAATAAAATACACAAATAGAAGTTATAGGCTATTTTTTAAGTTAAATATATTTTTTTTTTATTAATATCTTGTGTTTTAAATCTTTCTAATAATTTCTACAATATAGGCTTTAAAAATAACAAATTCTTCAATATTATCCAAAATTAAGAATGTTATAATAATATTATAAATTATAGTAATAATTAAAAAAATAGATAATAGATATTAATAAAAAATTATTAAATAATAAATTTGAAAGTATTATTTTATTTGTTTCAAATGGTTTTTATAAATAAAATACATTTCTTTGTAAAACTTTGAAAGAAATTAAAAAATATATTGCATGATCTTCTAAAAAATATATATATAATTAAAAATCTTTTAAATTTTTTTCTACAAGGGAGAGTAAAAAAACTATAAAATTACATGAAAAATATTATTTGTAAAAAATTAATGTTTTCTTAAAAAATTTGTTGACAAAAACTATCATAATGATTAATTAAAAGTTGAAGATTTAGAAAATATATTAAAAAATTATAATACAAAAAATACTATATATATATATATATATATATATATATATATATATATTCAAAATTAATATAATTGGAAACTTTAAATGAGTTTATTTGTAATGGCTTTTAAAGCAATTTTCAAATTATTAAAAAAAATCATTCTTCATATTTATTTCACTCAATTTTTTAGTTCAATTACCTACTATATTTCTACTAGGATTTAGTTGTACAAATGTCTTTGGTGAAATTTTACAATTTTTTTTGAATTTTCAAGTTTATTTATTGTATAAAATATTTTTTTCACAAGCATAAATTATACCTTTAAATATAACTTATAATTATTTATATAACTTCTTATCTATCTATTATATGTTTTATTAACTTAAAACTTAAATATGCTATATTATTATATATATATATTATATTTTATTGTAAAATTTTTTAATACTAATTTTAGTATTAAATTTTAATTAATTTTTTTATTATATTATTATTAGTAATTTTAAAAATATTAAATTTTTTAATTACTTTGTAATTAATTGAATCTTATATATATATATATATATATATATATATATATATATTTAGTATATAAAGATATATAAAGATAACATAAAAATACTATTCTTTAAGGTTTGATTTAAATAACTTAAAATTGATTTCTAATAATAATTATTACATAATATTTGAAATATTAATAATCATAAAAAATCTTATTACAAATAAATTATAATAATATATTAATGAAATTTAGAAATAAAGTTTATTCATAATTTTTTTTTAATATTTAATTTATAGAGATTATATATTATTTATTATAGTATAATTTAAAATATTAAAAAAAATTATTAATCTATTTATTAATTATCTTTAATATTAGTTTAAATATATATAAATAAATAAATATGTATATATATGATATTTGATATTAGAACCACTTAAATTTTTTCATATTATATATTTTTAATTATGTAATTATAGTTAAAATAAAAATTATTTTGGCAAGAATAATTGAATTTGTGTTTTAAAAAATCATAGTATACTATATTTTCATGACATCTAGAATGGTCATAAAAACCAATAAGATTAAGATAATAGATCCAACTTATAACTACTCACTAACTTCTATTAAATATATAAATGTAATTTTTTAATCTCTAATATGCACTCTATTTGAGATTGTTAATAATTATATATATGATTAAAATTATAGAATATTTATTTTCTTAGAGTTGAGCCATTTAAAGATGTTTGGACATATATTTAAGTTAGACATCTTATAAAATATAATTATTAAAATTTTATTCATGCATTAATATCTAATTTAATTTTTTTATTAAATTAATATTTTTATAGCTACAAAAAAATACTAACATATATATATAGGTCAAAATATGGTTGTAAAATATAAATAGGTAGTTTATTGTATTAATACTTAAATAATATATTTTGGTTCTTATAATTTGATTTAAATTTTTTAAATATTAGAGTTGTAATAAGGATATGAAATACAAACAATTAAAGTATCAAAATATTCTTTTGTTATTCGAAAGGAGTAAAGAATCATTCAAAGATGGTTTAATATTAAACTAGAATGACTATTACCAAAGGCAAGAAGAGTAGAGATTCTTGAAATAAGACTAAGAACAAATAAGACATTGAGAGGAATGAAGAATGCTTCATTCTTGATTCTATATATACTATCTATTTAAGAACTACGTGGCAACATTCTATAGGACCTCTAACACGTGTCCAATTTGCAAGAAACGTATTAAACTTACAAAACAAGTTTCTTATATGTGCGCTATATAATTAGCTTGTTTTACAAGCTACCAATATGTGTAACACATGATTAATTTTTTGGCTAAATTTCTAACCTATAAATTACCTATAGATATGAATAAACCTATAGGTTATTTAAATAATTATTAGAATAAATCTTATGTGCATAACATTATTCTCCTTTTTAAGGACGAGTTCCACGAGGAGTAATGATTACATATTAAAGAAGTTCAAGATGCATCAAATTATATTTATCACATACTCTGACCTTTGTTTCTTTTGAATGTAATCAATAGATCCTCTTAGCCATCAATAGTGTCCCATATTAAGGTGGAAGGATCGCCGTGATATTTGATCATTGTTGAGGCCTTTATAACTTCTTTCAAAGAAAACATTTGGAACATCATTAAGAGTAGTTCTTACATTTAAAAGTATCACCAAATATCAAGAGTTTTTTTCAAGGTTGTGATATCAAACATATTATATCTTGCCATCAATTCAAAAAAGAACATGTTATTCTTGAGGATCTTTATTTCTATCTCGTCGTCTTGAAAGTTGCTACATTTATAATATTTTATCTGATAAGTCAGCAAATGATAGCTCTTAAGCTAAATTTATTAGTTGTTGATTTTCCATCTCTTTAACACTAAAAAATCTAAAGAAACAACAAACAATAATAAAAGATATTTCCATTGAACCTACTTTGCTTTATAGTAAAGGTTTTTTGTATCTTCATTTTAATGGATATTTTTGATGAAATAGATTGACTTTGTTTGATGCATTTAATAGATTGTTAAATAGCTTCCATATGCATTTATTAATATCATATCTGTGCTAATGTATAAGATATTTTAACCTATTTAAACACCGCCTCAAATCTAAGAGCTCTTCCACCTCAAATTTTTTATTGTTATCTATTTCTATAGGAGGTGGTGGTATTTGTCTTTTTCTTTGTATATCTATTATCTTATATGATTCAAACAGAGATGCATGGAATACATGATAGATCTTCATAGACTTCGGTAGATATAATTCATAAGTAATTGAATTGACATGTTTACAAATCGGAAATGGTCCAAGCTTACAATAATCTAGCTTGTTACAAAAATAAATAATCTTGATATTACGACAAAGTAGCCATACCTTGTCACTAATATAGAATTGAAGCTGTTTCTTATGATAAATGTCTATATTGGTCTTTTGTTGCTTTTGGGCTTTTTTTAATTGTGCCTTTATTGTTGCATATAGCTTTGACAATTGATTTGGTAAATTTTTAGCTATAAGATTATTAATTTTTGAGAAGTCAAAAGTATCAAATTATAGATGATAGTCATAATTGGCAAAAGAAAGTGTTTGTTGAGTAAAAGAATATATTAAATCATTGTAATCAAATTCTATCAATGGTAAAAGAGTTGTCTAATAATTTTAATGATAATTGATGGTATACCTCAAATATTACTCCAAAACTTGATTTACCTGTTTTGTTTGTCCATCTTTGAAGGTGGAAGGTTGAAGATAGTTTTATGTCTACTTTTAATATCTTGAAAAGGATTTTTAAAATTTTTGATATGAATTATATTCTTCTATCTAATATAATATTCCTTGACAATCCATAATAGCGATAGATGTAGTCAAATATTTGGAAAGGGCATTAGATAAAATTTATTATTTTCTTAGTCAATAAGTGATAGTAAACTTGAATCTTAACAAAGACATACTCTAACAAGCCTAACAATAATTCAAAACACGTGTTGACATGCAATACTTGAGATTTTTGTGATCTATATACATAGTGACTAGATTAGAAGCATCTTTTAGATAATGATGCTATATTTTAAAAAATCCATAATTATAAAAAATTCTTTGTTGTGAATCTCAAAATTAATCTTGAATATTGAAAATTTTTTAAAATAAAAAGTTATTAGATGAAGTTTATCATTTATTCCCATTTGTAATAATATTGTACTCAAGACAAAGTCCAATATATTTTTTTTCATAAAAAAATACTTTGGAGAAGTCAACGCGATATAAAATTAGTGCAAAAATAAAAATTACCTCCAAAACTACAATTGAAGCTTCTCCTTCCTTATTCCATTCAAGTTTTTCTTTACAAATTAAGTGTGTTAATAAAACCAAAGCTTGAAAAAAGTTCTTGATGAAGATTCAATAGTATTTAATAAATTCTAAAAAATATTACACATCTTTTATTGTTCTTAGAATTTTTTAGTCTATAATTGTCTGAATTTTTTTAAAGGCCATTATTAGACCGTTGTCGTGTTGTGACATATTTATATAGCAAAAAGCATGAATAAGAATAATTTCTATTTAATACTTGATTATCTTAATTTAATAGGAACATAAGATACTTAAAAAAAGATTTATAAAAGCCTCTTAGATTATTTTCTTGCTTTAATAATTAATAGATAAAAATTAATTATTAAAATTTTCTTCTAGGTTATAGAAACTCTTTCACAACTTTTAAAAAAGCCATAAGTTAATATAAATAAGATAGAGGAGGTAAAAAATTAGTATGATTAATACTAGGATTAAATTAAAGATAGGATCTAGCTTAAAAACCCTTAAAATAAGTTGGATTGATACCCAAGGGTTGACCATGTATGGGATAGGGTTGAAATCAGACCTCTAGCCACAAAAATGGCCACCAAGGGCAAGGGGTTTAGTCATTTAGAGATCGGAAATTATGATTGGATAGTTAGCTTAAAGTTCATTTCAAGGATGTTAAGCTTGTTTCTATAGGATTTGGGAGGACCTAGTAATCAATATCTAAAGCCAAGGTTTGTACTGCAGGTTAAGTTTTGTGCAATAAAATTAGAGCTAGCACTTTTGGCTATCTTGTGCAATTGGTGTGACATCCATAGTCAAAATTTTGACAATGTGTGGTTGATTGAGTGTGCTAAAATTGAGTGAAAAATTGTGACAATCTAATAATGCATTTGAGATTTATTCAATCTTTAGTACAAAGAGATATTGGAATTTGGCAATTTAGGGTTGGTTGGGATTTCTGCAATATTTGAAGATTTATCAATCAAATCAAGGTGAAATTTGATATAATGCTAGAAGACTTAAATAGCAAGCTATATACCAATTTTTAGCTGAAGTTAATAGTTGGAGAAGGAGAAATTGCTGCTAGGATATCTGCATCAACCTTTAAGCTAGCGGCCAAGTGACATTAATAAGGGGTTTGGTTGATTTATCACAATCTGTAAGTTGGGTTGGACTGAAATCTTTTGAGCTTGTATAAGACTTATATTTACACTTATATGCAAAATTTCATATCAAGTTGATAATTATATTAGAAATTATAGCTTATTGAAGTTCACTAAATAGGATTAGGATTTGTAAGGAGAAATCTAGTTGCTTAATTATGACAAGTAATAAAGCAATTGGAATTTATATGTGGATGAAGTTATCAAGAAGAGTATTTTTAAGCACTTTGTATTGAGTTAAGCACTCTCATATTGATATTCAATCATATTCTTCATATATGGATGAAACTTGTTAAGGATTCTTGTATATTTGTGAATCGCATCTTCACCCTCCACAGCCAGGTGCTCGGTGCATTCTTGAATAGGACAACACGTAATACAACATCATCATAAAAAACAATGTATTTTAAAAAATCAAATTGAATAGTATAATATATATAATTTTTTTGATCTTGATATATAATCTTGCATGTCTAATTTTTTGTAACACATGACAAACATGAAGTTTATATTCTTTTGTATTCTTAGAATGGATTAAAATATCATCTAAATAATAAAGAATAAAATCATCAAAAAATTCATGGAAAACATCATTTATAAGATGTTGAAAAGCAACTGGTGCATTCATAAGTCTAAAAGATATGATATTATATTCAAAATGCCTATACCTAATTTGAAATGCAATTTTTTTAATTTTTTACCTTCTTTGATGCAGACCAAGTTGTATGCTCCTCATAGATCTATTTTTGTATAGATCTTACTTTGATTGAGTTGATCAAGAAGTCCTAAAATCAAAGGTAAGGATATCTAATTTTGATGGTAATCTTGTTAAGTCCTTGATAATCTACACATATTTGTAATAATTCATTTTTTTTTCTTCACAAATAAGATAGAAGCTCTTGTTGAGGATTTTAAATGACACATGAAGTTCTTAACCAAGTTCTCATCAACATACTCTTTCAATGTAGCAAACTCATTCTGCAATAAATTATAGATTGGTTTAAATAGTAGTTGAGTTCTTTGAAGATCAATTGAACAATTATAAGGTTGATACTTTAAAAAAATATTTGTGTTTTTTTTTCAAAAATTACTTAAAAATCTTGATATTGGCTAAGAATACCACTTGTAGTCTTTTCAATATTAAAAATGGGTGTGGCATATATAATAAAAGATGATTCTTCTTTTGTTACATATATGAAAGCTTTTGCACCTACCAATAAATATTTGGATGTATTAGACTTATGTATTTTTACTTGATTAATTGATTTTTAAATTAAACTACAAAAAAAATCAAGATTATAAGAAGTCCAATTTATTTAAAGATTATATATTTTTAACCACAATAAATATAAAATAATTAAATTAAAAAGAGATTTAATTATATTAAATATTACTATATTATTATATCCTTTAGTTACTACATTTAAAGGAATAATTTTATAAGTGACATCTCCAAACAATAACAAATAATCATCTATGACTTTTGTGTATATAGATTTAGTTTTTTTAATTAAAGGTATTTCTTATCTTTTGACAAAATCTTTGTTTATGAAACAAGTTGAGGCTTCTAAATCTAATAAAACAAAGACTTTGTGATTTCTAGATCTTAAAGATACATCTATTATAAAACAAGACAAGGGATCTAAGGAAAAAATATGACCTTTTTTAAGTGTTGCATATAATTCTAATTGCATGGTCTTTATTATAACTGGAGAAATTCATTTTTTGATATATTGTCTTTTCTAACAATCATATTTTTTATTTTATGGTCGTATTGCTTCTTTGAATAATATTTAGCAATGTATTTAACTTTTCTATAATATAAGCATAGATCCTCTTGACAACATCAAATCTTTTTTTATTCAATGAGATGTTTAAAACGTATCATATCAATTTGCATTAGTTTTGATTTAATTAAATAAGTTTTTGAAAACTTAGGAACTATTGTCATTAATTGATTTATTTTTTTTAGCCAAATCTATATTCTTGACGCCTTTCAAATAATCAATTGTCGCATGCAATGATTTGAATAATAAATTATTTTAAGGAATCTACTTTTGGCATTGTTAATAACAAATCTTTGACATTATTTTTTAATCCATAACAAAATTAATTAATAAGATTTTTTTTCATTCCACTCTACATCACAAGGTTTTGGAATTTAACAACATAAATTATTACTGACTGTGATTCTTGTCATAAAAATAAGAGCTTAATTTTTACTATCCTTTTTTGATCATTTTTTCTAAATGTGGCTATAAACACTTTGAAGAATGAATTCAAATCATAAAGAAGTTGTAAATCCTTTTCTATCACAAGTGCAGATTAAGAAAGAGCACTTCCAAATAGAAGTGCACCTATGAATTCAACTTGAGTAAGTCCATTAGAATATTAGAGAAGATGCAATTTTAAATAAAGCTTGACTTGTTGTAAAAAACCTCAAAATTTTGATCTTGTTCCATCAAACTTTTCAAAAGAATTGATAAAAGTGAAGAAAGCTTTATTTTTATTTTTTAATATATTATCTATTCAAGAGCTATATGGCAACATTCTATAGGATCTTCAACATATATCAAATTTATAAGAAATGTGTCCAATTTGCACGACACATTTTAAAATTACAAGACAAATTTCTTATATGTGTGCCATGTAATTAACTTGTTCCATAAGTTACTAACATATGATATATAGAGATCTTTTACCATACATTTACCTTCTTTTTCTTTGAAATGTTTTCTTAAAAGATATAAAAGAATCATATTACCTCATAATTGATTTTGAGAAAGCATCACAATAAGGCAATTTGCATAAATAGCGCCCATGTTAGTTTCTCTGAATCTAACAAGAAGATCTAAAATTTAAACCTGGAAACTAAATATTAAAAAAAAATATATATATATATATAATACAGATATAAAAATAAAAATATATACACACATACATATAATGAAATTCTAACTTTAAACATGGAAGTTAGATTGTAAATAATTCATCCAAAATTCGAATAGAATTATGGACGATCTCCCACATCCGTCGAAGGATCGTTCAATTCGTCAAGATCCGATCGCCAGCAAATGATTCATTCATCCATGCACCACACCAACCATCCATCCAGAACTTCATTCATCCAATGTGGGCAGGCGAGCCCAATTGCAACGACGGCGGCGATTAATCGCGGCAGTAAAGTCGATCGCGGAGGCGAACACTAGACGCGGCGAGGAGGACGAATCCAACGGCGAAGCGCGGCCCACCGTAAGGGAGGGGGGAAAGGGATCCAATGCAACAGAAGGCCGTCGTCCGGCCTCGTGGATCCGATCAGTGGAGATCGGATCTGTTCATTCAACTCCCCATTATGCACTCCGCCATCGCGCAATCTGTTCCCAACTCGTCTGACGTCATCGTCGATTCTCGAGGACCTGTGACGCTGGATTCCAAGCCCCACCTACCTCGCGCTCTTTATCCAGCTTCCAGGGCTTCGGCGAAGCATGCGACGAGAGTCGAATAAGATATCACAACCCCAACTAATCGAAAACATATTATTATAAACGCGAATCACGATTGGGTCCACGTGTACGCTGTCGTTGAAACTTTCATAAATATCAAGAGGCGGCAGCTGTGTCCACTGCTCGTGCCTTTGCGTGATTCCTGCAAGCGCTGCGAGTGTTTGTGCTCCGGTTGTCGAGGTCTCGTGAAGACGAGGCGATGTGAAGGGACTCGGTAGAGTCTGGTGTTGGTGCCCAATTGGGTATATGTTTAGTCTCGTTCTTGAGTCTGAAGGTTTTGTTAAGTCGAGGGTTGTCTTGTGCAGAAGCAGTCAGTGTGGTTGGAGCTTCAGTCGCTCTAGTGTTGTGAGTCGGGGTGCTTTGTGAGGTCGAATTAGGTGCTGATCGGTTTTAACCTGGACGCGACTGTGGACAAGCAAAGGCTGGTTCATCGATATGGGGATGTGTGCCATCAAGGGTCCGCTGGTGACGTCCAGCCCGGCTGAAGGGGACGGTGAGACGACCCCTCGAAGCACGGCGAGCAGCAGCAGCAGCAGTTATGACAGTCCTATGTCCCAGGAATTGAGCGTAGCGGAAGAAGCCAACCATTCTGATCAAGGCGGGGCGCTGTGGCAGCGAACGATTCCCAAGGGTAGACGGTGCAAGCCTCTCTCGTTCTCAGGAATCATTTCCTACGATGAATCAGGGAATCCGCTCCCCATCCCTCGAGAAGAGGAGCGACTTAGTCGAACTGAGGAGCTTGATTGAAGACGTCGTGGTTGAGGCATCTGGTTGAATTGTAGGATTCAACATGTGAAACGACGGGGGTAACAACAACGACAGCAACAACAACTCTAATATACCACGATTTTTTTGAGTGAGCTGAGAATCCGAAGTTCTGCCTAGTGATACCTACGTCCACGTTGATACGAGCTTCAAATCGGCCTCCGATGGCATGAAACTATACCGCGATTCACAACGCACTATCTTCTAGCTCGATCAGGACGATCGACAGACCGGAATGGCTTACCGCAAGACGTCGGGCCAGATGTTTACTGTGAGATTTCGATTCACCGAGCATGTGAACTCAGTCAATGGTTCACCATCATCTTCTAGAATCATGTGAATCAGAACACAATTGAGCTAATTATTCTGCTCAGGGATATATGCACCGACACTTGATGATGGAGCTGGTGCTGCATGCTTGTCAACTGCTGAGTGTAAAGAGTATCAAATCGATGCATGATTTAATGTATCGGTAGATTGTTCGGAGAATCTATGTGAGCCCTCGGTGCTCTGGCGCCCTGTTATGTAATCTAATCCAATGTTACCAATTAATATACTTCTTGTATGATTTAGAGGAATTCTTGCATTGCGATTATTAATATTAATCGTTTCGAAGGATCTTAAGTTGTTACATAAAGCAAACTCCAAGCAAACAAAATCATTATTGTAAATGGAAGGTTCTGGAAGAGAAATAGAGTAGTCGGTGCCGAAGGTATTGTTCATGTGGTTATCAGGTGGGATCTATGAATGACAATATTGTGTGTTAACATACTAAAGAGATGTTCCATTTTGGTGGCTTCCCGAAGCTTCTGCTTCAATTTTCACTTGCGGTCAAGGACACAAATGCAATGATTTTTCACTGTAGTAACCATAGCTATAGATTCATTTCCAACGCGTCCAACTAGGACCCATCAAAGAGAGGACTTGCTCTACAGCGCCTAAACAATTATGTTTTCATATATTCAATAATTTTTTAGGTATTCCATTATGTATACAGTAGACCTGTTCTAACCATTCAAGAAGAAGCCTGTACATCTAGTGAGACAGTATTTTGGTTCTTAAGGGAAAAAACGACGCATTCAATTCTAGAAATTGTGCACTGTAGGCTTGTCTGCGGACGTTGGAACAATTTTTGCACTTTTTGTGTTCCTGAAAACTTTCTTGAGCAGAATATTCTAGTTTTGCATGCTTCGTTTATGGTGGACTAGAGCTTCTGGGCTATCGGGTATAGTACGCACAAGTGAGTACTTTCAAAGAAAATCATCTTTATTCATCATCCCAAGTAGCGGCTCCTCTCGTTTCGGATTCAATGGCAAATTATAAAATAGAGCCTTCAAGACCAAGACGTGGTCTGGTGGCGTTACATCTGGCTAGCTTTTGGGCATGTTTATTTGTACTTTATTTTATCTTTGTGCTTTTAATTTATTACATTGGCCTGACTCTGATGAAGCTGTTGGTCAAGTGAAGTTAATATTTTGTGCTTCTTAGTTCATGAATTTGATATGCTGCTCATTTGTGATTCAGATACATCGAAATTCTCTAAAATGCAAAAATAAACTGGGTGTGAGTTGGAAGGGTTTATCATTAGTTTGTCAACTGTTCTATTTGTTTGGATAGTGAACTGGCTCAGCTGGGCTGATGAGAGGTGGGTTGCATTTCACGCAAGGCAGAGCCCCTGTGAATTCTTCGGTGAAAGAGGATATGTTTCATTGTTAAATAATCAGGGTAGAGTACACATTTGAGCTAGCAGAGACAATGACACTTTTTCTTGATAACTCACGTTTTTCGGTTTACCTTTACGCGACAGTTTTACATGTATACATATGTACGTACAATTTGTTTATCTTCTAATTCAATCTTGATAGGCAGATAATCTTTTGTTTGATATTTTAATTTAAAATAAGTAAAATGGCAGGACTCTTTCCTACTCACATTTCACCTTAGATGATATGTTTAATTGTTGATAATAATTGATAGTTGTGTAAATAAAACCAGCAGGGAACATTATCCGAAATCCTAGTTCTGAAAGCTTCAACACCAGTTCAGATTAACATTGCTTGAATAATGCCATACCTCTATAACCAAATCAACATATTTGTGAGTCAATCCCAATTACATGGAAATGCTGAATCACAACTCTCTTTAATTTTTCCATCTACAAATTGAAAACACATGTACATGTGCATAAAAGCAACTATCATGGGATTCAATGAGTTAACAATTACAACTTGAAAATGCTTCAGAGTTTCATATTTTTTACCTGGTGGCTTATGATGTTCAATTCACCTATCCATTATGCCTATCCATTACTTGAAAGATCCAAGTGGGGTTCTAAGCTGTACACAGTGGTCGCATAACGAAAGGATACTTCTCGAGGTTCCGAAATCACCGAAAAAGGTACGAAAACCACGATGATCCACTGAAATTATTTGCAGCCTTGGTATGTTCGCTTCCAGTAGGACCTCTGTAGTAACCTCGTCTCTATCTGGATTCTAGTCGCGCTCACTGATGGCTGTGAGGTGCTCGTCAATCTCTTCCGTCGTCAAAACGCGAAATTCTGGTTTGCTAGCACGAACCACTCCAACCTGTCAAAAAAGGGAGATGCCACAGATATAGTGTCAGACTCCGAAATATACGAAGCTGTACAAATATCTTGTAGATGTCATGAGAAATGCGATAGAATCCAAATTCACGAAGTAACGAGCTACTACCAAATCCATTCAACAGCTGTACTAATGAGAAAGTCACGGGTAAATGATTTCAGCTTCCACAAATTTTCGATCTCAAAAGCGTAAAGAGAATAGTTCTCGGAAGTCTTCAAATTCCATATCTGAGCCTCAGCAAAAGCCTCCGAAACGATACATCTGGACGCAACCAATCTATCTAAAATTCACTTTGTTCAAGACATGCTGAGCGACCTAGTTCGCATTTAGATGATTATACATATATCTGTTAACCAAGATCATCAATCCGCACAACGAAAGCATGTCATAAAATAACAAATATAATTATGCAAACAACTATTCTGTCTTTATAATTTCTTGGTTAACATTACCAGCGCATGTGTTGCTCAAAACCTAACCTGTACTTCCTCAGATGCGTAAAATGAGTACCTCTATTTCAGTGGGCTTGAAATCCTCCAAAAGAATCGATTGCAAAGCTGAAATGGCAGTCTGGTGATACCAGCAGAAACAAGCAATATGTCGTCAGACACTGAAATAAAAATAAAAATAAAAAAAGATAAAATAAAAGAGGTTACAAGTCTGCAAAAATGTCAACAATCAAGGGAACAGAAACTAATAGTTGAGAGCCTGAAACATACTTGCACAGTCTCCTCGTAGGAAAATTGTGGATTGCTCTTACACTTCTTCTCCAAGAAATTAACAGCTTCTTGCTCCTTAGACCCAGAGCTAGTAGCCTGCGTCAAAAAGAAGCATTCAAGCTATATGGAGCTGATGACATAAAGAATAATAATGCCCCAGCAATCCGGCTCATGTGAAATAACTGCCAAATTCAAAACTCCGGATGCCACGTATGTACAATGCATCAAAAATATCTCAATACACAATACGGGTCGAAGTGATCGATTCAAAGTGATATGATCGCGTTGTTCAAGCGATTTAGGTGAAAATAATTAGTCCTAAACACTGAGTTAAATAAAACATGTCAGATGAAAAGTAAACGCACCTTGTAACCAAAGTAGTGACCAGCCGGATCGCACTTATAAAGTTGTGGGCCCTGTTCGTCATCAATGCCAATCAGCATAGCAGCTGAAAGACACCCAACAAAAAATTAAAATTGAACAAATTCAGTCACTTCTAATTAAGAAAAATACAGTTATCCTGTGCTGTTTCAGCGGGACTCAATCCAATCCAACACTACACTCCCTACTACATAATTCTACGGTCCTTGGTTATGAGAAAAAGACACTCAAACTCTCCATGGTTGGATGCTGCACTAGTCGCCATCTACAGAGTCAGAAATGTAAAAAATAGTCATGGTGCCGTAGTTGTTCTTATGCTAAACCTTCATGCGATGAGAGGAAGAAGAGCACAGACATCACGACACCATACGAGGGAAAAAAATGCTTACAAACACCGAGCGGACGCATGTATGCATGCTGAGTGTAAACTTGAGATTTATCAGCAAGCCTGTTCTCATAGACACCCACCAATCTAAGTTACTGCAAAAACACGGCCAAAGAAAAAGCAGATCTACACAAGAAACAAGGACCTAGCTGAGGAAATGATCAAAACGAAAGAACTACTCAATTTCAAACAGAATCTGTGAGAAACCAAAGAAAGGTACTCTGTCAAGGTTTTATGAGTCAGTTAGACGCCCTCCAGGGATGCTTGGTCATGACCTTGTAAGCAACTCTAGCAAAAAAGACGATACAAATAATTTTACTTTTTTTAAAATTGAGAAAAGAAATCCCCGAGACAAAAATCCTAATTCGGTATTGTTCATACCTTTTTGCCAAATAGTCAACAGGTATCTCATAGCCCAACTTAAATTTGAACTCGACAGCCTCATTCCGAGCATGCGCTACCAAAGATTTTGCATCAGCTGCATAATCGAACACAAGATCCATCCCATGCTTACTAAAACCTCAGGAAAAGGAAACAAGGCACTCAATTCGTCCTCATGCGCACCCTCTGAAGGAAGTTTAAAACATTAGCAAACTTAACAATCTAGCAAAAGCATCAACAAATCATGCAGCTCAAACCAAGGGCATGACTCACCAGTCATTCCAGTAGCGAGAAGACCAATGTACTTAGTGATAGCGAAGAGATGCGTGACACTCGTCTGATCAAGCAATTTATCCTGCAAAGCAAATCGAACCACATTCGGCATCATTCAAATAAACACGATGGAAGCCATATCTCAGGAACAAACAAACAATTACCGTAAAGCAATCCAATCTTCACCTATCCTAAACCCTAACTGAGCAAGCTTCAGGCACTTCAACTCACCGGGACTTTCTTCTGCGTGACGAAGCATACGGAGTCTTTGCCACGAACGCCAATAGAGGTAATTCCAGCAGCTTTCACAGCCTTGAAGGCATACTCTGAAAAAACGACATATACATCACACGAATCAAATTACCCACAACAACGACTCGCCCATCACATGAAAGCGCAGGGTCAACATACCGCAACACATAAGAACCAAACTCGTCTTCCAAGTAAACCCAGTACTAAGCTAACGGCTCTCCCATGCAAAATCACTCCAACAAACCCACCCGATCCGCAAACAGCACGAGAATTGCACTCACCAACTTGGTAAAGACGCCCTTCCGGCGAAAAAATGGTGATGTGTCGATCATATCCAGCCCCCGATCCACGACTCATCCCGACTCAGTTGGCGCAGCAACTAAAATCCGAAGCTAATCGCCGTGAAGGTATGCGAAATTCGAGGGAGAGGGCTTCGCAATGGCGATGGAGGTGGAGCCCGGGGGAGCCAGCAATGGCACTGGCAATGGCAAACCCTAACGGACATCCCAAAACAGGCCCCCCGGATTTGAATTTTCGTTCCCCTCGTTCAAACGAAGGCTTCTCATTCCCCTTTCCAAGTGAGTGAGTGAATAACTATCGTCCCTTATTCTTTTAATCAAATTATACATTTAAATTGTGATTCTCAAACGTATGTAGAGTATTAATCATGAACCGATGAATACCTTCCGAGGAAATAATTTTTCATGCATGAAATGTGGGCCATGTTCCTTTGCACATAAGAATTTTGTAAAGATTTTATTTTATGGTGTATCATTAATATGGCAAATATGTGTGATATTATTTTAAAAATTCATCAAAATAATATATTCATTAATAATTAATATTTATTTATGAAAATGTGACTAATTTTTTGTTTGACATTTTCAAAGCATTATTTATAATACAAGACATGTCAAAAAGTATATAATACAGTAAAAATATTTGGAAAAAGAATAAACTTAACAAAATGAATTTTGTTACTTCTTTTTTATGAGTATTTTTTAAAACTCATATATTGTATTGAAAAATAAGACTATATATTATAAGATCAACTATTTCATCCACCACTACATATATATTTTTTGTTTTAAATAATAATAATGTTCATGAATAATGCTATCATAATTTATTATTAAATTTATTTGCCAATTTATTTACCAATTTATTTTAAATTTACAAAACAAAATATGGTTGATTAAAAACAATCAGCTTCTAAATAGAATAGAGTTAAATCTTTTATATATACAAGTATACACAAACAAACATCATGTATTTTCTTTCAATTAAAAAAACCACATACATAGAAGAGAGTTTTTTTGACATTTTAAATATGAATAAAAGATGTCAATATAAAATGAGGTTTTTCAACAAGTGGTAGCAAGCAATGATTGTTGTGGTCCATAATGAGACAATTATATAGTTGTGACAAACTAAAAAAGATTTTCAAGCTAAAAGAGAAGCAAGGTTTTGAAAAATAATGATGAGAAAAAAGAAATCTTTAGTCTAAAAATTTATTTTTTAACACATATAAGACTAAAAAAATTTGTCCAAAATTTTATCTACTTCACAAACTATTACAAAAAGCTTCATTGTAAGACTTGTCACATAAAATACTAAAAGAAATTACTTTACCATACTTTAATGTTCTCCGTTTATGAAAAGAATCAAGTAATCATGAATATTTTATTAAAATCCAAAAAAAATTATTGGAAGATAAAGAATACTAGAAAAATATGGATCTCCAAAGTCAACAATAATATCCAATGCCAAAGTTTGATGGATGTTTGTAGATTTGGTGCTTTTATTAGTATTTATGTTAATGTCTTTAAATGTTACTTGCAATAAAAAAAAAAATACATATATATAGAACTTATTATCATTGAAAAAAGAAGAAAATAGTCAAAGAGCTTGATTCCAAATATATTGCACATTTAGATTTGACATTAAATTATTTACTGATTACCAATGTTTAATTTGATCATGTAAAATGAACAAAAAATATGTGTGTATATATATATATATATATATATCCATAAGGTTAGTGTTGATTCTTATATTTTATCTATAGTATTATATTTTACTATATATATAGTAAAATTATTCCAGGTGGACTTCAGATATTTGTCTCCATTTTTATCTACTAACCAATACTCAAACAAAAAAATAATAATTAAGCATTGTAGTGATATATAAAGTGTGTTACTAAGTATCAAAAAGAAGTTTGAGTATTATGATTTTAGCTCAGTTTGCTTACAACGAACTATTGATGCTTGTATTTAACATATATATATATATATATATATATATAGTATTTATCCAGCATTAGATGATGTTGTAAAACATTTTCTGAGTTTTTAAATGAACATAATACCTGAATTGGCGCAAATTAAGAGCAATTTTCAATGGGGTTCAATGTAAAGTTAAAAATCTCACAAAACATATTGGTTTTTATATTGTGCCAAAAGACCATACTTCAATAACATGATTTCTTTTCAGTTTTGATGCAACTTCATTTTATTCTTTTTACATAATCAATTGTATGTACTTATTTTAGCACATCACTGGTTTTGTTTATTTTGTTTGAGGTTAAGGAAAAAAATTAAAAATTTATAACAATTTCTATTTTACTATATATTTTAAACTTTTTTATTGTAATTAGTTATAACAAAAATTTTGATGTGTAAAAAAAATTGATTAAGATTTTAGTGTTGACAATATATATATATATATATATATATATATATATATTCTAAAAAACAGAATATCATTATATACTTTAGAATTGGTACACACAACAATAGAAGCATTTTAATTTTTTAAAACAAGTACAGAATTGTGAAGCTTATAATATGAACACTCATTCCATTAAATAGAGGTCAATATTGTAATCAATGTTGTGGTCTTTGTAAAAAAAAATAATACGTACAATGATAATTATTGTATGAGTAAATTTTCTTTTGGTGCAAAAGAACTCTTGGATCTTCCTTGCACTCTCTACATATTGTTTTTGTGAGAACCAATTTGATTCTTTCTCATGGTACCTTCTCAATTTACTAAATGATATTTGAATTTTTTTTGAGGTTTTGATTCCTCGAAATGACATCTGCTTCATAATTCATCTGTTCTTCTGGTAGTTGTTGTATCATTTGTTTGCAGCTTAGCTACAATTCCTTCATGAAATGAGTTAAGCAATAAGAAATGGAATAAGCTTTGTGTTTTGAAGTTGGATGGTAGTTGCATGGTAAATTGTGTCACAGTCTTCACTTACAAAATATCGAAGCATATGCTTTGAGAATAAAATAGGTAAATAAATGACTAGACAAAATTCCATGATGATAAGAGAATAAACCTTTGAACTAACACGTGCAAAGCATGGCTGAATGTCAGCAAAGCTCCTTTGAAGCCACAAAGTTCAAACTAACACTCTTCCATGCTAACTAATTGGGGAGTTCCCAATAAAACCGACTCTAAATTTAGAGACGGCTAAAAGTAACCCGACTAATCATAGGAAGTCCTACGTGGCGAGGAAAGAATAACCACGTGGCATCCCTGCGTAGGGAGCCAATCAGTCCACTCTTCAGACTCGGAGGTTCCTTTTCTGTCCGTTCCCTCTTGCCCTCAGAGGGTGCAAATCCACGGCTACACTGTGATTCGGATTCAAATCAATGATTTCCATAGATTCGAAAGCCGGGTGTGGACGAGGATTACAAAATAGATGAATTACGAAGATTACATCCATCCAGGGTGGCGCTCTGGGAGGGCGGGGTTTCAACAAGGAAGAAAGCAAAGGCGGGCGCGGGGAGAGGCGTCGATGGTGATGAGGCTTCCATTTCGCGTGGTGTAGACGAGGACGCGGTTGGTTGCTCTACGATCTCTTCGTGATAATCTCTGTGTCGCGGTTTTAGTGAGTTGTTGTAGCGGAGGCTCGTAAATTCTTAGTGTAGCATCGCGGTCAGAGGGCGGAGGGGGTTTCAAGTGGAGGGTGGCGAGAGTTGGTGGGGTGAGCGTTTTGGTGATGAGAGTTGGCTGCGTGGAGGAGAGGGGGGATTTGTTGTTCAGATTGGGAGGAGAGGTGTTAGGCGGGATGGAGAGGACAAGGAAGAGCAGCGGAGGTGGTGAGATGAAGGAGAGTTTGAGGTGGGAGGATACGGTACGAATACATCAGGGAGCATGTTTACAAAGTTGTAGGTGCTGTCGGTGTTGTTTTTCCTTACGTGATTAGAGTGAAGGGAGGCCAGGGTCGGAGGATGAAAGAGAAGTTTGCGAGGGTAGTTCTGCGCGGTTTGCGGTTGCAGGAGCGTGAGTATGTGGAGCTTCGGAGGGACGGAGCCACTGTGGTATTTTATTGCTCCCTGTGTGGGACTCGGTGCTACAACGATGCAGCTCTGTCGGATCATTTGAACGGGAAGGCCCATGCTCGCCATGAGGATTCCGCGCGCGGTAAGGTTGGGGCGCGGCCGAATCAGGTCAAGAGGGTTCTCGTTGATGTTGATGTTGATGTAAAGAATGAGAATTCGCTCACGACGGCTACGAAGACGAGAGAGGAGTGTGGCGCAGGGCAGACATCGTCTCTGTCGGGGGAGGTATTGTCTCTGAGGGGAGGATGCCAGAGTCATGACGTGTTTACCAAGTCGTCGACGACGTCCTTGAAGTGGATTGGCAGTGGGGAGCTCTTTCTGAGAACAAAGTCCATGGGTAGCCCTTTCGTGGAGGCTGCATGGTTTTCGTGGCAGAATATGTGCAAGTCTGCGGAGAAGAGCTGGAATGAAAACACCAACGCCGCTAAAAAGGAGTATGCTGTGGTTGTTTTTCCTTACAGCGAGGGAATCGGCAGGGGATGTGACTGGCTGTCCGCGAGCCGCTTTGAAACGAAAGGTTCTCTAGCTCCTGAGAATAGAAAGTTGCGTCATGAATGCAAACTGCCTCGCAGAGTTCCAGGTGGTCACGGACCTAGAACGCAGGATTTTGGAGAAACTGCTGGATCAAAGGAGACTTCGCCTCCCACACCTCGACATACAGCCCACACGCCATCGACATTGACAATCAGAACGAAGCCTACAGAATCAGTGTCTGAAGATCTGCTGGAAATCAACGGCGAGCGATCTGAAAACGGTTTCGAGCATGACGGATTAGTCTCAACATTTCGGAGAATATGGAAACGGAAGCAAGCCAAGCACTCAGATCGCATGTGCTTCATTTGTCATCAGAGGCTGCTCCCAAGCCAAGGCGTTGCTGCTCTAGTGAACGTACAATCTGGGCAGATGCTTTGTGGAAGTAGAAACAGGCAAGGGGTACGTGATCTCACATTCTGTCATTACTAATTTCAACTTCTTTGACCGGGCTGTTGTCCTTCTTTGTTTTGTAATTTGTGTTTTGTGTACGTTTTCAACGTAGGTGATTTGAATGACGGCCAGACCTTAATTTTTGCAGTATGGATCACAAAGACGTCTTTCACTGGGAAGTATTGGGGCCTGGATTATTTTGCATATTAATTGAATTGATAACTAATTATCTTGATACCAGTGCCTAATCGCAGTCCATTATCGTATAGCTTAGTCTATTCATTTGTTTTAAAATCAAGTTGTGCCAGAAACAACACTAATAAGTTCCTTCGCTTGCAGGTGTTTCATGTTTTTCACAGTGCGTGCTTGGTAGAGTGGATTGCATTCTGCGAAGCAAAAACTTGGAATGCTTCTCTGTCGATGAGTCGAACGCTGAAGCGCCGCAAAGTTGTGCATCCTAATACGTGTCAGGAAGATCATGCTAACGAAACACATGGCTGGCCTGGAACCGAGACTGAGTTCACATCTGAGACGGGAATCTTTTGTCCTGAATGTCAAGGCACAGGTGTAAAAATGCGTGGTCCGCAGCTTGAACATCCTCGGTTCCGTCTATATCAAGTAAGTCGATTATGGCTCTACGATACTATCGACGCGTGTAGCTAAAGTCTGGGATTTATGCTATCTTGGTACAAACAATTGAACCTAACCTTCCTTTTCTTGTAATGCATTCAGGTGTATGAATGGGTCATGGAGCTGATAGAGTCTAGAAAAGCTTACATTGAAGGGCATGGAAACCCATTGGGACTATTATTTGTGAAAAAAGATCAGTCCAAATCCCCGGTATTTTTCTCCCACAATATAACTGATAATAAAGTACGCCATTTTGTTATTCTTGAGTTAGCTATGAGGGATTTTTTACTTGAAATTCCAGTACTTAATTAATGGGGCAGTAAGTTTGCGTACCTTTTAGGTCTTATATTTTTCTGATTTGTAAACGGCGTTTAGTGTTGCCACGCTTTTTTTTTTTTTTTTTTTCGTTTTGTTTTGTTTTGTTTTTGGGTTTTTGGGGGTTTTTTTTTTTTTTTTTTTTGTTTCGGTCCCTAATGTTGTATTGTGCGGTCAGGGTGTTGTTCAATCACAAGGTTTCGTACATTTCTATTCCGCTGGAGGCCCTCGGGACTTGGTAGCGAACCTAATGGATAGGTGACAGTTTACGTTGAATTTCAATTTCTTTTACGTTGGAACATATTCTTAAATTCTGAAGCACATTTTGCGTTTGTAGTTTCTCCTTCAGAATACGTTTGTGTATGCTTTTCGAAGCATCCAAGATAAAGAAGTGATTGTCGGATATGACTGACTTTGTTCTTTAATATCTAAAATGCAGGGACGTGGAATCTTGCAAGTAAAGCATATGTACTTTCTCCGATTTTATAGCAGCATGTGGGAGTTACTCATGTATCATGACCGATAACTGTATAATATTACAGTCTGTCTAAGGACTTGGAATTGCAGTATGATCTTTTGTTTTGAAAATCTAATTAGTTTTACACTTTTTTTCCCCCATAGCTATAGCTTTTACAATATGCCCAACTTTTGGTGCAGTAGATGCAAACTATAGATTTCGAGCTCTATTTAAGTGTTTACTCGCCATTTTAAGGCATGGTATGCCACCTGGTTTGTACGCAAGTCTGCAAGGAAGGCCTCTGTTGGGATTGTCGGGTTTAATAAACTGCTGTGTATTTCTGTATCCCTTCGGCAATCGATCCTTTTAAACCTTCCAGTGCTTACGCTCATTATTTGCTAACGGTAATTCCGCCTTCACATTAGACACTTCCAATCTCAGCTGCATGAGAATTGGCTGCTGCGCATGCAAATGACGCGAGAATGCAGGATGCACTCTGGCTATTTCACAAGCTTCAAAGCAAACTTCACTGGAGGCCCAAGCATAGAATCCCACTACAACGAGCTACTAGGATAAAGACAGCAACCACAGGTTCACTTTCTATAATGTTACGAAATCACTAAACTTGGCCAGCTTTCTGAAAGTTTTGAATAACTGAAGTTGGAGAACGTCGACCTCTCCAAACATGACTTTCAGTGTTTGATCACCGGCTGGGAGAAGATCACGGTCGACACGTCCTCTTGAACCACGTCGTGAGCTCGATTAATCTTCAGCAAATTCTTTGGTCGCTGAGTTTAGCGTCGCCTGGGTACCTAGTCACAAAATGAGATTGGAAGGCGGCTGAGCTTGGTGCATGGAGAATCCGGAGGCTGCAACCTCAAGGGGGCTACTCCAGCTCCAGCGGGGCGCAGTTGATTCCACGAGTTACAACGTTACAACTTCCACAATCATCGTGCCGTGTTAGCGTATATAACTGCTCGAGGGGCACGGCCCATATTTTCGATTGCATTAGCAAAAAATTTGCCCTCGACAAGCACTTCATCCAGCCAGCGGAGACAAACTTAAGCTGTGCAATAGTTGAAACTCGGCTGGATCTTAATCAATCTGAGGTGTGCACTCTGAAGAGTATCTGGTAAGTTTCGCCATGAGGGAGTGTCTATCAATCCACGTTGGTCAAGCCGGGATTCAAGTTGGCAATGCTTGCTGGGAGCTTTTCTGTCTTGAGCACGGCATCCAGGTGGGTCATGGGTGCAACTCCCTCCGGTACAAATCATCCAGACAGGGACGTTATGGTCTGTGAATGATTCAAGCATCATCTGAACAATCTGGAAATATTAAGAAAAGTTCCACCTGAAGATCCGTCAGAATCTCCTCGTGCTTGCTCTAATTTCTGACGATGAGCTCTTGAACATTTTTTTAATTTTTTAAACCACACACACTTAGCGGTAAGTGCATGTATGTTGATGTTGTGTGTTTGTGCAGCCGGATGGGCAGATGCCAAGCGACAAGACGGTGGGAGGAGGAGACGACGCCTTCAACACCTTCTTCAGCGAGACAGGAGCCGGAAAGCACGTGCCCCGATGTGTGATGTTGGACTTGGAGCCCACCGTGATCGATGAGGTCCGCACCGGTACCTACCGCCAGCTCTTCCACCCTGAGCAGCTCATCAGCGGCAAGGAAGACGCCGCCAATAACTTCGCCCGCGGACACTACACCATCGGAAAGGAAATTGTGGATCTAGCATTAGACAGAATTCGGAAGTTGGCCGACATGTGCACCGGCCTACAGGGATTCATGGTGTACCACGCAGTCGGCGGTGGCACAGGCTCAGGCCTCGGCTCGCTGCTGCTGGAGCGCATGTCGGTTGACTACGGCAAGAAGACGAAGCTCTCCATGTGCATCTTCCCGAGTCCGCAAGTGTCTGGCGCAGTGGTGGAGCCTTACAACAGCATTCTGTCTTGCCACGGCCTCCTGGAACACACCGAGGTGTCGGTGATGTATGACAACGAAGCCATTTACGACATTTGCCGAAGGAGCCTGGACATTGAGCGGCCTACTTACACGAATCTGAATCGGCTCATCACGCAGGTGATGTCGTCGTTGACAGCATCCCTTCGCTTCGATGGCGCTCTGAACATGGATCTTACCAATTTTCAGACCAATTTGGTGCCATATCCTCGGATTCACTTCATGCTGTCGTCCTATGCACCTGTGATATCTGCCGAGAAGGCTTACCATGAGCAGCTGTCTGTCTCGGAGCTTAGTAATAGCGTGTTCGAGCCTGCCAGCATGATGGCCAAGTGCGATCCTCGACATGGGAAGTATATTGCGTGTGCGATGATGTACCGAGGAGACGTTGTCCCGAAGGATGTGAATGCTTCCGTAGCGACGATCAAGACGAAGCGGACGATCCAGTTCGTGGACTGGTGCCCAACGGGTTTTAAGGTGGGGATCAATTACCAGCCGCCGACGGTGGTGCCCGGCGGGGATTTAGCCAAGGTGCAGCGAGCCGTGTGCATGATCGCCAACACCACGGCGGTGGCGGAGGTGTTCTCTCGCCTGGACCATAAATTCGATTTGATGTACGCGAAGCGAGCGTTTGTGCACTGGTACGTGGGCGAGGGCATGGAGGAGGGCGAGTTCTCCGAGGCGCGGGAGGACTTGGCGGCGTTGGAGAAGGATTACGAGGAGGTCGGCGCAGATTCAACGGAGGGTGATGGCGAGGATGAAGGCGAAGAGTATTAGATCATTCGCACACCCGACGAACACTAGAAATTTAGCAGCGAGATTGGGGAGTTGAGCAGCAGCCTTTGAATACCTTTGAGGGTGCACAGATGTCGTTGTTTGTACACATGCAGAGTTGCAATTTTTCCGAAACGATGACGCCACGCCTTTCAGAAAACACAAAAATTCCTGTTCTCGATGTAGGACGTAGCAATGCAAGTTTTGAACCCTGCTACTTGAAACAGACGGTGTGAGAAAACGAACGCCAAGTCACAGTTCACGTTCAATCCAGAGCCATCCACCAGCATCAGGGCTGCAATCAACGAGTTCACACAGTTTCGAAAGCATACGAATGGAGGTACAAAGGCAGCAGGTGGGCGCCACTAAAATTATGTCTGAATACAAAATCTTAGACTTCGAGAATACTTCATCACCTCTCGACTCGTAATTCCTAGAGCGCAATTAAACAATGAAGTGGAGGAGCGCCCATTCGACCAGCACTCCAGTGATACATCTTGTCGTCTTCAGTTACAGCAAATCGCACATCCACAATTTGTCGCCGCGACACGCACGAAAGTCCAGAGGGGTTTTAGTTCGAGCAAGAACGCATTGCGTCTCGCTGTTGGCAAGTTGGGCGACGAATCGAGCACCCTAATCCTGAGTTGCTGGTGGAGGTTCTACTGGAGCAGCATTCAATGCCTAGGGATTTGGCTGCCGTGATGAATGGTTGCCATGATTCAAATTCCTGAGGAAGCAAGAGTAAATAAATGCAAGAAGAATCATGCAACAATGACTTTCAGTGATATGTGTATGTATGTACATAAATATATATATTTATATATATTTTCACATGGCACTGAGATTCGTGAGGTGCTGCGTTCATCGACGACCTGCAAGGATCAGCCATTTCACTTCACTTCACTGTCGTTGTCGTGGAAAGGCTCATAAGACGCAGGGACTAGTTTGTCCACCTACAATCAATCCGCTCAAAGGCGTCTGACACACACTCTGCCTGCCACTCCTGCCCGCGCCGACAACCACTGTTGATCTCCATCTTCCATGACTGTCACTAATGTCCATGCAACCGTGTTTCCGGCAGATTCATCCAATGCTGTCAGCGCTTTCTTTCCACACGTTGCCAGTGTCTGCCAGTTTCTGCAAACTTACGATACAAGCTCAGATCGATGCCGTTCTTCGATGGATTCCCAACTGAAGCTGTCCCCTGCATGAAAGCTCACGCTGGGAGCTGCTGGTTCCGGGCTCTTCAGACACATACATGGGTAATTCGCATTTCAGACACAAGCGAGAGCCGACTAATCCTTCATCTGCGGTACCTCATTCTTTCGTTTCTTCACTTGTCAAGATCCTTGAAATACCGTGAGAAACAAAGCAGACAGTGTAGACGATACAGAAAAACTGTCATCGTGGTGTTGAGGTGGCACATGTTACTTGTTTCGTCTTGTTGTTCAGCCTTGTGTGATGCTTTTACTATTATTATTATTAATGTTGTTCAAATCAGACAACAAATGTTTTCTTGTATGATGCCCTTTTTGGTGGGGTATATGCAATCTTTTCAGTAAATCATTGAGGCATTGAATTTCTGTCAGGAATAAAGTTGTGCATTGGAAATTGTAAGAAGTATTTTACCCTTAATAGACAATCGGATTCCTTTTTCGAAAAAAGTACACATTGTATGTGTCTTCAATTGAAATTACCCATATCTTACAGATCACGACTTTTTTCAGATTTCGTTTTTTAGATTCTTTGAAAAGAAGTTACTTCAAAGTCAAGTTACTTTGAACCACTTTCAATAAAAAAAATTTGGAAACGAAAAAAAAAAACAAACAAACAAACAAAACAAAACAAACTTGCCCACACATTGTTAATTACATCAAACTAAAACCATGAACAATTAGATTTAAGAAATCATGATATCATTTCATGGCTGTTATCATCAACCAAGTGCCAAATACACTAATGCTAACACAATACTTAAAAGGTCATTTTCAAATAACCATTTGTTTAAAATCGTATGTAGCACTTTATATTTGACATTGGTGGCTTAAAAATGTGTGAAAAAACAACAAAAAAAACCACCAGCATCAAAGAATTTTCCCTCAAAAACCTAAACAGAAATAATCTCAGCCTTTCATGCAACAATTGGAAAAAACACAAATGAAGAAAATTGACCACGCTCACCTTCATGTGCAACAAGTCCATTCAAAACCAACTCATGTCACGTGTTAAATTATGTAATTTTTATTTCTCTCACCCAAAAAGAATGTTATTTTCTGATGACGATTAGCCGCAACAGCAAGAGCTGGCTGCATTGAGATTACGAGAAGATTGCTCTCGACTGTCCACACATCGCACTCGGCTACTTCAAGTCCGTGAAAACTAGTGGAAAATGAGAGCTGCTCGTGTTTTTGCATCGATGAAGGAAGAAGGGCATAGGTCTCCCTCTACATCCTGACTACGCGTATGAACCCTGCGCATCACGGTGGTGAGATCTCATACTAGAACAATGGTGGCTGAAGTTGGGCTTTAGCCTGTACACACACGGCGCTCACTCCTGTTGTAGAATATAGCTGATATACTTCTGATGAGCACATTGCCGTAGTTTGTCGAATGATCCTGTACATTGCACTTGTGGAGAGAGGGAGAGAGTGATAACTAGTCACCATTACTCAGTCACCAGCTTAATACCACCCTATCGGTTTTCGTGGTCTTCTTCTTCTTGTGCTGTACAAATGGTGGAAGTAATGAAGCAACCAGAATAGATTACTCCACCAACCTCTGGTGTGCGAAATCCCTTCGAGATCAGGCTCCAGCCTTACGACTGCGTGTTGGGCTGTGAGCTAAGAGTCGAGAGTCCGTGATTTATGATATAAGATGAAGCAGGTGGAGTTGGCTCTGGTCTGTAGAGTCCCTCCGACAACAGGAATTGTGACTGTTTTTTTTCCCACTCCTTGTGTATCATCGTGTGTCTTCGTCGTCATCCGTTTGCCACCAGCCTCCTGAGATTTCCAAGGTCGTGGAGATCGGTAAAGAGCTCGAATCATGTGAGCCTTGCCTGCATTTCGTTGTCTTATGGCCTGGGACGCTTCGCAGCGTGCATAAACGCCGCGATGACCTGTGCCTCGTCCAACTCCTGCATCAGTCACACACAACTTCAGCACAATTTAGAACCTCTACATGCCAATGTGGGTTTTGAGATTACACACAACTGAGCGAAATAGGAAGGTTCCGCATGACCACACGTATCGCCACAATCTGACTAGACATCGAACTGCCTCACATGCCACATTTGTAGAACCAGTAATAATCTGTTGTTTACATTCCAAATCCTTACATGCAGAGAACCACAACCTTCGAGTAGCTTCCACCGACCGGTGGGAGAATCCAAACCAATGTAGACTATGCACATCTCGTCAAGAGAAAGAAAAGAGATCAATGCGAAGAGAGGAAGCTTGAAAACCAGATTCAGTAGTAGTGTGTCATTTGCTCACAAATTTTACACACAAGCAAATACCTGCAGAAGACCCACTCTCACCTGTGACATGAAATGTCGGCCGACAGCATGAAGAAGCTGCTCCTTGGTAGAGTTAGGGCCAACTTCCACCTACAAGGAAGAGCGCAGGCGGAGATCAAAACTTCATCAACTGAGCATGCAGCAAGATGGCGCTCAGCACATTTTAAAAGAATAAATTAAAATGTGATAACTATGCAAGAAAGAGATTCACTTTTGCAACTATATCCCCCTCGTACTGATCATTGGACCTTAGAAGATGCCTCACGAACCTGGCCATTCCACCTCGCCCACTCATTTCCCTTTGCACAATGAATCGATTCTCTTAATCAGAAGCATAACTATCAATACAATCCTCAGATCTCTCCAATTCGACCGACGCTCTACGCTTGGCCACCAGGCTGCAAAAAGGTGCTGTCAATCAGAGCGATGAAGTTAAATTACCAATTTAAAATGCCTGCGGTACCTCCTCAGGGCAGCAATTTCCAGCTTACTCAGATCCACTAACTGCACCCACAAAAAACCGTGCAGCAAAGCGTCAGCAATTCCGAAGCGTTGTCACGCGTGCCTGAAGCCAGCATGTGAGGTTATCACCTTGCTGGTAGAAAATTACACAACCTGCTGAACATAGTGCGAAATACTGGGTTTGAGTGGAGCTAGGAGGACAAATCTTTCGGGACTTTCGTTTTATACCGGTAGGGCTGCAGAAATGGGGCTGGATCCCTCATCCACCTCGTCCCTTCTCTCGAATATGCGGTTGAAATTAGTATGTTCGGTTGCCATTGCATGCTCCTCTGTTATACTAGCGCTGCGTGCAATCGTCACTGGCGGTTTTCGCGGCTGAACCCTGGGCTTGAATGCATTTCTAGGAACATTGTCTTTGGCAGCACAATACATATACTAAACTCAGTCCATTGAATACCCCCTCTAACCTGCAACTGGTGACCTCTGAAAAAATTGATATTCTACGCAAAATATGTATGACGGCAATCAGTGCGCAGCTCAACGCAACGCAACGTAACGCAGGAGGACCCTGCTTCGGTGGAGAGAGTTTCAAGCTCACAGACCTAGACTTGTTCCACTAGAAAATGGATTTTCTTCATTGTCGTCCTGCTCTTCGTGACCAGAAGGGGCTTCAATCACACTCAGCGCATTTCGCTGAAGCTTGACTTCATCGCCATTAGTGAGAACCTGAGAAGCAACGAACGTTTTCGCATCAGGGGAGGGGGGTGGTACACACTACACCCCCACATTTCACTACTTCATGGAAACACCAGAGGATGCTGTTCAACCTTACAACCTAGAGCTCAAGGTTTATCAACAACCAATTTGCTTTACAAGCATACAGAGATCAATCAATGCAAGCGTTGAGACTAATTGCAATCGTGGAGGTCAATCAATCAATGCTTCCCGCTGAGCTGCTACCATGAAACTCCAGCGATGCACATGAAACAAGTCACGTTCATTGAAAGTCTAGCTCTATGTGAAAACTGATCAGTGGTCCTCAAGAATTGGGTGCTGTACCAGCCAGTGCCATCCTCCGAGACCCACAGCTTTCGTAACAACGCCGTGAAGTCCCACAAGAACGGACTTGGTGCGATTGTTGCCCGTTACTAGGACCTTCGTGTGTCTGGGTAGAACGGCGAGCCCCTCATCACCATTATCCTCGCCGGAACGATAGTGAACGGCCGGCGGGCTCCCTTCGGTATCCAGCATTTCCACTCTAATAAACCAAAGCCAAAGTCGTGTTCCTCCTCAAAATAGTTTTGCCTTTCCCTCTTCCAGACCACAGACTTCTATGTTTTTATTTTAATTTAATTATATTTTATTGTTCTCTCTTGCTCTCCAACTGTCAATCTCGCCCGCTTTTAGCTTTTGCTACTCCGCACCCGCACTTTGTCACCGTTTGCAAGGAGTAGTGCCCCGGCCATAACCTCAATTCGGTCTCACGTTCAACCTCAAAACAATACTGGGTCTGGTCGCAGCCACGATCTCGAAGTCAGAGGAGAATACCGAGACCAAATTTGCATTTGTGTGCTCTTTGCAAAATGGTTTGCGAAAGTCACAGCTCTCAAGGCTGAAAATTAAAACGGCCGAGTTTGTTCCAAAGTCAGGAGAACCCCTCCCTGGCATTTACTAACTGAAAAACGCCTCGCGTGGAAATCACGGTGTACTAGAACACGCAAGATCGTTTCCGGCCACCAGCGTCACTGTCCATGACCCATTTTCGCTCATTCCGACCAAAGTAGCGTTGTGTGTACTGGTATCGCCTGAGTCCTCGGAATCTGAATAATCACAGGCTAAGGGATAAAGGAAGCAAACGAACAGCCTTCTTGCAGTACCCTCATAACATACGACGAATTGACAGATTGCAATGTCGCATTGAGAAACAGAACATTGCAGAATTAAGAAATATTAAGAGAAACATTTGTCCAGCCCACAGGAAAGAAGACTCCAAGAGCCCAATTTCACTGGTGTTCACCCGAAGAATGCCCTTCACGTAATGAGAGTACTGATCTCCTCCGTAGTTGCTTCAACTAGTTGTTCATTCAACTGCAGAACCTCACTTAGACGCCTCTAAAAAACACAAGACAATCTTTCTCTTCCCCGCACGCCCATGATGCTGCCACACGCGGTCTAATCTAAATAGAAACCGATGCGTTACGCGTTCAATTTCACCGAACAGAATAGTAACAAGGGCGCTACTACTTCATGGAAGTCGCATGCTAATGACATACACCGAGAAAGCTTCATCGACACATTCCTCCCCATGTTTCAGATCCACTTGCAAAATTCAACCCACACCCGCATGAAAACTTCCACTCCCTGCAGGCGCCAAACTACGTCGTGATCCCCTAACCCACGCTCATCCCCTTCTCTTCCGTCTCAATCTACTCACAAGAATCCTTCACCTCAAATGCAGCCGCGCAGGAAGAGGAGGAAGAAGAAGAAGAAGAAGAAGAAGAAGAAGAAAGGACAAACAAAAACAATTAAAAAAAAAACACAAAAACAAAAACAAAAAATAAATAAATAAAAAACACAGCCAGTCAACTCTACTACAAGCACCTCCGGATACTCGTACCCACTGCACTACACTCCACGCTTCAATCCCAAGCCCAACTCGATCGCCGCTACCCCCTATCTAACAACACATCCAATCTCAGCCCAAACAATTTCCTCACAGGGTACATGGAAACCCAGAATCAAACAATCAATTTAGCAATTGAGCATACAAAGTAAAGACGAGAGGTGAGCATAAAAGCGGCAGGGAATCTTGGAAGCAGGGCCAGGGCCATGATGTCAATGATGAATGGACCAACACTAGGTTGGAAGAGGAGCGGGAGGGAGGGAGAGAGAGAGAGAGAGAAGAAGAAGAAGAAGAAAAATATATTATAATAATAATAATAAATTAAAATAATAAAAGAGAAACAAAACTGTAGCGCCTGTAAGCTAGATCTGTCTGTGCTGACGAGCTGTGTCTTACTAACTGAACCTGGAGGCAACTCTCACTGGAAATGCAACCACTGCAACTTTCTCTCACAGGAAGAGTAACATGTAAAAAGGGAAAAAAATGGGACAAATCAGACCAGTCTAGCGTAGATAGGCTCAGACCCCCAGGAAAGAGAGGGAGAGGAAGACGACGAGAGGGGGGACGAACGGGAGGGAGGCCACAACCTACTAACATGGGTGCCTCACCCAAGAAAGAGTTAGTGACGAGGTTAATAACGGAAAGGGAGAGACATGGCTGACAAACGGCGCTGGATCTCCTTCCTGCCTTCCCTCCCTCCCCTTCCCCCCGCAATTCTCTCCACAACGGGATTCTGTGCCATAGCATCGATCCACGAACACTGATCTCCCCGACGATGACGTCGCCCACCTCCGATCGCACGGGGAGGTAGCTAGCTGACCACCTACTTGCAGTGTTCACCGCTTTGCGGAACGATGCTTTCATGGTTCGGCTGTGCACATCAGCGCATTCATGGCGGGGTGGCAATGATATGAGGCTTCAATTATCATTCTCATCATCATCGACGGACGGATAGACGCTCCAGCAGACGGACGGACAGACGGAGTAAGGGAGCGCGAGAGCGAGGGACAGTCACAAACGCCGAAATGAATGCCCACAGTGCCGATTCTACAGAGAGTCTCGGGGCAACGCTTTGACCTGCAACTGGACTCCACCCCCGAAAAGAGGAGTCTATGTTTGGGTAGAATCCAAATGTGCATCCTCCTCGGGTAGCGATGGATCGCTCTCTCTCTCTCTCTCTCTCTCTCTCTTCCTCTCTCTCTCGCGATCGTCGGGCTGGGCATTGCGATGCAGTGCACCTCTCTCTGCATTGCTGCTGCATTGATCCTTTCCATTGTGGCCTCGCCCTTTCTTCTTCGGTCCTCCTCGCTCCTCGCCCCTCTTCGCAGTCTGCATGCGCCATGCACTTCGGCGCTGCACCTGCCCGCCTGATCTGCCTTCACTGGGTAGCCCTGGATGATATATTCCACGTATGGATGGATGTATGACCTGTCGCCCTGGGTTTCCTTGTGGGTGAGGCTGGGGAGCGAGCGAATCTGCCGTGGATGCCACGTTGGCATAGCGTTGTGATGAACGGACTCGTGCGTGGATGGGTGGATGAAATCCGTTGTGCAGAGATTGGGCAATGCAGCTTCCCACGGCCTGGAATTAACAAGGTTCTTCACTTAATACAGAAAGCAAGTTCGTGTTGCGATTGTTGGGATCACAGCATGCTTTCATAATATGATGGTGCAAATGAATACATTCCGGTACTATTGTCCTTATAATTCATAGCATGTGTGGAAAAGAAATCAACCATATATATAGCACATTGAATTTGTCTCTAATTTTATTTTTTGAATTTTTTTGTGGTTTCTTTTCTGAAGCGCAACGAAAGGAAGCGTATCTTCATTTTCTGATATTAATCCGTAAAAAAATGGAACAGTGTCATTTGTTATTAATAGTTTCTGAAAAGTGGTTGTTGTGAATGCACTCAGGATTATACAGTTCGTTGTGAACGTCTTTATGTATGAATGAATGCACAAAAAGCTAGAACTGTATTTCCAGGAAACCTTATGTATTGTAGTCAAAATTGTAAGTATGATTAAATTAGCAAGTTTTAGCAAGATAATTTGAAGACAATCAGATGATAAATGAGAATTTGAAAATGTTTGAAGATGCATAAGATTGTGTAAATAAACTCTTACATTCTATTTGTATATGGTACTTTTTTTTTTCTTTTTTATGTTACTGGTATGTAATTGTACAGGGGTAGTCCATGGCTAATTTATATGCAGTAAGTTCTGAATTTGGTGATCGAATGAAATTAGTGTATTTTTTACACGTGAAAAAAAGGAAAAAAAATAAATAAAAAGAAAAGAACAGAAAAAGTTTGGTTCTTCGTAAAGAAGTGAAAATACATGAAATAAAAAATAGAATGAGTAATTATGATTATTTTAAGGTATAATAACTATACCTCTTTTACAGTAATGCCCTCTATCACTACAACGTATGAATCGGTTAGTTGTTTTTACTTTCATATTGTTGTCCCCAAAAAATAATAATAATGGTGTATCACTCCACTATACTTACATTCCTCATATCAGGTCCTAAACATACAATATAAAAATACATTTTACACATCTTGTGGGTTTTGAAACAATATCCATATCAGCTTCAAAGTTTGCAAAATTTAAAAAATTCATGTAACGGCATCTAGATTTAATCTCACTTTTAAAAATCCGAGTAGAATGTTTCAAAAGTGATTTTTTCTTTCTCTTTAGAATTTTTTCCTTTTTTTTAATTTTTAATTTTTTTCCCTTTTGAATTTGTTTGCTGGAGTGCCAGTTGCAAGTTCACATTTTTCATCCAATAAAGCCACCCTCGTGACATCCATCCATAGAGGTCAAGTGACCGGCTACGGTCGGTTTCCTACTAAAGTGGACGCGGGCCCTATTGAGCTGGCAGGGTCGGCAGCAAAGGGAGCACGGGCGGCTGGGTGACGGCCGGGTGGGTCGGGGACCGGCCGGGTCTCATCAAGGCTGCCGATGAGAGCCGCCATACTATTATGGTCATCCTCGACCTCCCATCCCCCCATGCCACACCTTCATTCATCCATATTTCCATTATCTATCCACAATGACATGTCCGACTTCGTTCATCCATCTACGTGGGTCCATGCACAACAATACAACACCCTCCACACTTATTATTATTTTTCTGTCATTTAAATTTGGATGAGTCTTATTAAAAAGGACTGGGAATTGACTTCACTATCACATAGAGACCACCTGATTAAGAATGATTTTTTTGCACATATGAGTTCATAGATAGACTTTTATTTACAATGGGTTTTAGATGTAATGTTTGGTGTTTGCATCATAAATGTAATATGCAATCAAATTCTATGATATTGTGTAACACATGCTTGTGAGATGCACATTCAAAGATTTAACAAACTTCAATTTTTTCAATGGATTGAGACACAATTAAATTCAGACTTTATTATTTAAATTCATTGTACAATATTTAACATGTACTTACACAACATATCAGATACATTATTGAGAGATAATTTCATTATAAACAGAAACTCTGCTGAATGTCAAGTAAAATGGTACACAAAATAATGATCAATTTATAATACAATGAAAAGCTGTGTGTGGGTGTGTGTAGGTGTATGTATATGCTCATTTGACAACCAGATCCAGTGTTGAACCTTATGTACTATTGTAGTTTCAAATTGAGCACAGGGAAATTCTACATAATGAATGTGTTGATATTTTTACTTATCATGACAACTATCGATTAATTAATAAAACGATAACAAATTAACCAAATACCTATAATACTGTTGAATTTTCTAGAAGCAACATAACAGAACAGAACATAGTCTTTACTGCGTGATACTTTACTTTAAATAATAAAAAATAATGTAGCGCTTGATCCAAAATCAACATTTTTGTACGTGCATATCTTTTTGCATAGGAACTAAATGACTGGATGCATGAGGTTGCCTATTAAAGAAAGAAAGAAAAGTTAGATGATACTTTTTAGTGCTAATGAGCAATGGAAAACATACAATATATAATATATCTGGTGTATGAGAATGTGGTTCTAATGAGCTACCCACACAGGGGTAGCATTCCACATGGAACCCGTCTCCCAAGTTTGGGGCAACAAAACTTCTGGAATGCTACTTTTTGGATGGAATCCAGCAGGCTGTGTGTGGCCAGTGGTGGTTGGCCAACATTCCATCCCTGCCAGCTTGGTCTTTTCCCGTTTCCCTCTTTTCCAGTATTGGATGAATGAATTATTTTGTGTATGGGGGTCCCATTGGACCGCAATCATCCATTTAGATACCTACCTACTCCACATGATGGGTGCCCCCTTCTCTTCACTGGAGATGACGTGTCATATTGTATAGCATCAAAAGATTGCTTGTCTAGGAATAGTGTTCTTTTGGGGACCATAACTCTCAATTCATCCAGGATGAATGTGTCACTTGTTTCATTTTCATCCATATATTCTGGAAAGGTGTTGCAGCATTTGGATGGTTTCCTTTTCAAACCATGTTATATGGTGGAAGGTAATACAACATTGAATAATCAGCTGTTCTGTACTGTCAGACTATGTTACTTTCACACATTTTAAATTGTGGAGTGTTATTCAAAGCATTCTATGACCACATAAAGGAGTGAGTAGCTTGACTCATATAATCCAATTTGAAATATATAAGTGCATATGAATGAGAGAAAGGGAATAAGGTTGTGGATATATATATATATATATATATATATAATAATAATAGAGTCCAGGTGTTGACAGTTGGCTCGCCACCCAATCAAATCTTGAATGGATCCAAAATCAAAAATAAAAGAAAGAAAGAGGGAATGAACATTCTCCAGTTTTAAAAACGTAATTTAACTAAAAATCGAAACATGTTTCAAAGTGGTTATTTGAAATGCGGAATTTAAAACCCTTACTCTCCCCAAAAAAACGTAAATAACAAGAAAAATAAGTGTGGTCTTCATAGAAGCAATCAATTCATAGAACAAGACATCTACACATTGAAAAGATAGACTTTAAAAATGATAATAAAAATAAAATAAAATAGATACATGGAAGTTAAATTTTTTATTTTCATCCTTTTTTGCTAGAAAAATGAAATCCAAAAAATTCATAATTCATAACTTTATCTACTTTTTTCTTCTTTTTAATATTCTAGCACACCTTTCCTTGATTACTATTGGAAATGAGAACACAATCCACACATATCTTTGCAACCGTCTATATATCCATCTCATCCATTGAAGGAAGGAAGAGACAATCTTCATTCCACCAATACCACTCTTCAATGAACTAACTAATTTTGCCAATTTCTAAATTGAATTGATTTTGTCATGTGTTCATCCATTTGATCTTTATTTATTTTTGTTTAGTTGTTATGAATATATATATATATATATATATATATACTACAGTAAAAAATACCTTCTTATGGAGGAAAAAAAATAACAAAAGCATGATGCGATTGACACAGATAATAGTATACTAAATTTATTTAGTAAAAACCATAATATTAATGAAATTCATATCTTCAATAACAGCAACATTTACATACCGTATAACCAACTCCAACTCATACAGCAAAGAAATAATATAAAATTGTGGTGGATAGAATACGAAATCTTTGTATCTGAGATTTGTTACATTTCAATATTCCAATATATTGAAACCACCACCAAACGATCCACAATGTCACGCACCTCATTGCCAACCTGAAACTGCCGGAGAGAACCCACTTGTTGTAGGAAACAAAGCGGTGTGTGCTGTGAAGCTGCAACAGAAGGCAAAACCAACCAACACCATGCTGGCAGACCCTCCACCAGCGCACATCGGAGATAAGAAAAGTGCACTTACTCCTCAATTGTTAGACCCAGAGAGTAGCATTAATAGTAGTAGAGTAACTGTAGTAGTGGTGGTATTATTTTTGTGCTTTTAGGGCATTACAATGGCATGGAGTCAGTGCAGGTGGGGGAGCTCAGGGTGATGACGATGGCGATGGCGATGAAGCGTAGATCATCGTTGCAGCCAGTTCATGGCATGTTGGGCCATCTGATTGTGGGGGTATTTGTGTGTGAGTGTGTGTGCGAGTGTGTGTATGTGGGTGGGTGTGGGAGTTCCCTCCAACTAACTGCTGGAGGCAGGTGTGTGCTATTGTACCCAGCAGTTCCATCGTGATCACAGCGCCTCCTGCTGCGTCTAGAGAGTTGGAACCATGTTAGCATGACTGCAAGCTCGTGGTGGATTCTCCGCTCATGTGCACCGCAGTGGCATTGCCGTGTCGGGATGGCGGATCAGAACCCAGCTAGCCTGCGTTGGAGGGACTGGTGCTGTGCCTCTGCGCACGTCATGTCGCCCGTTGGCAGCATCGATCGACCCGTCCTAGTCCTTGGCCTTCATGGAAGGGATGTGAGTGCAAAATGGATTTGGATCCTTTTGGGATCAAGAGGGTGCAAGCTGGGGCTGAAGGTGTTCTGAGCCGCGATTTGGTTTGAGGCGCTTGGAGGCGGCCAGCAGCTGTGCCAGAGCGCAGCGAGCAAGGACAGAGCCACTTTCCGCAGAGGGAGGATTTGCTGCACTGGACGACGAAGAAAGGGTTGCTTGCATTGAAGAGGAGCCACTCCCTACAAACAGCGAAATCCTGATAATTGGGGTGCTAGCTCCTGACAGGGACAGGGCGCCGACCAGTCGCAGTCGGCAATGGGGAGCAGTACAGGAGAACAATAGATGCTGAGGGCGTGGTTGTGAGCACCCTGAAGAGTGTGCAGTACTGAAAGACAGCCATGTAAATTATGTGCATGAGTTTGTTAATCCTCACTTGACCAGCAACAAGAGTCTGCATGTCTTGAATGCATCGTCCCGACGCAACGTGATTGCTTCATTCGTGCAGCCGTCGCCGTCCACAAAGTGGACATCTTCATAGGCGTCGAGAAACAGCTTCAGCGTGCTGAGCATTTGTGTGCGCATCCTGACGCAACTATCGCCAGGGAATCCACGACGTGAACAAATGACTGCACTGGGTTGGGGAGGGAAGGGGAGGTTTCTGCGGAGCAGCAGGAGTGAGCACTTCGAAGTCTCTTCCTGCTCCATCTGTTATGTGTTGTATTTCCTGAAAGGTTCACTTAGGACTCCATGGACTTTTCACATCTTACTTCACGTTTCAAGGAGTTCCAGAGAGCTTCTACAAAAAATTCAGGCTGGTACTGAGTTTGTTTCGTGTAACATGCACTTTTCCCCTAAACGCTGCAAAACTTTGTGCCCAGCACCGAACATGTACATTAACCTCCTATTGGATTTCCCATGTGACGTGTGCAATTTTTCCTGGAGGTTGATCCCATATATGAATCGTCCACCTCCCCATAATTCTACTGTGGTACCAAGTCAACATGAAATGACTGATTCTTCGTACTGAACATGAATGATCAGAAACGATCCACAGTTCTATGGCAGACTTGTCAGTCATAATGTGATGCACCTTAGTGGACTCGTGCAAGTCCTTCGTAATAGGAAATTGGTCTAAGATCTGTTATGAATCGGAACTCTCAAGTACAACATAGAGGATTATCAGAACATCTTGTTGTAAAGTCACTAAAATTCCATCACAATAGAGTTTGCCATCAGTACATCAATATATGGCAAAGAATTGAAATGCTCCCTCGTGAAGCGTCTCCAAAACATACGAGCCAATAAGTTCTTGCCGCAGTAGGAGGAATCATAGAATATACAACCAGAAAAAGTGGAGGACGACCCGAAAATGGAGACAAACTAACAACGGCTACTCTAGAGTGGGAGAAACCAGTTCAGCGCCACCACGATCAGAGCTACTTGAAGATGGAGGAAAATCCCACCATCGCATTGAGAGAAGCTACCAGAAATGATTTAACATACAAAACGTTGAGAGATCAAGGATAGATGATAAAATTGAGTCACCTCACTCAACTCAAAGTAGTGTAGTTTCAAATCACGTCAAATGACTATTAACAGCATTTGTTTGTACAGATAGAGTAGCACGAGCTCTACGTGTTGGCCATCCAATCTGTATCGTCCACGAAACGACTCACTAACTCCACATCCTTAAAGTGCACCGCTTGGAATACCCAAACCTCAACCTGCGACAGAAAACGAAACCCCACTCGTATAAGAAAAAAAACATATGAAAAGAAGGGAACACGAAAACAAAAATACACAAAACAAAAAGAAGCCAGGAACACATCGCTGAAAGAGTTTCACCATCCCAGCTAGTCAAAAACGTTGGACTCAAAGCCGTCAATTAATCAAGCGCTATGATGATGAAGCAGTAGAAGAAGGAGAAGAAGAAGAACCAATCACCTGAATGGCTTCAGTGGCGATCGACACGACACCACGAACCACTCTTGAACATCGTTAACCTTTTTTTCTGGGAAATTAGTGCTAATCCGCACTAGTGAAGATGAACAATCCCCTCGCACCGCTAACCCAGCTACAGTAGTCACGAATTATGACACAAATCGAAGGCAAAAAATTTAAAATGGACTCGATTCAAAAGCTCCCTTGATGCTGCTGCAGGCTCTCAAAGCTTCAGCTCCAAATCGTCCGCCGGCAGTTTGATCTTCCCCCCAACCTCGGGAGCCAGACCATCCCACAGCGACCCCAATCCCTGCACAGCGCCGGGGAACTCCAGTTCGGACGGACACCTCCCGAGCCTATCCCCAAATGAGCCCTTCATCCGAGAAGAAACGGGAGAAACAGGCATACTGATGGACTTCTGCATCGGATTCCGCCAGGGATGGGAGAAAGTTTCCAAGGGGGAGTCGCTATTTGCCGATGGAAAAGGTCCCAGGCCCGCCATCCCGCTCAGCAGCCGCCCTCCGGAGCTCGTCCGCACCCTAACCCCGTTGGCCCATTTGCTGGAGTTGGAGCCACAGACGGTAGCAAATTCAAGAGCCGTCCCTGGGGAGATTTCGGAATCCCCCTCTTCGATGGGAGTGCGAGCGCCGTCCGGAGTGTCGCAGTAGCCAGGGCGGAGATGGGACTGATTTGATGCAGCAGCTTGAGCTGCTGCGGCAGCCGCGGCCAGGAAAGGGTGATGGTTCCATGTGGGCGTGCCGGCTGGAGGAAACCCGTGGGGATGGTGATCAGTCTCCTTGATGTGATCCCAATCTGGCTTGACTGGAGGACCACGGTGAGTGGGAGAGCTCAGCGGTGGCGTGACGGGCGCGCTCGAGGAGCCTCCGTGCATTACGTGCAAGGGCGGAAGACCCGCGCTGCTGCTCGGGGTGGCTGTCCCACTGCCCCCATTGGAAGACAGCCCCTTCAGCCATGGAATCAGGGAAGTGCCGTCGGTGGCACCCGGGTAGGAGTTCGTAGGGCTCACCTCAGATGGGGAAGTGCAGACCTCCATGGGCTGCGCCGGTGGCTTCGAGCCCTGCGCATGTGCACGCGAGAGAGTCAAGCGGTGCCATTGTATGCGAGAAGGTGATAACCCCTAATTAGTCACAAGGATGTGGTGTCTGATGAGAGGAGAGAGAGAGAGAGATAGAAGCCAAACCTTGCGGTACGTGGTGCCATCCTCTTCCACCGTCCAGCCCGCCTCCACGCACAACGCTTTGAGAACTTCATTGTTGTCGCAGTGCTTCGGCAGCTTGTAGTTGCCATAAAGGCGCAGGCCGGCGAAGATCTTGGCCGCAATGGCGCGCCGGCGCCGTTCTCTCCTCTTGTTGTTCTCTCGCTCCTTCCATGTGGGCAGGCGCGTCCCGGACGTCATCTCACTGATCTCTAAATCGAACTAGGAGGGGCGGCACAGCACCTCGGGTCAATGTCCTCTGGCAACCATTAAGATTTGGACCACTTTTCTGCCTAGCGCTAACCCTACATGTCCCTTGCACAATCAAAACTGCTTAGAGATCATATCTAATAGTTAGAATGATAGGAGTGGAAGCCTCGCCGGCTTTGCCTGTTGCTTGCAATGCCCCGAGAAGAGCGCTCAAAAGATGTGGTGACAGAAGAGCTACACATACAGTGTTGGAAATAGTGAAGCTGTGAGAGAGAGAGAGAGAGAGAGAGGGAGAGAGAAAGCAAGAATACAGTAAGGAAGACAGCTTTCAATGCAGATGGACGCGAGATGCTCAACGAATTCCCTTCGTGCGCAGGTCAGGAAGGAGGTGCGGAAGAGTGCAAGAGATGATTGATTTCCGGCTGACAACAGACAAAGTGAGACACGCAATGAGGAAGGGTGAGCTAGAGCAAGCACGAATGTCGAGGTGGATGATCGAGAGAGAGCACCTCAGCTTTTGAGCAACAAGTCACGGCTAGACTTTCCGAGACGTAGCACCTAGGGGCTCTGCGACAACGAAACACCCTCCAAATAAAGGCGAAGCTCGCGCGTGCGGGCTAGCGACTCGGAAGGAACGAGACCTCTCTCGCGCCCCTCTTCTGCTTTTGTGCGCTCTGACACACACAAGTCAAATGACGCCCCGGGCTTTCTCCCCAACCCTACCCAAGGCAGGGACCCACTTGTTCACCCTCTTAACTCAAACACACAACCAAACAAAAAATAAAAAATAAAATAAAAAAAGAAAAAAAGAAAGAAAAAGAGAACACCCTGAAATGAACGAAACGCAAACGCGCACGATAACTTCAGCCCTCATTCAATGGAAGCCAACTTCATCACACTCTCCGCCACCTGCCCACGAGGAGGCTCGCCGAAGAAGATGCCGGCGGCGACTCACCCAACCGACAGGCTCTGACAACCGAGCACTACAGTAAAAAGCAAAATCGCATCACAGCTCACGAGTCATAAAAGAAAACCAACCTGCACCCGATCGGAATATCTACCGCTAATGGACTGCATTTCGCCCTTCTCTATCATGCGGCTTTCCTTCCTGTTCTCTGGCTCGCTCTCGCTCTCGCTCTCGATCTCTCACTCTCTCTCCCTATCTCTCGCTCAGCCCGCAAACTTCCGCCCCCCAGACAGCACCATCATCACCAAGGCAGCGCTTTGGCACCCGAATCTTGACCAAATTTTCGACACACACATCGGCAGCTAATAAGCACCACCTCCTCCACCACCATCATCCGCCTCATCATCATCACCATCATCGTCAGTTCCATAGAATGGGCCCAGGATGGCAGCAGCAGCCGCAGCATCTATGGCCCCCCATGCATCTCCGTCAGGCGCGGACTTCTCACGAGAGGAAGGGGACGACGGCCACGAGGACGACGATACAGCAGCCTCCTCCTCCTTCTCCGCAGCCTAGACTACTACGACGACGACGGCGACGATGACGACGACGACTACTACTGCTACAACTACCGGTGGAGGAGTCCTGTCCAGACAGCGTGAGCTGCTCGCTCCGAGGGCGATGAACCAGGTCTTGTCCTCTGACACCTCTCCTATCTCTCTCCCTCTTCCTCTCCCTTCCTTCTCTGCTGCTACCAGCGCACTTGCAGTGCAAAGTCAGCAGGAAGAGGATGCAATTACGCCGTGCCTCCTTCGCCAGGTGCCATGGTCTTTTTCACACCTCCTCTCTCGCTGTCTCTCTTTCACACAAGTGTGAGGATTCGACAGTCCAATGCTCAGGCAAATTTGGGTGGGACGTAATGCATATGATTGCCTTGTTTGGATTCATTTTGGGTTGGGTTGATTGTTTTGTGGGTGAGGTCCGAGGAGGGAGCATGCAGGAAGTGTGTGGGGTCGGGCTGGTTTGAGCACACATGTGCCGTGACTGCATGGGAGTGGCAGTGGCAGCAGCAGCAGTGGGCTCCCAAAGGCAGCAGCATCCAGGACTGGGCAGGGGATTGGGCTTGTTCTGCTTCTGCTGCTGGCTGCTGCTGCTGCTCCTGCTGGGTGGCACGCACAAGAGGCCATTCATTCTCCACACAAGTTGGTTGCATCCCCTGCCCATGATTTCCCCCAGCTCAGCCCAGCCTACACACTCCCACTCCCCCTCCCCTTGATGGGATGGGATCCCCCACTGGCTGCTGCTGCTGCTTCCCACTGCTACTGCTACTTCTGCTCCCACCAGCCTCTTCATGTGGGAGGCATTGCCTGTCCTTTCTCTCTCTCTCTCTCTCTCTCTCTCTCTCTTTCCTTCTTTGCTTCCTTTCCCCACTCTTTCCCTATGAATGCTGTTGGGGGTGTGTGAATTGATGGTGTTTGCCCTTGCCTTGCAAGCTGAATGTTGCACTGTACTGCCCATAGTTATGGGCCCTTCCCTTTGACACTGTGCACCCCTCCCCCCTTCTCCCACCATGCCCACAAACATTGCCTCTGGAGCCTACAATGATCTACTACAATGCTTGTCTGATTACATAATCCTTGGATATCCTTGTCTTTATATAGAGTGTGATTATGTGAATTATTCCATAATATCTAGTTATATTCCTCTTTGGTACATAATTTAAATGTCTTAAACAGTTAAGAAATAGTTTGTATTGAACCACATCTTGAGGGTAAAAAACAATTTTAATAAAAAATAACAAAATTTTCATGAATATGTTTGCTTCAACTGTTGTGTTCATTTTATATATGAATTTATGATCATTTCTTGAAAACATTTCAAAAACTACTTACAAGTAAAAAATTAGACAAATGATGATATATATATATATATATATATATATATATGTACACACACATATATGACAAATATTTGGTTGATGTACAGACTAACCATGTATATGCATACATATTTAGGTAGTTCACCTACTAAAAACAAATGTAATAAATTTATGGATTTGAACCTCAAAGCAATCAAATTCAAAGGCAGAGAATAGGAAGAAGAGGGTCAGATTGGAGGCCAAGGAAGAGAGATGGGTAGAGAAGTCCAGTCAGCATTCTCACCCATAAAATGATGTGCTTGAAAAACTTCAGCACTGACATATATATATATATATATATATATGTGTGTGTGTCTATACATACACATACGTACACATGGTGTGATAATGTCAATAGTTGATATGACTCACAGAGCCATAAACAACTACATTACAGTAGTTATGTAAGCAGAAACAAATAAAGTATTTCCAATGCATGGGGTGATAATTTACTGCCTGGGTCAACTCTCCACAGCATCAGAGTTATTATTGTCCTCCAAAATGTGGGTGCAGCAGGTGCTGGCACAGAAGGGGGAGGGGGAATAAGGGTGGAAGAAGCTTCCAACCCTAATCTGCCCAAGGCTCCATGGTAGGTACGTAGCTAGGTGTGGGAGGAGTACTCCAAACCTAGCAGCCACCACTTGGCCCACACCTTTCCCCTGATCGGAACACGTCAGCAGTTTTTAAGATGGAAGAAGCAGCAGCGTTTTTTTTTAATTTTTATGCACAGGACTTAAATGCTCCCACCATTCCCACTGGAAGAAGAAGAAGAATTAGTAAAGAAAGTTAAGAGAAAGAAGGTGAAGGGGGCCATAGAACTCACTCACTCTCTCACTCTCTCTCTCTATTATAGTCTCGCTTGTGAGAAGGAGAGCCACGAAGGCAAAGGGAGCATAATCCCCCAGATCAAAGCAGGAAGAGAATAATGATATAAAAAAATAATAGAACCAATATGATAAGATGAAAATGATGGTCTTCCTCTCCCCTTTGCTGCTGCAACGGTGCGCACGTACAGGCACAGAACTCTGACACCTAGCGGACCACCCTGCCCGCTCTGACCCCTCTGACTCACTTGCTCGCTCGGTCACGTCATCCGACCAACCAGGCACGCACGCACGCACGCTATCCCGCTCTCTCCCAGTCGGGCAGGATGGCAGCGCAGGGCAGGGCCCTCTCTCCATGTTGGCACTTGCTCAGTCCAGTCGCTAGGTCGGGAATGGGGTTGGGAACCATCCATTTCTGCCACGGAGGAAGTCGATCTCGCTCTTTCTCTGAGAGTGTGTGTGTGTCTCTCTCTCAATGCGTTCCCCTGAAACCAGGTCAACTAGTACCATTGCCCAAACCCCTTTCCCCAGCCCTAACACCCCAACCTACTTTTTTCTACTCGTGTGAAAGAAGCTTGCTTAAACCCACTGGTTTGGAAAAGAAAAGGTGTGTGTGTGTGTGTGTAATACACAAGGATGAATGAGAAGTTGAAGGGAGGGAGGAAGAGTTCCTGAAGCAGAACCTAGCCACAGGGTGATCCCACAGGGTGGTCATGGTGTGTAGTGGTGGACCAGATTTTTAATTTGGAAGCTCTGCCCATACTCATGGGATCGAATCAACAGCCACCACACCCAAAGCTCTCTCCCTCTTTTCTATATGGATGAATGAAATAATGGATTGATAGAAATCAGATACCCCTTTCACACACAACAAGAAAAAGTGGATGAACAAAGAAACAAAATTTAATATTATCATAGTTATTATCTTATAACACTGATGAATAAATATTCAAGCACTTGAGTGTGTCAAGAATTCATTGCAACAACAAATTCATTATACAGATTTTTAGAGAATATAAAGAACTGGAAGAGTGTGACAGAAGTTAGATAGCTACAGCTACAGGGAGTTGATGGATGGAGCAATGGCATCCAAGATACTCCAGCCGCCATAGTTAGGGTTTTTATGCTTTCATCTCACAATAAATTTAATCACATAAAATTATACTTCTTGCTTATAAATTAAATCTAGTTAATTATTGATTGATTGATTGTAGCATTTCTTGCAAAGATTGGATGTTAGTTAAATTTCATTAAGATTTACTTGGATGCAATAAGATCTAATCATAGTGAAGATTGTAATTTTGAAAATACTTGCAAGGATATTTGCAATAATTTATAACATATATATTAACAAAAAATATTTTGTTTAATCTATTAAAAAAATAATAATAAAGAATCACTAACCAATTTTTTGAAATTTTTTTCAAAAAATATATCTTTTTGTAATTCTAACCAAATCTTTAAATTTGATGCCAACCTTCTTAAACACAATATATGATATTTAGAAAATTTTATTACCATTGCCAAATTTATAAGAAATATATGAAGTAATATGATATTTAGAGCATGATTTGATAATCTATAAAAAAGAATGGACCATTATTTGATAATAAAATATAACTTAGATAAAAATTACTTTTTAATTTAAATAAAAAATATACATATAATACAAAAGATTGCAACTATTAAATCTATACAAAACCATTGCTTGCATTTATATCATACAAATATAATAGATTTTTATATTACTTAAATAAATAGAAGTAAATAGAAGTAAATAAAAATAAATAAAAATATATTAGATGGATAATATCTTCTTTAAGAAGCTTTAAAGAAGTTTTTTAGATATAAATTATATATTTAGACTTTCATAGATATATTGCATGATTAATAAAATTTATCTTATAAGTTTCATACTTATAAGAGGTCATATTTAAAGCAACTTACAACTTGATACTTGTGTCAAAAGCCTTGCAGTCTTTAGAAAGCTTCCACAAGATCTTCTTAGTAGCTAATATATACAAAAGCAAGACTAAGGCCATCCTTAGTCTTTTTAATATATATTTTTATTATTCTAATCTTAATTTAAGATTGTAATTGGCAATAACCATTATAGTTTTTTTTAAAATTTTATATCTATTTCTTATTTGTATACTTTCTCTCTTTTAATGATATAAAAGTATATTATTTTTTAAAATTTTATATTGATTCATGTCCTTGATAATAAGAATACATACTTGACTTTGATTTTGTCATAGACATACAATATAAGAAAATTCTAGAAGATTCTATTTGTTCCTAAAAGACTCTTGATAGTTTTGAGAAGGCCTTAATAGGTCCTAATAGCTTCTAGGGAATCTTAGATGGTCATAGAAGGTTCTTGGAAGCTTAGATATTTTAAAAAGCTGCCAAAGAAGGATCTTAAGCTTGCTTCACCTCCAAGCATCAAAGAAGCTTTTCAAAGAGCTTCTTTGCAACTAGTATTTATAAGAGTCAAGGTTGAGGGAATCTTCAATCTCAACAATATAATCCTTATGGTACAACTTGGATCTTTTCATCTTGTTCTTGTATCTTGTTGTAGCTTTTTGCTTGTGATATAAAATTAACTTCTTTTGTTTCAATTCTTTAAACTTTTGAAGATTAATTTTATATCACAAATAGAGTGTTGGAGTGTCAGTAACAATTTATCAAATTTGATATAGTACAATATTGGAGCTTGGTCTTTTTGGATAGAGAGTAGATTATTTTTCTTCTTGGAAGTACTATAGTACTTTAGAGATTCTGAATTATTTTCTTATAGATTAGTATTATTTTTGATTTTTTGTATCTATTTTTTCTTGTTTCATTTTTATGGTAGGAAGTAAAGAATTTAATATGGTAGATTTCAAAAAAACCAAATTAGATTCAATTATAAATGCTCTTTAAGCATTGAGACTTTAGATAGAGACCTTGTCTAAGCAAAATGAATAACTTTATATGACCATATATAATGGTCAAAGAACAAAATCACCTCAGCCAATATCATAAGTCATCATAGGAACTCTATCACTAAGATCTACTTATAAGAGATATATATATATATATATATTTAAGACAATAATTTAATGCCAATAACAAAAAAACCAAGAATTAGCCTCTTAAAAAAATTTAATAGAACTTTTTCAAAGTTTTGTGGCTTTATAAATCAAGTACAACTTATTATTTTATTCTAATCTCAATAATATTCTAGGGAAGCATCTTATATTGGTCTAGTATAAACCTTGCTTTCAAGTCAAGCTTTATCTTGATTTGTTTTATAATTGGAAAAAATTCTTTTATATTATATAACTTTAAAATATTTTTGGTGGCATTTGCGGAAACATTTGAGAATCATGGTAAGTTTTTTCTTGTTACAATTTAAATCTAAGCCCTTTAACAAGGAATATTTTTTTACATTTGTCTATGCTTTGGAATTTTACTAATTAAGATGTAATATCAATTGAAATGAAGACTCCTTGATAAGTCAATTTTATTGGGAATTATGAGATACTATAAAGGATGTATTATTATTTACGTCTAATCCTTGAACTCTTAATGAAGTTATTAATAAAATTGTGAAGTGCAATAAATGACTATTTTAATATTTTAGGATTTTTTCAGCTTAAAAGATATAATCCTTCTATAGATTGGATATTTTATAAAATAAAATTTTATAGAATATTATAATCTATTATTACTAAACCTCATAGAAAATACCATATATCTTATAGATCTAAAACCATAAAGCCTTTATTTATTAGAATTACAATTTTTATAAGAATAACCAAGAAGGATACTTCTTTTTTTTATTTATACAACTTCAACATCTCCAACCATCTCTCTTAGACAATATAAAGATTTTCAAGATGATATACAACCACCTTTTGGTCCAATTTATAATTTATCACAAAACAAGCTTACAACATTGAGAGATTGTATTGATGAGAATTTAGTAAAGAACTTTATCTGACATTTAAAATCTCTTATTGGTGCATCTATGCTCTTTATGAAGAAAAAAATGGATCTTTGTAGATGTGCATCAGCTACCATAGTCTCAAAGTAATAATAAAAAATTATTATCTTTTGCCATTGATATTTGGGCTCTTTGATCAATTGGATTAAACTAATGTAATTCTTTACAAAGCTTATAATCTAATATTCATAAAAATAAAAATAAAAAAATAAATAGAAATTTGTTTTTTGTGTAAGATATAGATACTTTAAATATAATGTCATGAATTTTGGCCTTATAAATATGCTAGCCATTTTTCAACATTTGATAAACAATATAGTGTGTGAATTCTTTAATGACTTTGATATATGATATTTAGACAACATCTTAATTTATTCCAAGACTCTAGAAGAACATAAATAATATATTTGTCTTATCTTACAAAGATTACAAGATATTGGATTATATGCCAAATTAGAGAAATATATATTTTATGAATATCAAGTAAAATTCTTTAGTTATACTATCTCAAATGAAAGCTTAATGATGGATCCCAAGAAGATTGAAACCATTAGTGACTAGACAACTCTAAAATTTGTATGTGATATCTAATGCTTTCTTTGATTTGTAAAATTTTATAGGATCTTTATCAATAATTATTTTAAGATAGGTGCTTTGCTTACATAATTGACATGCAAAGATAAGCTCAAATGGAGATTAGAAGTTGAAAAAGCCTTTAAATTCTTGAAGATAACATTCACCATAATTATTGTCTTGATTTTTTAAAACTTTTTCAAGCCATTTTTTGAAGAAAGTGATGCCTCAAACTTTACATTGGAAGTAATCTTATTATAACCTAGAAGAGAAAAGAGGTTGCATCTGGTTGCATTTTGCTTTTGAAAATTCTTGGCCATGAAAATTAATTATAAGATTTATGACAAAGAACTTGTTGCTATTGTGAATTCTTTCCATAAATGGTGCCATTTGCTTGAAAGTACTTTATATCTATTGATTATATATATAGATTACAAGAACTTTGATTATTTCATATCAGCTTATATTTTAAATCATTGTCAAGCACATTGAAGTATGTTTCTATCTCGTTTCAATTTCAACATTATATATTGATCTAAAAAATAGCAAAGATTATCAAATATTTTATTTAGACAATCACATCTTATACCAAAAGAAAAAAAGACAACATATGATTAACAATGAATAAGACTCTTAAAATTAAATAAATTTTATATTTAAGCAATTTCTATATCAATTCTAATGGATTTTTTAATATTTTAAATAGATTTATGTAACCTTGATTATAGACCCTCTTATTTTTTAATGTAAAATATTATTTCAAAAATATCTACAATGATTTAGGTAAATTTAAGTTTGAAATTGGTCTCTCCTACTTTGAAAAATATTTGTATATTCTAGAAAGACTATTACATCTTTGTGTTCTCTAAATATGTCATGATGTTCCAACTACAAGACATTTTGAGTTCAATAAGACATTAGAACTCATTTCTAGAGATTTTTATTGGCCTCAAATGTAAAAAGTTGTCAAGGAATGTGTCCTCTCTTGCTACACATGTTTCATATTAAAGAATCCTTGACATTGCTCATATGAACTTATTCAACTACTACTATTTTTAAAACAATCATGATCTTTTATTTCCATGGATGTTATTAAAAATCTCCCACTATCAAATTCCTTTGATATTTTACATATAATTATCAACCAATTTATCAAAATAGCACATTTTATCTCTTGTAAGAAAATTATTATTAATTAAAAAAAATGACCAAATTATTTATTAATAATATCTATTGATACTATAGATTATCAAATGATATTATATCAAGTTAAAAACCATAGTTTTTGTCTAAATTTTGGAAGTTACTTTTTAAAAAAATTTAAGCTTTTTAAAACTTTTCATCCATAAATTGATAGCCAAATAAAGCAAGTCAATCAAATTTTGGAGTAATACTTAAGGTGTACCATCAATTATCAGTAAGACAATTGAACATCTTACTTGTTTCTAGTTAAGTTTGCCTGTAATAATATGATTCATGTATCTACTCAATAAACTCTATTTTATTTCAATTATGGCCATCATCTAAAATTGGACATGATATTTATTAATAGATTCAAATATTAAATAATTGATGACTTTTCAAATCAAATAGCTGATATCCAAGCTATTTTAAAACTTCAATTGGAAGAAGTTCAAGTACGCTCCAAAAAATTAGCTAATATGCAAAGGAAGGAATAACCTCCATTTTAAGTTGGCAATAAAGTATGGTTGGCTCAAAGCAATATAAAGACTACTTGACTATCTAACAAGTTGGACTATTAAAAGTTGAGACCATTTTCTATTCAAAAATAAATTAATTGTATTAGTTATTAATTAAAATTATCAATATTCATAAAGATACATCATATTTTTTATACCTCTCTATTAGAATCTTATAAAAAATCAAGCATATTAAAAAGAATACAATTGCCATTGCCTTGTGTTGAAATCAATAGCTATTAAGAATTTGAAGTGGAAGAAATATTTGGTTTGAGGCTAAAACAAAGACAATTGGAGTATTTTGTGGATTGGCATGGTTACAATATTAATAAGCATATATAGGAGCCAACTTCAAACTTAGTCAATTCGTCACAAAAAATATAAGAATTTCATCAATGACATCATTTTAGATCTAAAGTAATAACACATGTAAGATAATACTTTCACCTAATATATCCAAATACGATGCATTTTAAACTTTGTAATTTTTTGTAGGATGGTTAGAAGCAATTTCAAAAGTTTTAAAATTCAATCCTCATATATACATAAACTAACAAATCCAAAAGTAGTTCTATTCCACTTTAAAATTGTAACATATCTTTGATTTAGCTTACATAGTTAAATATGGATAGTGAAGAAGATAATACCATGCCAATTAAGCCATTTCAACTAAGCATTTTATGTCATTATTCTTAAGAGAAAGAACTGCCAAAACCAAAAAGATATTGAAGAATATTCAACATTTTCTCTATAGCAATTATTATCAAAATAGACCTTATCCATGAAGGATGCCTTGAAGTAATTTTTGAAGGATGTTTTTATAATGAAGACACAAAAGTTCAAGCTTAGTTTATGGTAGAAGGTGTTGGTCACTATTCTTAGCTGCAAGGACCAATGAATCTTTTGACTTGCAAAAGACAACTTGAACATGTGGTAGATATCATATGATACATCTTTGACTTCCTTTGCCTTTAATTAACTTTGATTCTATTCTTCCTTGTAAAATTCAAAGCTAAAGAGGGATGTGATGTCACAGATCTATAATAGGTGAAGATTTTAGAAGATTCTATTTGATCCTAAAAGATTTTAAAAGCTTCTTAATGATTCTAAAAAGACCCTAGTAGGTTCGAAGAAGGTTTCAAAACGTCCTTGAAGGTTCTAAGAGATCTTAGATAGTCATAGAAGATTCTTAGAAGCTTAGATATTTTAGAAAGTTGCCAAAAATAATCTAAAGCTTGCTTCACCTCCAAACATCAAAAAAACTCCTAATATTTATAAGAGTCAAGGTTGAGGGAATCTTTAGTCTCAACAATACAATCCTTGTAGCTCAGCTTGGATCTTTTCATCTTGTTCTTGTGCCTTATTGTAACACTTTGCTTGAGATATACAGTAAATTTCTTTTGTTTCAAATCTTTGAATTTTTGAAATCTTGTTCCACTTAAATAAAATATTTGTAATAGATTTTTATGATATAAATATTTTATAAATTCATGGTAAGATTTCAATTTGGATTATATTCTAAAAATTATTTAAATTTGATTTAATTGTAAATAGTGCCATAGCCAATGATCTAAAAATGTTATTTAAAAGAGATAATAACAAGAATATATATATATATATATATATATATATATATAATCAATTATTATAGATTTTAATAAAAAAATATTATTTAATATATATATATATATATATATATATATACATACATATAAATTAATTATAATCTTTTAACAATTAGATGAAGTTATTGCCTGAATAAAATATATAATTTTTTTTATTAAGTTCTTTTAAATAAAAATTAAAATAAATCTTAAGTTCAATTTTATTAATCTACATTTAGATTTCTTTGGATTAAAAATCTTATTCTATTAGATGCTTAAGCTATTATAATTAATTGATTTTCTTGGTTATTAAAATTTTAAAAATTAAAATTATTAAGCTTTTAATCTAATAATGGATATATTCTTTAATCTATAAATATAAAAATAAAAATAATATTTAATAGAATGGAGCCTCTAAACTCAAGCATAGATGTACAAATCAATAGTAGTTAGATAAAATCACAAATCATTGATTGCAACTCCATTTAAAATTGAATAGTATTAAAATTTTGATCAGGTGACAATTTTAGATTAATCTTAAGTAATATAAGAAACAAACCCAATGAATTAAAAGTTGACTCAATAACATTCAAAATAAAGAAAGTTGATCCATATATAGAAAAATCATGTCAAAAATAAAATTATGCTTCTAAAAATCTTTATAAGATAGGTATAGAGATATTTAAAAAGTACCTTATCTTAGTACTATAGATCCTTTTAAAAATCTATTTTACAACTAAATTACAAATTCAATCAACTTAAAGGCTTCCAACTAATTGTACTTTCTTATACCAAAAATTTACTAATGTAGGTTTCTATTGTTCTTTAAAAAATTTTAAAAATAAGAAATTAAGTATGCAAATATGACAAGCAAATCAACTTTTGGTATGAAACATGTTATTAGTTTTTATTTATAAGATAATAGATTTTGGCTCTTTTTTTAATACTTATCAATATAATTATTATAATCCATAATAATATCTAAATTAAAAAAATCATTGCGATTAATAAATTTATATTAAAAAATAAAATCTCCATAATAACATTATTTTAAAAAAAAATTAGCTTAATAGTAGAATGAGTCACTATCTACATACAATGGATCCATTACAACTCTATTTGCACCTAGTTGTATATAATGCAAAGATCCAAAAAATGTGACCATTAAGCTATAAAATCTTTGTTTACAAGATAATTATACTTTATTTATATGTGCACAAATACTACATTTACTTCTAAAACAACTTATACATATGAGACTTAAAAATTCTTAATCTAATTCTAAAATTTTATTATTGGATATTAAATATCCAAATAATCAAGTAATGTAATTTTTAGCCAATATATATAATGCAATATTTAATATGATTTTATTTGAAGAAATGGAGCTAGACTTTGATATGAAATTGACATTAATTAAAATATAAGTAGCAAAAAATAAAAGAATATAACAACAACTATCTTTATTTTTTATAAAAAATATTTTTATTTAAACTTAAAACTTGATAAAATTTGATAATATATAAGTATCTTCTTATAATAAATAATTAATTTATAAAATTGATATTTTCACATAATATTAGATTGCACCTAACATTATGTTTTACATCATAATAAGATTTATAATTCTTTTGAGATAATATAAATTTAGAAATTATATTAAATTTTTATAATTAGAATATAATATCATTTTTTTATAAGAATATAAATTAAATAATATTAATATTAAGAAATTTGGCTAAAAATTATAAAAAAAGAAAATTGGCTTATATTGAAAATAATATCCAAATACAATAAAGTAAAAGATGGAATTTTTTAAAAAAATCAAATGAGTATTTTAATAAATTCTTTTGTTGCTCAATTGATCTTTTCTATTGGTTTTCTTTTATACAACAATATGTTATGGTTGTGTATGGATAATATGAGTATAGTCTAAATAGAAATTTTAAATGTTAATACTTCTATTAATTGTTTATAATAAAAATTTATATTTTATATTTTAAAATTTTTTTGGTTGGATATTAGAAAAAAATTAAAATATAATAGAAAGAATAAATGATTAATCATTATATTGTAATATAAATATTTTTATTATAGAAAAAAATAGAAGAAAGATTTAGAGAACACTTGGGCTTAAATATTTATTTTTTTATACAATCAAATTTCATAATCTAATCTAATCAAATTCTATCGAGACAACTAAAAAGATAAAATTAGGATCTTAATAAGATTGAATAAGTTATAAATTGAAATTCAGATATTCTTCTAATGTCAATATTAGTGAATATAACATCAAAAAAGATATTTTATTATTAAATCATCTTTTAGATAACTTTTTTAAATTTAACTCATATCCTCAAGTCAACCCCTTATAATACAAATTAAAATCTAGATTATTAGAAGAATAATTTAACAAGACTTCTATTCAATATATATTGTAATATTGAGAAAGTTCTTCTTTGATAATCAAATTCTAAGAAATAATAAATTTTTTTAGAAAATATTATAAAATTAAAACAAGCTAATAAATGGATGAAGAACAACTATATAAGATAATGTTAGAAGAACTTTTTTTAAGCAAGAATAAAAAACTAACATACAAATTAGGATTCTTTAAAAAGTTTAAGCCAATGCATACAATAGAGACATATGAATATTTTGGACTTGGAGACAATTATTAATATGTGAGTAATATGATGGATATTTAAAACCTTTATACTAATAATTCTTTTATGTTAAATACAATTCAATAGACAATGCAATTTATAAAATATTTCAAAAGAATAAAAAGATGGTTACTTAATAAATATTAGGTAGCTGAAGTTTTATTATAATATTCTATAAATTTAAAGATTTAGAAGAAAGTTTGATACCACAATCTTTATAAAAAATATTCTTTGCATGTACAAGTCTAGTTTATACCAAATCAAAGACTTGGGGTGTAAATGGTCCAATAAGTAGATACAACAAAAAAATAACTATGACTACTTTTTTTCTTTTATCTTAAAATCAATACATTTGGAAATTAATTCTATCTCAATTCTCATATAATGGATTAGAATTTTGTAATATAATTCTCATGCATTTCAAATTAAAGATTAAAATAAATCATATTATATTAATAATCTAAATAACTAACATTTATAAATAAAGTTCTTCAAGGCAAATCATAAAAAATGGATAGCAATCAATTTTTAATAAGTAGCAATTTAATCTAAAATTCATACTTTGTAAATAAAAAAACTTATATAATATGAAAAACTATAGAAGTAAACATGTTGAACAATCTCCAAAAGTTATTAGACTCTATTTATATGGGACCTTCATTTATATATTATTGTAGGATAATAACATAACAAAATCCTTAATCCAACTAAAACAAGCTTCAAATTTACTTTAGTCTTATTGATCAAACTAAGTTTGGTCCTAATGATTTGATTTGGAATGGCAATTATGCTTTAAGAGAATATAATGCAAAACTAGAAGAATGATGAAGAAATATATTTTTTAATCTTTTATCTTAATCACAAAATGGAACAAATTATTATATCTAGAATTTTACATGAATTAGACATCTTTATAGGATAAAACTAAGACCAAAAAGGAATAAACTTTTATTTGGCTGATATTATATAAAAATATATTAGTAAATAATTTAATTATAATGTTAAAAATTATATATTCTTTTTATGCTTTAGATATTTTAAAAATAATTTCACACAAATTTTGGAAATCTCTAACAATTCAAAAGGTTTGGAATTCAAGTATGAATATTACATATTATCTCAACAGGTTTGGAATTCAAGTATGAATATTACATATTATCTCAACAGCCAAGGTCTAATAAATGTACTTTGGCTAACAATGAATTGTTAATAAATAATCTTTGAAAAAAAATTACTAACATCAAAGAAATTAATGCTTCATAACCCTTATTGGCTTTTGAAAAAAAACAAAAAAACAAAAAAAAACAAAAAACAAACAAACAAAAAATAGTAGCAATATCATACAGGTTAGAAAGAAAGAAAGAAAGAAAAAAGAAAGAAGAAAAAAGAAAAATTCTAATTGCAAAAAATCTCAAAATAAACTAAAATACTATAGAAGGTTTTAAAAAGATAATTAGAGTTATAATATACATGCATCTCCATGAAATGCAACTATACCCTCCTCTCAAGCTATGCATAGAACAACATCCTGAGTTTAGAAATGTCTTGTGATCAACTAAAGGGGGAGGGGGTGAAATGGCATCGAACCCAGTCAGTGGTGGTGGTGATGGGTGGTGGGGCACCTGGAAAGAAAGCAAGGAAAGGGAGGGAGGGAGGGAGGGAGCACATCCACACTGAGGCGCATCCAGCCGGCATCCACCGCTGGTCCCAACCCCGACACGAGCAACGAACCCTCCAACACGACGACGACGAGGGTGACGCAATCATGCACACGAATCTAGCTCGAGAGAGAACGAGGGAGACAGGGGCACAGAGATCCACCCCACGTCCTTCATCAATATATATATATATATATATATATATGTGTAATGAAACATATTGAAGAAAAACCAATAAAGAATTAAAAAATAAGAAGAGGGATGGAGAAGTGCGTGTGTGCGAGTGATCGAGAGGGTCACAGAGAGAGATATAGGAGGGTAGAGTTGCTCGGATAGGGAGGTGGGCACTTTTCCCAGGCGATGCGAAGATACGGAATCCCAAAACAAAGCATTATTCAATGGCGTCCGCCAGGACAGGTCATCGGCCTCGCTCGACGCCTGGAGGCCAGCGCCGCTCCTCATCAATGCTGCGTCAGGTGTTGCAGGCTCCCCGCCAAAGCTCCCATCCCGCCAGGGCCGATCCCCTGCAGCGCAGCATGACGTCGCCGCACTGATGGCTGGCTGGCTGACTGGCTCGAGGAGAGAGGGTGGATGGAGGCCAGCCAGACGGATGCCCACAACTACCGCCTCCTCCCTTGCTGGGTGATTTCCTCTCCTGCTCACCACCCCCTTCACTGCAGGATCTCGGAGCCTCCCCCTCGTCTCCCCTTCCACCACCATCACCATCTACACCAACAACACCAGCTTCATCATCTGCTCTCCTGTGCCGGTTTCAGATAGTAAGGGTGCAGAAATGCAGAGCTCCAGATGTGGTGAAATATATCCAGCCACAGTTTGTGAGGATGACCTTGCTCTCACTTTGCATGCTGCAATCCTTAGCAAACCGCTCATGGGTGAAGAAACCAAAAAGTACCCTTAAATCCTACATTCTTTTGACTATTCTAAATAAAAAGTAATGTTCTTCTCAAGCAATTGTGTGGCATCCATTGTGGCATCCATGAAGTATAAGTACTGGTTATAATATTCTTGCCCATTGGAATCCACAAAACCCACTATCAATAAAAATTCCATTACTAGCAATGTTTGTGTGTGTGCATATGTGTCAACTCCACCTCCATGAGTACCCATGGAAGGAAATGAATGAAACTAGCTGTATTTGAATAAGATGGAAACAAAGAGACCATTGCACAAAAAGAGCCAGAATGGCTAATTGAAACATTTTACATGGGTTTTGGCAAAACAAGGCAGAGAGAAAATGAAAACAAGTCAAATGTTTTATGATGAAAATGCTATCTTTCTGAAAGGAGGACCACCAACCACAAATGTGTGGAGGTACCCTTCCAAGTTGAACCTAAAATCAACCATTTGACTTCAGGTAGGATATTTATAGCTTTGTATATAATGATGGCATCAAAGGCAACTACTGATCTATTTTGAATTATATGAAATGTATGCTTGTCTTGAAAATTAAGAGGTTTTATTTGACTGAAAAGTGAATTTACTTTCTTAAAAGCTTGTTGCAACATTATTTGTGTTTTTGCTGACATGCAAAGGATTGCATTGTAGACCATTTTAAATTTAGAAAATTGATTTTTATTTGAGTAATTAAACTATGTGAATAATATATCTATCTTCAATTTATTAAAATTTTCCTTTGAATTTTAGAATTAGATTAAGAATTTTTAAGTCTCATATGTATAAGTTGTTTCAGAAGTAAATGTAGTATTTGTGCATATATAAATAAAGTATAATTGTCTTGTAAATTTTAGTAAAAGCTTTAAATTTTCCTTTTAATTTTTAAGCTTAAAAAAATTCAAGAGTTCAATTATATTTTATCATGTAACATTTGAAGAATAACTTTAAAATAATCCATAATCAAGTATGTAAAATTCACTAACACAAGAATTTTTTTGCTTTCTGGAACATTAGTTTTGAACAAATAATTAATTAAAAACAAAAATCTTTCTATAATGTAAATTAGATTTAAAAAAAAAATGTAAATAAACAAATGAATAGTATCTTTTTCAAATCATACAATAAGAATGCATAAGTTGAATTGTAAAGCAGTGAGTGACATAACCCATCTGCTACCAGTGTTGCTTTCCTCTTAACACTTCTAATGTCTGGCATGGCACTGTAGAATTAGAATTCATGTAACACTAACAAAATAAATACCATGTGGAGCATGCAAGTTATTGCCATGCTACCATGTAGTAGATTTTGCACCTTTCCATGAAACTGCTTAGAAGCAAAACTTGAACAGTAATCCTGTTTGAAGTGATCAAGATGCATGGACCACACACATAATTCTGCACCACTGCACACATGTGTCTGGAATTGCTACTACTTGCACCCAGGAGTAGGGCCAGCACAGAGTCATTCCCTGCCTGCATCTCTGTTCAGTGAGATTACATGCCAAAAGAAGCTCTAACAGCCAGTGACCCCCAGTGCAGGCAACTTGATAATCAAGACAGGTGCCTTTTCCCACTTATCCTCACCATCACACCTTGCAGTACCATTCAGCAAAACCACACACTCCCCCTCCCCCCGAAAAAGAAAAGAAAAAGAAAGAAAAAGAAAGAAAAAGAAAAAGAAAAAGAAAAGAAAAGAAAAAGAAAGAAAGAAAGAAAAAAGAAAAAAGAAAGAAAGAGAGAGAGAAAAAAAGAAGAAGACACAGGAGAAAGAAAGAAGACAATCGGAACAAAAAAAGAAAAAAGAAAAAAAAGTACAGAAATCAGGGAGAAGGGAGGAGGGGAGGAAAAACCTTGGTCACGGCATTGATGGCTGAGGAGATGAACGTGGGGAGGTTGATGCCCGTGAGAAGTGGCGCTTCCACATGTGGGAAGTAAAGCATCAGCGACATGAGCGACACAGTCCTCAACTCCTCTCCCTCGTGTGGTCAGCTCTCCCCTCTCTCTGGCCGTCCGCCTCTCTCTCTCTCTCTCTCCCCCTCTTTTCACGTCTATCTCCTGTTTTTTAACTCCGCACTCGCCCCTAATTACCTGCTTTAGTCTTACTTGGTCATCATCACTGGGTCATCACTATCAGCTTGTTCCAGATGCCCATCAATCAACATCATCACCCTCTTGTGTTTGCATGTGTGCCATCAACTTAGGCATGCTGCAGTTCCCCCTGGTTTATATGGCAAGCTGGAGATCGCAATTTGCGTGGGCTACAGTGTGTCGTATTCTCAACAGCGCCTCGCGATAATGTAGCTTTGAGTGGATTCAAACTCAAGTCCAGTTGTGGCTTTGCATTAGAATATTTAAGCACTGATGAGAAACAATGTTAATTATAGGGAGTTTAAACTTATCTTCTCCATCCCGTATCCATGATCCCTCAACTTCTCAAACGAAACACTACAGGCATCAGATATCCTATGTGGCTCTCCAAAAAACACACAACGTAAACAAAGCTTCCGGATGTTAATTAGGTGCTCGGAAAATTCGTCTGCAGTCACTGGACGTGGAAAATAATAAGAGGAGAAATACCACTCGGGACTATACAGGCGAGGGCGTCGTAAGCATTCTTTCCATTCACTAGTAGCTGACATAAACAGCGCATGCAAGAAACAGTATTTGAGATTATTGAACCTCTACGAGAACCAACATGAATCAGATTGACGTCTGATCTGAGAGCGCCAATTCTTGCTGTGTAACCGCGAGATGCAAGCGCATCTCCAATTTCGAATATTCGAAAGTATAAGATCCTCTTTAAACAAGAAACAGTGAAGTCGGCAAGATCTCAATATACAGTGATCTTCAGCCAAGTATTATTCTCTAAGACGCATGTGTCAAGGTCTCTTTTGACCACATCCCCGGCACGCACCAAGCCATCTAGATTGCAAATGCATGTGCTACTTTAAGAAAATAGTCTAGAGAGCTACTCCCTCATAAGATGGCGGTAAGATCTACCTCGTACAAAACGGTGCCATTTAAATCTCAGATTATCCGTTGACTCAAAATGCAGCTTTTCCTTTACAAACCTGCAGCCAAAAATTGTCACTGACTTAAGGATTTTGCTTTCTTCTAATGTACATAGAGTTATGAAAGCATTTCAATTGAGAAGTTAACAGAAATCAAATAGTACCAGCGAGTCAGGCACCGGAGCATGCCACGAGAAGTCGGTCTCACGAACGGAGGAGCTCGTTGTTGATAAAGTAATCCCACCTGTCAGACCAAACATATCCCAATGATCCTCACAAGTTGTAAAGTACTCATTTCATGCATCGACTAATTATGTGAAACGCAAAGACCAGAATTCAGTAAGTGCATGCCATTTGACGAAAATCCTTGATATTTGTACCTGTATAAGGGCACGAGCTGCTGGATCATCCAAGAGTTCCATATCACCACCAAGATAGTTCACCTGAAAAATCAGCTTTTCAATTAGCCACGCCATTACTAGAGATTGCTTCTATACTAGCTAGACAGGTCGCACAAAACAATATGAAGTTTCCAGATTGGGCACCATACCCCAAACTCTGTGTTTATAAAGGCCTGAACGAAATCCACCATTTGTATTCTTGCCCAACGTTGTCGCTGCTGTTTATCATCATTTCTAGGGAAATCTCTCCAGGGTGCTCCATGCTGAAGAAGATTACCGTCAATGTCTCCCTTCATAGCTTTACTAGCAAATTGTTCCAATAACTCTAGTGCTGCATCCATCGCAGGGTCAACTGCCGTAACCTGCACATCAGAAGGAGGAACTCGGAACTTAACAAACCAAGTCCTTTGCAGAAAAAGAGCTATATCAATAAACACCAACACCGAAGTTTATTCCCAGAAAATACAAAACGCGATTAGAAGTGAGCATGTATTCAGAATACCAGCACTGCTACCCCAGTCCTCTCCTTTCCACAACTGGACGATGGTAATCAAAGAACCAATGGCACTTTAATATCTTCAGGAGTTAAAGAGATTGAAAATCCCTAAAACCTAATCTGAAAGATCAAATATGCAGGTGAGATTCATTCAAAATAAGTTCATTAATAGGCAAGTTCATGTACCTGTAAATAGGCTAAGTAAAGGTCAATGCAATCCTCGATATCCAAATCGTCATTTTTCATGCGCCTGGAAGAGAACAACGAACATAAATTCATAAGAAATAGAAGTTAGATCAGGGTATATATGGTCAGGCCATGATTATGAATGGAAAGAGACCTGACTATGTACCTAACTTTGCCCAGGTTTCAAATCAAAGATGAAGTAGGAGTGTGCGTACTCGGAGAAAGCTTTGCTGTATCGAAGTTGCAGAAGTTCCACAGAGTGTCGTGGGTTGGATCCTAATACTGCCACAACCACTTTCCACTGCAATGGATATCAAAATCTCCTTCTCCTAACCTTCCCAACCAAGTCCCAAACTTCTCCTATAAATGTAAGTCACGCAACAAACTCGTATTCAAATACATACGTGCTCTTACTTTTCGACGTCATAATCCTAACCTCATTACGTCGTTAAGGTAATTATCTGGTGCATTCTTAAGGACTAAGAACAGCAGTAAAAACAGCATAAGAAGCGTGCACGTGTACCTCATCAGCAGTATACACACCAGGAACTAAATGAAGAGCAGCTTCTTTAGGTGTCCAACCAAATATCTGAGCATATCGGAGAAAACATGTAAATAAAATCCATTTTGAAAGCATTTTAAGAGGAAAAGAAAAAAAAAGAGATATATATATATATATATATATATAACGTCTTTCAAGAACTTTAATGACCAAGAGGGTCCTGCATCCAAAGCCATCCAATGACATGTAGTCTTTCATAACACAAATGGGCAGTATGCCACATCTAATTAAGACGAATATGATCACCTTGCAATCCTCCTGCTACTCCAAAAGGAAATCCCGTCTCCTGGAGCGTTAATCCAAAAACTACAGCATAAAATGAATCGCGTGAAGGGTCAAGAATGTACCTCGCTAGAAATGAATGCGTCTGTACTGCCAAAATCATCACCCAGTTGCCACGAATAATAGCTGAATGAAACACCCCAAACAAGAATTCAATCACTTGTGGAGCCACTTCACGTAAACCAAACAGCCAGGCTGAATACACATAATTATCACAGTCAAGTTCCTTCAGGGTGCACGTGTCCCTATTTCACAAATCAAAAATAGTTTCAAAGACAAAGATGACCAGCGAATTGTATACCTGTCTGATGATACTAATATGACCGGAAAAGATCCTTGAGTGAGACTGTTGTTAACAAACTGCAGCAGAAGAGCATCGTGATATGATGAACCATCCGTACATCCCATGTCCGAGGAAGCATTACGCAAAAGCTCTATTCCATTAACCACCAATTTAGGCTGTGCAAGTACCACTGAAGTTAGAGATTATCCTGAGGTCAGCTACCCAATAACTTCTAAACAAACCCCGCAAATGATAACTCACATCGACCGCGCAAGGTATGCTGACAAATGCCTTCAAAGGCGCGAACGAGAAAAATTAGAGAAGATGTGCATGACTCATCAACCTGAAATAAGCCTTCTTGAGTTGCTGAGGAGACCAATTCCAGTAGAAGGGAAGGCCAACTCACAGCGGCATCAACAAGACCCTTTGAAAGCAAGCCCTGTTTTTGACGATCAGCACCAGCTGCAAGCCTCCAATTTTCTTGAATTTGAAGTAAATGCTTAGCAAGAGCCAAGGATAATAATGTTTCTTCCTTCGCATCAAACTGTACATTCGCATTGTTTTTGCCCTTTTTCCTGTTAATTCCATTGGGTAGAGTTGCTGTAATATCTAAAGAACCCGCAACTGAATTTTCTAGCACTGCATGCAGGACTTCATTGATGCATGTAATTTCTCCACCCTGAATAGGCTGACTGGCAACCCCTAACGCCCTTCTCAGATATACGAGAGCATGCTGCCACAGATGCTTCAGTTCACCATTACTTGACAATGCAGAGGATCCAGTGCCTGGTGTTCGATCTGAAAGGAATTCATATAATGCACCATCAACCGTATGACGATCTGTAAGCACATCAAAGACGTTCTTGTTCTTTAAACAACCTGCTTGGACAGCCCGAATTGCTAGAGACTCCAGACCCTGCTCTAATTTTCTTCGAACCCAGTGCAAATCACTGCCACCTTGGTTTGTGAGGGCTGCTGTAGTCCTACTGGAAGTTAAGGTCCACGGAGGAATGCACTTCCCTTCACTACCACCTCCGAACTGAGCATACAGATCCACGTAGGCAGTAGAATGCGGATCCCTGCTCCACTCTTCCAGCAGTCCTGAAATTCAACCCTGTGACGAATGAAATTACACTTCTAGCATGGCTGCAAAATTGCACTCCGAGAAAATCCTGATACAGCACAGTATTCGAGACTGGTCCCACGTGAATGAAACATAATGCGGTGGATACACTTCACATCTTTCTAGTAAAAGTTTGGAATGAAATTCAAGAACTCCAATCAAGCAGACTATTGCTACAGATCCCATCCATTAACTAACAAATTTGTAATGTCCACTAATGACAAGATAACAGACCTTCAACAAGAGTGCGTTTTCCCACCCCTCGAGGGCCATGCAATATAAGGGGCTGCGGTACCACCGCATTTTGAGCATAGCGGCGCAGCTCCATGTCCACAAGAGGACGGCGAACAACTCTCCATTTAATGTCATCCAAAGCAGCATCCTGTTGGTGATCAACCAGCGTGCTCAAATGCCGTAACACCCTGTCCAAGGATGAATATTCAACCCCCTACATTCCAAAATTCAACGCCTCCCTTTGAGTTTCTGATTCATCAAAAACCTAAAAAAAGGAAAGTTAAAATTGCTAACAACATGTCCTACAAAGAGCATCTCACAGTGGCTGCTGAAGAAACAACTGATATAATAAAATCTACGGGCATGAAAGTATCCTTTCCGAAGAGACTAAAATTCTAAGCCCCTGGATTATCGAAGTAAAACGTATTTAAAAAACTTCTTGACTCAACATGAAATTCGACGCAAAAATAAAATCCAGCCCTGTCCTACACGTTACAAATTGAATGTCGAAACCAAGCTCATTCTCCCACCAGAAAAAAATCTCACACTAGCAATTAAAATGAAGACAAGAGCAAAAACCCTCGCCCGCTTTGAACCTACAGAAATCCCTTTGCTAAAAAATCCAAACTTTCAACCAATGCAATATTTTCCAAACCTCTGCGCATGAATGCACCTGAGATCGCCGGTAAACCAACAGACCGGCCAGAGTGCGCGTCCGTGCCAGCACTCCTCCACCCCCGGAGGCAAAGCACCGGCGCACGGACATGGCTCTGTTCCTCAATTGGAACCAGCTTTTTATTCCGAGAACAGATTTTCAGCTCCAAAACACTCGCAGAAGAAAAAATTCCGCAGCAGAGCCCCTTGAGCTCGCGTGTGCCATGACCGTGACACAATGCGAATCGCGAGGTAGCATGAACTGTGTCCACCGCATCGCCCCTCGCCCCTCGCCCCTCACCCCTCGCAGACACAAATGGGGGTTTAGGACTTTAGGAGCGTCGACGCATGACGTTCCCCGCCCCGCTCACGCCAGTCCCCCCCCCTCTGGCGTCATTCATCCGACTTCTCATGGACGATAGTTTACATTTATGGATGGGTTACATCCGTGCACATTCATCATTAGGGGAGTTATGTGGGAAGGAAAAGAAGACAATTTAAAAAAATTGTATGTCACCAAACAAAAATGGAAATAAAAGTATAAAATGCATAGAAATTCCTTTGTATTTATTAACATAAATTTAAAAACAGGATGTTACTTATGTTACTTAACTCTCTAAGTATTTTTACATGTTGTTCAATTCAATGCACAAAAGAATGGCAATAATAATAACTTATTAAAATAAAAAAATAAAATAATTATACATATAATTGCTCTTACAACCATACTAATAAAGATCTTTGATGATTTCCTTACAATGAAAGTTGAATAATTAAATTCAAATAAATATTAATTAAATGACTATTAATTATAACCAATCTATACTTTTAATTTATTTTGAAGAAGTTTTATTTTAAATAATTTTTTATTTAATAAATTACATTGAATTAAAATAATAAATAGTATCAATCAAATATTTTGGAAAGAATTACAACAAGTTTTAGTAGAAATAATAAAAAAAGTGAAAACTTAATATTTAAAAATATATATAATAGTAATGAAAAGATTTTTCTTCCATGCGCTATTACAATTATTTATATAAGAATTGGGAGTCTTTGCTTTAGGATTAATATGTAAAGCACGTTACCTATGTATAATAGTATACAACACAACAACAAATCACAATGTAAACAATATAACCAAAAAACATGTAAATATATTTATTTAGGGTGTTGCTAATGCCACCACAATTTGCCATCCACCACAATTTGCCATCCACCACATGCCAATATAGTTTTTATTATTGCCACCATAACTTATTCTTATTAAAATTAATTAAGTTTCTATATAATTTTTTTTAAAAATATATTAAAAATATTAACAAAATAATTGATTGGAATAAAGAAAAAAACCAAAAAAATATATCAAGTGGATGGCAAGTTGTGGTGGTAAAAGTAAAAATTATGGTAATATGTAGGGGATGGCAAATTGTAGTAGCAATAATAAAAACTATGGTAACATGTGGTGGATGGTTGGTTGTGGTGGTAATAGTAAAAACTATAGTAATATATAGTGGATGGCAAATTATGGTAGCAATAGTAAAAACTATGGTGGTAATATGTTGTGGATGGCAAATTATAGTAGCAATAGCAAAAAAATGTGGTGGCATTAGCAATTCCCTTCATTTATTCCACACAAAAAGTAGTTAAATTATTAAAAAAATATATATATAAAATTTAAAAATACATATATAGATAAAAAAAATATTTAAAAAAATTTAAAAACATAAAAATATAACAAAAAAAAAAAAAAAAAAAAACTACATCATTTTTATAGTTTTAATATTATATATATATATATATATATATATATAATTTATTTAATTATATAAATATATATAAATTCATATATATTTATTATACAAATAGATTTTAGCAAATTTTGTTTAGAAAATAATCTTATAAATACAACATATATTTTATTTTAAAAATATTTTTAGAGATTTTTTTCTAAATATTAATTTATAATTATTTTAAATATTTTTACATATTTTAATCTATTATTATAATTATTTTTATTTATTTTTATTGATACCATGAAATAATAGGATATCTCATTAATAAAATTATTATTTAATTTGAATTCTATAAATAATTTTTTAATTAATTTTTTGAATTATGATTTTATAAACCAAATAAGTAAGCTTCATGTCACAGACATAGGATTTGCTCCAATAATTATCTAGTTAGTATGGATAGATAGAAATAGGTAGAAGTACGTTAATTTGATATTATCTTATAGAGAAGCTTTTTAGAAGCTTCGTAGTCACGGATTCACCTTTATACATGTCTATAGGTGATTGATAGGTGAGAAACTTGGCCAACAAGCTAGCCTCATATCGTAGATGGTTGGTAGCTTGTGAAACAAGCTAAATACGTGGCGCATATGTAAGAAACTTGTCTTGCAAGTTTGACATGTGTCTTGCAAATTGGACACGTGTTAAAGGTCCTATAGAACGCTGCCACATAGCTCTTAGGTAGATAGTATATATAGAGACAAGAATGAAGCCTTTTTCACTCTTGACAATTTCTTTCTTATTTCTAGTCTAATTCAAGAGTCATTATATTTTTTAATCTTTAGCAATAACCATTCTAGTTTCTTCTTTAATATATATACTTTCTTATTTTTATTTTATAATTTTTTTTTGATATAAATTTCATTAGTTTATATATCTTTTTTCAATTCGTATCCTTATATCAATATTGTCACAAATGGAAGCAGATGACAAATTCCACCTAGTAGCTTTCTATTTCAAGAAATTTTCAACAACAAAAATCAACTATAAAATCTATTATAAAGAACTTGTAGCAATTGTGGATTCTTTTCAAGAATAGCATCACTATCTAAAAGGTGCTTCTAGTCTAATCACCATGTATATAAATCACAAGAATCTTGAATACTTCTTATTAGTATGCATGTTGAATCGTCGTCAGACTTGTTGGAATATGTCTTTATCAAGATTTGAATTTATTATCATTTATTGGCCAAAAAAACAATAAAGTTTGTCCAATGCCCTTTCTAAACGTTGTCGCGTGGCGTGAACTTCTATCTAGGAATACACCGGGTACCTAGCTGTAGAGAATTTTACTTAATATTTATTGGCTAAACTCTAATGAGTTATTTGTCCTTAATAAGAAGGACAAATACACACAATAATATAAGAAAAAGGTTTTGTATGATTAAAACCTCTTATTTTTAAGTAGGTTTGTACATAAGTTTTCTCTATGATATGTAGAAAATCCTTAAAAATCTTTTAAAGACTCATCTATATATCAAAATCATATCATGGCTCTATACATCCACCTTTTACACCTCCATAAAGTCTTGGCTCCCAAAAACACCTTTAGTATGCACAAAAGTCCAAATTTGCAACAAAAACCCTTAAAAATATATTTTCCCGCAAAGGATGTTTTTCTTTCCAAACTTTAGAAAATCATATCTTCTGATCCAGCCGTTCAGTTTTCTTCAAACTTTCAGGCAAGGTAGAATTCACCTTTAAGCTTTACCACAAAAAAATTCAACCGCAAATATACTTCCGATCGTTTGATATCTCAAAACCCCTAGCAGGTGCTTAAAACCCTAGCTCAGAGACACCCGAGCACTATTTTCTCTATATCTCACAAACCCAAAACCCTAATGCCACAAAAATTTTGCACATAGTCTTGTGACATAAACATATATACTCCTGAAAATTTTGAGCCAAAAATCTATCAAATTGACTAAGATATAGCTCAAAATGTAACCGCTAGTTAAGCAGAGTCACTTACTGCCTTTAGCTTACAAGCACTGACTTCAACTCGCAATATCTCCTTGACCCTAGCTTGGATTTTATCGAGCTGTACATAAAAAGTGTAGCCAAGAAAGTGCGCTTTTCAACCCTAGTCGCCGATCTTTGATTGCTCTCTGTATGCGCGAGATATACCCAAAAGAGTGACAGTAGGTCCAAAATCAACACCCTAACTTTGAGCGCCTATAACTTCTTCATTAAAAGTCCAAATCATGCAAGATTTGCACCTAAACCATACCCAAAAACCTAAACCTGATGACCCAAGCCTCTGATGTTCGACTCCCTCCAAAAACAAACCCTAACTCCTAATAAACCCTCGGGCAGCCTCCTTGAAGCCCATTGGGCATGATTTTTGGCCAATTAGAATAGAGATTTCTATCATCCACCTCTATTCATCCACATGGATGGCCAAACTACCCTTTTTACACTAAAGACCCTTTTCTAACCCTTCTTCTTATAAGATTTACATACTTGGTGCTTTAAACACCAAATAAAAGAAGTAAATAAGATCTTAAGGATCACCAATGTCTAACAAAGGTGACTTAAGATATACACAAGTTACTATCAATATAAAATTAACTTCAAAAGTCACTACTAGAAAGAAAATAAGGTTGTATAAACCTTAATAATAATCCTTTTAACAGATCTTTTCTAAACTAACAATCCAATCACATTCTATAATCAATAAAATCCACTGATATAACTTTCATTTAGTTGAGTAGTAAATTGTACATTAAATATACATGTACAATTTTTTCACATAGTAGCCGAACCACAACACGACAACGTTCTTATCTTGTACCAAAAGAAAGAGATTTAGCTTTTGATTAATAAAAAACAATCCTCTTGAAGCCAAAGTAATTTCATCTTCTAACAATGAAATCAACATTGATTATTGATTCAACTTTTCTCAAGTAAGTCCAATCAAATATATCTTTAAATCCTCTTGTTTATAAAATTAAAAATAATTCATCTAAGTCTCATGATACTTCCAAGTCCAAGTTCAAGAATAATTTATTCTATTTCAAAAGACATATTTGTAATTGTAGATCAATTCACCAAGATGGCCCATTTTGTATCATGTATAAAATCTATTACATGTGAAGAAACAGTTAAACTCTTCTTTGATAATATCTATTGCTATCATAGATTATCAAGGAATATTATATCAAATAGAAGGATGGAATTTGTATCAAGATTTTAGAGGACCCTTTTCAAAATATTAAAGGTGGATATAAAACTATCTTCAATTTTTTACTCTCAAATTCATGGACAATCAAAACAAATAAATCAAGTTTTGGAGCAATATTTGAAATGTACCATCAACTATCATCAAGATGATTGGACTGTTCTCTTGTCATTGGCAGAATTTGCTTATAATAATTTAGTACATTCTTCTATCCAACAAATTTTATTCTTTGTCAATTATAGTTATCATCTATGATTTGATACTTTTGACTTTTTAAAAGCTAATAATCTTACAATAAAAAATTTGACAAATTAATTGTCAGAGCTACATACCACAATGAAGATACAATTAAAAGAAGCTCAAGAACAAAAAAAGATCAATGCATATGTCTATTACAAAGAACAACTTCAATTTTATGTAGGCAATAAAGTATGGTTATTTGTCATAATATCAAGACTATTCATCTTTGAGACAAATTAGATTATTGTAGACTTGGACCATTTTTTATTTATAAATAGATTAATCCAATTATTTATTAATTATGCCTACTAAAATCTATAAAGATCTATCTTGTATTTTATGTGTTACTATTCAAGTCATATAAGACAATGGATATACCAGGAAGAAGACAAATGCTAGTATCTCTTATAGAAGTAGACAAGAATAAAAAATTTGAGGTGGAAGAGGTCTTAGATTCAAGGTGGCACTAAATCAATTGGAATATCTTGTATATTGGTGCGGATACGATATTAGTGAATGTACATGGGAGCCATCTAAGAATCTAGCAAATGCATTAGCAAAAATCAATGTGTTTTATTGACAACATTTATCAAAATCAAGATAAAGAGTTAAGAAAATCTTTACTATAAAATAAAATAGGTTTAATAGAGATTTCATTCTATCTTGTATCATTGTTTGCTATTTTTTTAAATTTATTCATATCAAAGAGATAGAGAATCAAGAAACCAAAGAATTTAGTTTAAGAGCCATTGTTTGCTAATTTACTAAACAAGACATTATAACTATCACAACCTTCAAGATATCAAAATAGAGATAAAGATCCTCAAAAATGACGTGTTGTTTTACAGATTGATAGCGAGATACAATGTGTTTGATATCATGACCTTAGAAGAGACTCCTAAAGTTTGATGATACTTTTAGAGGTAGAAATTACTTCTAATGGTGTTTTAAATGTTTTTTTTAAAGGAAGTTATGAAGGCCTCAATAATGATCAAATAATAGGGTGGTCCTCTTATCCTAGTATGAGATACTATTGATGCCTGAGAAGACCTATCAATTATCTTTGAAGGAAACAAAGATCAAAATATATTGCAAATATAACTTGGCACATCTTAGACTTCCTTAACATGTAATCACCATTCTTTGTGAAACTTGTTCTTAGAAGGGGGGATAATATCATAGAAATAAGATTTATGCCAATAATTATCTAATTAATATAGATAGGTAGAAATAAATAAAAATAAATTAATTTGATATTATCTTATAGAGAAATTTTTTTAGAAGCTTTGTAGATACGGATTCAACTTTATATATGTTTATAAGTGATTGATAGGTGAGAAATTTGGCCAACAAACTAGCCACATATTGTCACGGATACAAGATAGCAGGTTAGCAAAGAAATAAAGAGAAGATTTCAGAACTAGAATAATTTCAAGAATAAAGAACTGGATGGACAATAATTGTTAAAGAACTAGAAGTTAGAAGCCACAACACTTAGCATCAGCAAGGTTGCACACAAAGAGAAGTGCGGAATGAGATAGCTCTCACTTCCAACACCCTTTACTTATAAGTGGAGTTCACATCCAAAGTACATAGGCTTCATCTACATTCATCTAAAAGCCAGCCGCCTAACGAGACCCTAAATCCAGCCGCCTGTCAAGACCTTAAACCTAACCGCCTGTCGAGACCCTAGCCGCCACTTAATCCCTAGTTGACTTTTGACTATTAGAAACTTACTATGGTTAAACTCCAAGTAACTCTTTCTTAAACTTTAACACTCCCACTTTTCTAATTGTCAAAAGGCTTTTAAGCCTAATGCCTTTATCAACTCGTGGTGTCTATCCTTCACTAATGCCTTTGTAAGTACATCAGCAAGCATCTCTTTTGTAGTACAATACTTCATACCTATTATACCATCTTCAATCTTCTCTCGTATGAAATGATGTTGAATATCAATGTGCTTCGTTCTTGAATGGTGCTTTGGATTCTTGGCAAATGCAAGACATCCTTGATTGTCACACATTATTGGAGTTGCTTCTGTTTGCACTAATCCAATGTCTTCTAAGAGTTGCCTTATCCAACAAGCCTCCATTGCACAATGACTTGCTGCCATGTACTCAGCCTCCATGGTTGATCTTGCAATGGTAGGTTGTCTCTTGCAATTCCATGAAATGACTCCCACTCCAATAAAGAACACATATCCCGTTGTGGATCTTCTATCATTTACATCTCCAGCCCAATCCGCATCGCAATAACCTTGCAAATCAATGTTCTTACCACCAAGGCATAATTTGAAGTCTTTAGTACCTTTTAAGTACCTCAATATCCTCTTTACCGTTGCCCAATGCAAAGGTCCAGCCTTAGACATGTGTTGGCTCACAACACTCACCGCATATGCAAGATCCACTCTTGTGGCCACCATTGCATACATAAGTGAGCCAACTGCTGCCTTGTATGGAATACTTTGCATCTCACCTTCAACTTGAGCAAACTCCTCATCCGTGAGCTTCATCAACTTCAAATTTGCCTCCAAAGGTGTTCCAATGGGCTTACACTCCTCCATGTTGAATCGTTTCAACACTTCTTCAATGTACTTGCTTTGACTCATTGTAATGGTCTTGTTTTCACGATCTCTTATGAACTCCACTCCTAAGCAATAGTGGAGTTCTCCCAAATCACTCATTTCAAATTCTTTTTCTAATATGGCCTTCATCCAATTCAACTTTTTCACATTGTTAGCCAAGATGATTAAATCATCAACGTAAAGGATTACAATCAATAGGAACTCTTGAGATTGCATCACATACATGGAATGATCTGCCTCACTCCTTACAAACCCTTCATTCACAAAGAATGTATCAATCCGTTGGTACCATGCCCTTGGTGATTGCTTGAGTCCATACAATGATTTCTTCAACTTACAAACAAGATGTTGTTTGCCTTCTTCAACATATCCTTGAGGTTGATCCATATAGATGTCTTCTTCCAACTCTCCATTCAAGAAAGCCGTCTTCACATCCATTTGATGCATCTCCAAGTCCATTGCTGCCCCAATTGCCACAATGGTTCTGATAGTGGTGAATTTAGCCACGGGAGCATATGTCTCATTGAAATCAACACCAGCAACTTGTGAATATCCTTTGGCAACTAATCTTGCCTTATATCTCACAACATTGCCCATTGCATCCCTTTTGGTTCTAAATACCCACTTACAACCAATAGAAGATCGATTTGGTGGAAGTTGAGTCAATTCCCATGTTCTATTGTCCATGAGAGATTTGTATTCTTCTTCCATAGCCTTCTCCCACTTGATAGCATCTGTGGACTTCATTGCATCACATAAAGACAATGGATCAGCAAAGAGTGCAACATTGGCATGTTCTTCACTTACTTGAGGAAAAATGTGGTTCTTCCACCATTCACCAAGTGGTCTTCTTTCCCTTATAGGATATCTCCTTTCATTTGAAGAAGAATCACCTTCATGTACTCCAACCACTCTTCCAAGCTTCTTCTTTCTTAAACTTTGTCTTTTCTCACTCAAAGGTTGATACTCCTCATCATCATCGTCTTCAACATCTTCATTTCCTTCACTGTTGGTCTTAGGAATCAAAGAGACTTTCTTCTCCATCTTCTTTAGCTCTTCACCTTCATTCATGTCTCCACTATCTTCATTGTCTTCATCTTCTTCTTCTTTCTTTGCTAGATTTAAAGATGTGTCCACAAACACACCATTACTCCCACTTGGACACATCTCCAAGTGCTCATAAGCACTCTTATGCTCAATAAACTCAACATCACGACTTTTGATGATCTTCTTGGTATCTAAACACATTAGCCTATATGCCTTCGTACCTTCACAATATCCAACAAATACACATTTTGTACCTTTTGCTTCAAGCTTGGACCTCATACAATCTGGTATCTTTGCATAAGCAATGCATCCAAATGTCCTCATGTGTGAAACACAAGGTTTCTTCCCACTCCAAGCTTCTTGTGGAGTCATTGATGTGAGTGCACTTGTAGGGCACCTATTCCTTGTGTATACTGCATTCACCACAGCTTCCGCCCAAAATTCATATCCAAGATTTTGAGCATGAAGCATACTCCTTGCCATCTCCACAATGGTGCGATTTGCTCTTTCAGCAACTCCATTTTGTTGTGGAGTGTAAGGAGTAGACGTTTGTCTTACAATACCTTGAATCTTCAAGTACTCATCAAAATGTTTTGACAAATACTCACCACCATTGTCTGTGCGTAATACCTTGATCTTGCATTCACATTGCTTTTCCACATGTGCCTTAAACTCCTTAAATCTTGAGAAACACTCACTCTTGGCTTTAAGGATAAAAATCCACACCTTTCTTGAAAAATCATCAATAAATGTGACAAAGTACCTTGCTCCTCCAATTGATGGTGTCTTCATAGGTCCACAAACATCTGAATGCACAATCTCCAACAACTTACTTGCTCGTGTTGCTACTCCACTTGGAAATGAGGCCCTTTGTTGCTTGCCTTGAATACAACCTTCACAAGCTAGAGTCGTGGCATTGTTGTATGATTGACCAAGATCTAAGCCAACTACCATAGATTTGAGCTCCTTCATGCTTTTGGCATTCAAATGACCAAGGCGTCGATGCCAAATTCCAAACTTGTCTTCATCTTTTGGAAATTCAGCAAATGCTGCTACTTCAACTCCATTCACCTTCTTACAATTGAGAATGTAAAGGTTGCCATCTCTAAAGCCCTTTAAAACATTATCTCCATCCAATGTCTTCACAAAACATCCATTCATATCAAATTGAACCTTACAACCACTTGACACAAGTTTGCTCACCGAAAGAAGATTCTTCTTCATCTTTGGCACATGTAGGACTTCTTTCAATCTGATCCTCTTGGTTTCATTCTTCACAACAATCTCCACCACAATGGAGCCAATTCCAACAGCTTGTACCATGCCATTGTCTCCTAACCAAACATTTGTTACTGGAATTTCTTCATAAGTGTTAAAAGAACACTTGTATGGAGTCATGTGCTTGGTAGCACCTGAATCAATAATCCACTTAGACATGGCAGCCATAGAAGTGCCTTCACTTGCCATGAATGCAAAGTCATCTCCTCCAAATTCATCATGTGCATTGTTAGCATTCTCTCTGTCTCCTTTCTTGGCCTTGTAGCAATTTCTTGCAAAATGACCTGATTTTCCGCAAATGAAGCAAGTTTTCACGTTACTCCTTCTATTGTCACGTTGGTTTGAATAGGTACCTTTACCTTGTCTTGAGAAGAGAGCCGAGTCTTCACTTTGATGCTCCTTTTCTTTCCTTTTGGTCACTTCATGTGCAAGTCTTGCCGTCACATAGTCCATTGTAAGCTCCTTCAACTTGATGGACTCCAATGCTACTATAAGATAGTTATAAGACTCCGGAAGGCTCATGAGCAAGGTCATGACAATATCACCATCTTCTAAAGGTTTGTCAACAATAGCTAGTTGATTTGCAAGAGCCTTTACCTTGTTGGCGTGAGCCATAAGGTCTTCACCTTCTTCCATCTTGCAAGTGAAGAATTTCCTCCTTGTAAAAAGGATGTTGGACAAGTTCTTGCTCTCATAAATGTTGCAAAGAGTCTTCCATGCTTCCGCTGGTCCTTTGCAATGGATAATGTGTGAAAAGTTGGCTTCATCCACATTTGTGGCAATCATGCCAAAAGCCTTCTTTTCACGTCTTTTAAAGTCCTTCTTCTCCTTAATACTTGCATCTATGCATGGAGGGTCTTCACTTTCATCTACAATGTCCCAAAGGTCCAAAGATGCCAACAAAAGCTCCATTTTCACCTTCCAGTGATAGAAATTGTCACCTCTAAACTTCTCAATCACTCTCAAACCTTCACCCTCACTAGAAGCCATTTCTAAGAAGTAGTGTATCAAAGAATATTGAGAAAAGAAGTTCCTATGTGATCTAAAATCACAAATTTGCACTAGCAGAAACTCAGAATATCCTCTTGTGAACAAAAGAGTGATTTTTCACTCAAAGCACTCTTAAGTGATCTTCTAAAGCTTCTAATCAGTATATGCACTCTTATGAACCTCTCAATCAAGTTCTTTCACTCTTTCAACTCACTATTTAATGAAATGCAGAAGGTTAATGAAACAGTTTCAATAACACATAAAGACACTATCAAGGTCTTTCACAATGGTCTTAAACTCACTATCAAGGAGATAAGAACCCACAAAGCAATGTTAGAGATCTCTAAGCTTACAAATCAGAACCTCCTCTTGTCATAACATAAGCTAAGATCATACAAATTCTAACATTAGCAAACACCATAAGACCTATTCCGCACAACAACAAAGACTTCATAAAACTTCTAAAACTCACAAGCAAATGTGAGTGGGCCCATAACCTGTTAAAGAACTAGAAGTTAGAAGCCACAACACTTAGCATCAGCAAGGTTGCACAGAAAGAGAAGTGCGGAATGAGATAGCTCTCACTTCCAACACCCTTTACTTATAAGTGGAGTTCACATCCAAAGTACATAGGCTTCATCTACATTCATCTAAAAGCCAGCCGCCTAACGAGACCCTAAATCCAGCCGCCTGTCAAGACCTTAAACCTAACCGCCTGTCGAGACCCTAGCCGCCACTTAATCCCTAGTTGACTTTTGACTATTAGAAACTTACTATGCTTAAACTCCAAGTAACTCTTTCTTAAACTTTAACAATAATAACAACTAGATCTAGAACAAGAGATTAGATTGATATCAAGAATAAGAGACTAGATTGATATTAAGAACAAGGCAACTCTTTGAATTGCTCCAAGACTTGTGTTTGCAAGATTGAGGTGCTCCTTTGTCTTGCTTCTTATTTATATTACAAGGCCTATGTCCTATTGGACTTTTTAAGAGTATCTTAGAAGATTTTAGAAGCTTGAAGAAGATTTTGGAAGATTCTAAAAGTCTATAGAAGGTTGTAGAAGATTTTAGAAGATTTTAGAAGATTCTTGAAGACTATAGAAGATTTTTAGAAGACTAAAGAAAATTCTAGAAGGTTCTAAAAGATTTTAGAAAGCTATAGAAGGTTCTAGAAGACTATGAAAAGTTTTAAAAAGTAATAACTTAAAACATGTCTATGACATCATCTCCTATATTAGACACGGTGTCATGATAGAAAAAATTTGCCTCAAGAAAGCACTGTGCTTCTAGTTGTCACTAATTACTCAACTAAGATCCAAGTATAATAAAAATCTCAAAATTTATATAAAGTCTCATTCATAGGGCTATTACATCCAATATACAAGTCTTATTTCATCAAACCACTCAAAACATAATAAAATATTCTAAACCCTCATTCCCTTGTAGGAAGGGAATTTTTCCCGAACTTCAACAATCCATAACTTTTAATCCAACTATCCAAATCTATTCCAAATTTATATGAAGTATTGATGTATTCTTCAAAAATGTCACCAAAAATTTAAACCATTGATTCATTATCAGTCTTTAGATATCCTCAAAACCCTAGTAGTAGCTTCAAATCCTTATTTATAAATACATCCATACTAAATTCTTCATATCTCACTATCTAAAAGTCCAAATGCTATGAAACTTTGATGTATAGCTTTTTAGCATAATAATACACCTTCTTAAAAAGTTTGAGACAAAAATTCGTCTAAAAACTCAAGATATGGTAAACTCCATCACTATCAACAAAATGGCCTATTTATTGCCTTGGAATTTGATTTGCTGTCTTTGACTCCTAATATCTCATTCTTTAAAATTTCAAATGTAATAATTCTTCCATATTAAATGTTGAACTTAAAATCACCTCTCTAATTTCACCTTCTAATTTCCAAAAGCTCTCATATAATTCCTCTAATCCTCAAAAGAGTGACAGCATGTGCTATTTGTACATCTTTACTTCAAGTGCCTACTCCTCCCTTATAAAAATTCCAAATTTCTTGATTTTTACACCAAAAGTATAGTATAAAAAACAAGCTTTGTAATCCTAGTCTTTGAATTTCAAATGGCCTCCTTGAAGTTGCCAAAATCCTTGTTCTTCTTGCAAGTAGCCTCCTCAAAGCCTATTGGGCATAACAATTGACCAATAGGAATGAAGAACTTCACCCCTTGTCTTCATTCATTCATTTTTTATCTTCATCCTTCTAAATAAGCCTCTTAGTAGTTTAATTTTTCATCTTTAGACCTCAATCTTCTCTCAAGGCTTCATATTAAATATTTAAGTTCTATATAATTTAAATCCTATAATCAAATTAAATAAAAATCTAAAATAAAGTTTCTTATATCAATTCCCTTTAATTTACTTTTCTAACCATTCTAACATATACCAAAATTTATGAATATATTTTTTATTTTGACTAATTTTTATATATTGTAAGTAATTACAATACAACAACAAATTTTATGAAGAGCCAAAGCGATTTGATGATCAAATCACATATGTAAGAAATATAGAATTTGTTGGAATAGCGAAGCAACATATTTTGTCTTATGTTCATTGGTTATTGATTCAACAAGATCCTTGACATGGCATCAATGACCTCCAAATATAATCTCTATTAAACCAATGTCCCATCCAAGAATTTATCTTTTATTACAACTTTCAAAACATCCTCTGAATATAATTTCTAGTCCTCTTAAATTCACCCTTCCAATGTTAAGGAGTATTACCAAAGCTCAGGCATTTGAATCAAGATTTTTGTGATGAGGGCATATCTCCAAAGACTCCAAACGTGGCCTTACTTGATATTAGAATATTCCATCTTCGCCTTATCCATATTCTTCAAATCCAGCAGCTTGTGAAAGTTACAATGGTTCCCTAATCGCTTGTATGGCAGAAGAATCTTCTGACTCTTGTTCTTGCAATTCACTTGAAACGCAAAGATTTGATATGATAACTGATAAACTTCTAGCAGGATCTATTCTATCTTAGAAAAAATACAAGTGCAAGTCTTAGTGTGGTTTTTTTTTTTTTTTTATATTGGTCTTCTATTGTTGATAGAAAGCTTCATTTAGAAGCTAAGAGGTGTTGCTGTCCACAAAATCTTCAATGGCAATTGAATCTAGGATTTTTAGGATATTATTGATGGAATTTATAAACTTTTTTTGATATATTCTTGAGGTTATTTGAAGATTCTTATGTTCTTTTGCTAACTCCATAATCCTTCTAATAGATGAAATATTCCAATCGTCCATGTCTTATATGCAAATCTAATATTTCATCCACTTTGTATTCAAGTTCTTGATTGACTTCAATTGAAGTTGGTGATAGAAGAGTTCTTCCAACAATATTTGATTTATAATAAGTTTTTAAAAGCAAGGCATGAAAGATTAGATGAATACGCATGCCACTTGGTAGTTCAAGATGAAAACTTACTGGATTTACTTAGTGTAGAATTATAAAAGATCCAAGTCTTTGATAGTCTATTTTTCGTGATGGTCGATTCGTTTGTATATTTTGTCGGAGTAATCAGACACAATCTCCTACCTTGAAATTTGGTTGGTTCTTGCGATGAATATCTACATAGTCTTTATATCAATCTTAAGCCATTTGTAATTGAAATTTTAATTCTTCATAAATGGCTTTTAAATAAATAGCTTGATTTTTTGCAACAAGGCTTTTCATATTTTCAATTTGGAATGAATTTGCTCTCAAGTGGTATCCATAGTTTGAGAAGAATGGAGTTTGTTTTGTTGAAGAATGTTTGGAATTATTGTATGCAAACTCAGCCAATGATAGAAGGTCCATCCAATCATCTTCTTGGTAATTTGTACTGTAACAAAGATATTGTTCCAAGATCTGATTTACTCGTTCTGTTTAATCATCGGTCTAAGGATGATAAGCTGATGAGAGGTTGATCTTGACCTTCAAAAGTTGAAATAGTCCTCTCCAAAAATTTGATACAAATTGTGGTCCTAGATCTAAAATAATTTAGAAGGCCATGTATTCAATAAATATTATTTATAAAAAGCTTGGCTATTTTCTCTCTGAAAATAATCTTATTATAAAGGATAAAATGTGCCATCTTGATAAGACGATCTACCACTATAAAAATTGAGTCTTTTCTATTTAAAATTGGGAGGTCTGTAATGAAGTCTATAGATAATAATTAGGATGGGCCCTTAGGAATTGGAAGGGGTTGAAGAAGTCCATATGGTTGGTATCTTGGAATCTTTGCTCGGGCACAAATTTTGCATGATTGAATGAATTCTTTCACCAATTTCTACATTTGAGGCCACTAATAGTCTCTTGATAATAATTCCAAGGACTTATTGAAGCCAGAATGTTCAACTGCTAGAAGATCATGTCATGCTTGAAGAATTTGAAGTCTTGTAGGGCTTGGAGGAATATATAAGAGACCTTTGAAATATAACAATCCATCCTCAAATTTGAAATTGTTATTTTCTTCCACATGTATATTTTTCAGATATTGCCAAATATTCTCTATAAATGGATTTGTCTTCATTACTTTCTAGATTTTCATCTTGAAAGTTATATTTATATAGGTAGATATCGTCAATGTCTTCAAAAGCAAATTGGATGGCTTCAATATGATTGATTTTTGTTGATTTAATATAATATCTCTTATTCTTGGCGTAAGATATGATCATTGAGAAAGGACATCTAGTTTTTCTTGAAGTTTTCTAAGATGATATGTAATCACAAAATCAAATTAAGATAATGACATGCTCCATCGTGTTTGTCGGTGATTCAAAACTCGAGCACTCATAAAATATTCCAAATTTTTGTGGTCGGTATATACCATGATCTTGTATTGAGTTCTCTCTAACAAATCGCACCACTCTTCAAAAGCATCAATAATTGTCAATAGTTCTTAATCATGGATCTCGTAATTAATCTCTACAACTGAAATTTTTTGAAAGCGGAATGCTATTAGATGTAGTTGACTATCATTACCAATTTGAGAGAGTAAAGATCCAAGTGCAAAATTTGAGGCATCCATTTCTAGAATGAATGGTTTTGTTACATCTATATGGACAAGTATAGGAATTGAAGTGAAAGATTCTTTTAGCTTCTTGAATGCTTCTTCAATCTTATCTTTCTAGATAAATTTGTCCTTACTTAAAAATTGTATTAATGGAGCCGCAATCTTGGATAGTCTTTGATGAAGATTCTATAAAAATTTACAAATCCCAAGAAATATTCTATTTTTTTAAATTAATGATGATTGTTTTCATTCTATGATAATTTTTATCTTTTTTAGATTGATAAAAATTCCAATTTTAGAAGTAATATATTCTAAAAACTTGACTGATAATTGATGGAAAGAACACTTTTCCAATTTGGCATACAATCCATTTTTTTATAATTTTTCCAATACCTTACGTACATAATGTTTGTGTTCTTGTTCATTCTTAGAGAAGATTAAGATATTATCCAAGTATATGACTACGAAGTCATCTAAGTATTCTTGTAAGATATCATTCATCATATGTTGAAAGATTACAAGTGTATTTGTAAGTCCAAAAGGCATAACATTGTACTCAAAATGTCCATACCTTGTACGAAATGTTGTCTTCCATTGATCTCTTTCTTTAATCTTGACTAGGTTGTAGGCGCCTCTCAAATCAATCTTTGTAAAGATCTTTGCCTGTCCTAATTGTTCCAATAATCTTGAGATTAATGGTAATAGATAGTGATTTTTATAGTTACCTTGTTCAGACCTCAATAGTCAACATACATATGTAAAGAACCATCTTTCTTCTTCACAAACAAGATAGGAATTCTCGCAAGTGATTTTGAATGTCTAATAAAATTCTTGGCTAGATTTTCATCAGTATATTTCCATAAGGCTATAAGCTTTGTTTGTAACAGATTATAAATTGAACCAAATGGAGGTAGAGCTCCATCTTGTAATTTAATTGCACAGTCATAAGGATGGTGTTTTGATAATATATTTGCTTTTTTTTTTTCAAATACATCTTCAAGGTCATGATATTGATTAGAAATATATTGCTTCAATTGCTTTATTGGATCTTTTATTGGGATAGCATATAATGCAAATGCAGCTTCTTTTTTTACTATCTGCATAAATACATTAGTTCTAAAAAATGGAATAGCACCTTGTTTCTTCTTTAAATGTTTAGATCTTGAGGAAATCTTTCACAAACTCCAATCAATATCAAAATTATGTAGCTCAACCTAAGGGAGTCCATTGATAATAGAATTTGTTGAAAATAATTTGTGATACTTCATCTCCTAGTATCACTTCGAATAGTTGGGTTTCTTTGATAACATGTCTTGATGCAAGGTTTCGTCCATCAATGACTTCAACCGGTGTAGGATGGATCTTCTTTATAAGTATTAGATTGTGCTTGGTTGCAAAATCCTTATCTATAAAGGATGCCGAGGTTCCAGTATCTAAAAGGACCTTAGTAGAAATCTCTTGTTTTATGATTCTTTTATATACAAGAAGTATAAAATAGGATGTCAGGTTCAAAGATAAGAAGAGACTTTTTTTTGATGCTTTAGATTTAGAGGTGTCTAAGCGCAAGGTCCCTACTGTAACTAGACGTCTTCGTTTTTTGACCTTTCTAATTCAGATGTTATATCTCATGCCTTGAATTGTCTAGACTTGTTCGGACACTTTGCTGCCTTGTGATTGGGTCTCCCACAATATAGTCATAGATTTTCTTACCGACATTTAGCCTTTTTTGCTGGTGATAGTAACTTGAATTGAGTGGCATCAATTTGTATAGGTTCATGATATGTTAATGGCTTCTCCAATACTCTTGAAGTCATATCTTAATAAGTATTGTTAAAAATAAATTGCCTTTTTTGTCGTAACTCAAATAGACAATTGTCACAAGTAATGGCCTGAGTTATGAGTTCTTCTAAGCTTTCAACTCTTGGCATTGTGATCAATAGATTCTTTATATTATCCTTCAGGCCATAACAAAATCGAGTCATAAATGCCTTATCATTCCAATCAAGATCTCAAGTAAGTTGTTAAAATTTTGCGGCATAAATTGTAATTGAACATTGTCATTATCGTAGATTTTGAATCTTCCTTTCAGTCACCCTCTCTTGATCACTATCTCCAAATGCAATAGTAAATCTTTCCATAAAAGCCTCTAAATTATATAGGATCAAGGAATTCTTTTCCAACACTAGAGCAAATCATGATCGAGCACTTTCTGATAATAAGGTGTCCACAAAAGTGACTTGAGTGAATCCATCTAGATAACAAGAAGGATATAGTCATATATAAAGTTGTACTTGTTGTACAAACCTTAGAAAATTAGATCTTGTTCTATCAAATTTATCAAGTATACTAACTTTTGGCTCTTTAATGACAACCCTTGGAGCTTCTAGAAGAGTTGTAGCTTGTTTACCGCCTGCTTCGTTCAATCAAATAATCTCTTCTTGCAAATTATGAATTTCTTGCTTAGCTTCTTTGGATACTTGTTCCATTTGTAGTTTCTTTTTTGGGTTGCAAAGGAATGCCATTTCTTCTTATATAGTATCCAAAAGAGCTCAAAGATCTGTAAAAGTCGCTACTCTATTCTTTGTTTGTAAGGATGCACCTCCATTAACCTAATCTAATTCTATATTGATAGAGAAGAAATCAATCAATCATTAATGTAGTATTTTCTATACTAAAAGGAATATTTCTAAATATTTAATTTAGAGGAGGATAATGTGTAATTTCTAAAATAGAGTGATATATTTTAGGAAAGGGGTAATCCACTCTTTTTGAAGAAAAAATCAACTGCAACAAGTAAGCATAACAGTCTAGAGGGGAATAGTCCGCACTCCTCTAGAATGTAATAATATTTTGAAGAGGGATAATCCACTCTCTACTAAGAGATCAAAGCTCTAATATAATTATGTAAGCAGTCTTGCCAAAGTATCACGGATGCAAGATAGCTAGTTAGTAAAGAAACAAAGAGAAGATTTCAGAATTAGAATAATTTTAAGAACAAAGAATTGGATAGACAATAACAAGAATTGGATCTAGAACAAGAGAGTAGATTGATATCAAGAACAAGGCAATACTTTGGATTGCTCCAAGACTTGTGTTGGCTAGACTGAGGTGCTCCTTAGTCTTCCCTCTTATTTATATTACAAGGCATATGTCTTATTTGAACTTCTAAGAGTATCTTAGAAGATTTTAGAAGCTTGAAGAAGATTTTGGAAGACTCTAAAAGTCTATGGGAGGTTCTAGAAGATTTTAAAAGATTCTAGAGGATTCTCAAAGACTATAGAAGATTTTTAAAAGACTAAAGAAGGTTCTAGAAGGTTCTAGAAAGCTATAGAAGATTCTAGAAGACTACGAAAAGTTTTAGAAAGTGGTAACTTAAAACATGTCCATGACACATGTCGCATATGATTGATAGCTTGTGGAACAAGTTAAATATATGGCACACACGTAGGAAACTTGTCTTATAACAACTCTTACAGTACAAGAATTATTATTGAACAAGTTTTCATTCAAATAATCTATGGACATTGTTCAACTTCTATTTTTTAAAAAATTGATCTCTTATGTTATTTTTGCAACATCAAAATAAAACATTAATGATCCTCAAGAAGTGTGAATGTGTAATTATTATTTTTTATAATACAACCACTCACTACTTTCAATATCAAAATATGGTAGCAATGTGAACAAAAGTGGTGCTTTGACCTCCAATGCTTTAGTTTTATTGAATCAAAGAGAAGTACAACTATTGAATATATTTCAAAAACAAAACATGGTAGCAATTCAATATTATTCTATGTATTAAATAACTATGATCTGGCAAGAAAATGGAATGTCTATATTGCAAACAATATTCTCTTTAAAACAAAGCAAATTGATGCAATACTAATTCATTCCACAATCCTCTAAAAATCAGGGCAAATCTCCTACTTTTATGAAAACATTCATCCTTCGAACGTGTTTCATCCACCCGGCAGCTAAATACAACAAAACATAAATTCTAGGAAATCCAAATGGAAGCTAGAATGGATCTCAGAATAGCCAGAGGATGTAAAATCCAGGCGAGCCGTACATATGCTGCTGCAAGGGAAGAGAGGGGAGATCCGTTGGAGAGACATTCAAAATCCAAACCTCCCAACTCACCCTTATTCCACCCACTATGAACATGCCACATGTGCATCAATCTTTCAGCGAGAGTTGCGGTGTGGATGCACCCGCGACGTGCCATGGTAGATGTGTTAGATGTACGAGAAATGAAGATTTGAAGAGCGGGTGGGGGGACTTCCCTCCCCTGCACCGGATCGGAGTTCCTCCGATCGCGGTGTAGGCTCAGCAGCCTGGATGCGCTTTGCAATGGGCCGTGGTTGATGGACATAAACCTGCATTGCCTCGATCTCGCGCTCCCCATTGAAGAGCTCGGATGTGATGCCAGATGAGCTTGAGCACCCTCCCTCGGAGCGCTTCGAATGCACCGGCTGCGGGGTCCTATAAGTTTTGAGCAGAGAGTGCGGGTCAGGGGAGGATAACTGCGGACGATGACCTAATGAACGAGAGGATGAGTGTTAGCTGGAGGAAAGCGTTGAGTTGATAGCCTTGTTCTGTTTTCAATCTTCTTACCCTTGTAATTTATTTTTCATTTTTTCAGTGAGGGGTTCGTGCATGTGTTAGTTGGTGTTAAGGAGGTGGTGAGGGAGAGGTGATTGATGTGGAGGCGGTGGAGGGCGAGGTGGAGGGAAGTGGGAGGCCTAGAAGAAGGAGAGGAGGCAATGTGGAGGGGGACGACGAGCGGAGGAGCGGTGCTGGAGGAGTTTTGGAGCGGCATCAAGAACGGGTGGGAGGTAAGACGCGATTGCGATTGCGATTGCGATTCGGGGGTGGCAATTGGAGATGCTGCATTGATGTGCGGCAGATCATTGAGAGGCTTTGTGAGGTGGTGATGGCATTGCGTATGAGGGACTGCGGTTTAGGAGAAGCGCCAGCGCTGGTGTCTTGAAGAGAAGGTGTATGGTTTTAGGGGTGAAGTAGAGCAGGTGCTGCTAATTGATTTTGGGGAAAAATGGTCGCCGCAGTAGCGTCTTCGTCCCCACCTTCTTCTGTAGCAAATGTTCAGGAGACGAAAACAGGAAAGAAAAAAGAACCCGTACATGTACAGAATTATGGAGGGCTTCCTCCGACAGAGAAGGTCAAAGTGGTGCGTAAAGCGCGAACCATGGAGATCACATCACGGTACAAGACCGCAACTACAGCTTCTCCTACTGTAACCACACCTGCCAGTCGCCGTCCCTCACCCCTTATGAAATCATCCCCGTCATCTCGCCAATCGTCTCCAGCTCGAAATCGGAGCACTAGTTCTGGTTCCAGTAACGGTACGAAAGGAGGTTCAGAAAGCCACCTCCGGTATCCATCTCCTAACACGGGGCGTAGTAGCAATACACCAGAACTCACAAAGCGTGCCTTCTCGGCGGAGAGGACGAGACGACCATGGCCTGCTGTCATTCCATCGGAGATCAAACCAGTCTCGACGGTCTCCTCATCGGTCGGACTCGCTTCCAGCACCAAAGCTCGTCCGCAGTCCAGAGCCCCTGAATTGTGGCCCTCCATGTCTGCAGCCAAGCAGAGTTTGGACACCAACAGCGAAAGTGCGAGTGATAGGAGTGACTGTCAATCAGAGGGGGGAAAGGAGAAAGATCTATCTAGCAAAGTTTCAAAGCATACCCCAAAATCTGCAGGAAACGGAACTGTGAACGGAAATATATCTGGGTCTCCATCTCTGAAAGGTTCCCCTATGCGGCGTCAGAGCATTGATCAGTCCGAGAATGCGCGACCTACAGAGAATTCTCATTCCAAACCAGACCAGCAGAGATGGCCTGGCATGAGTACAGGGAAGGTCTTAAGTACATCCATGAATAGGAATTCTGATCTTGGTGTGGACAAGGAACGGCCTCTTGCACGATCGTCGGCAATGACAACACAAAGTCGTCTTGGAACCCCTTGTTCACGAATAAAGGCCACCCTTTCTCGCAGTTATAGTCGATCTGGTGACTGTGAGGGGCCTGTTGCACCGTCTGGTCAGGTAGCGCTAAGGCGCAACCCTACTCCCACTAGAAGTGGAGCGGGGACGACGGGGAGTGCAGCCCGGGAACCTGTGATCAGCAATAATTGCAATGGTAATGCCGATGCTGCCCATGTAAGTGGAAATGGTACAGGTGCAACAGACCACGCTACACATGCCCGCCGACTTTCACAGGAATCTGTTGCGACAGTCGATTCACTTTCTACACCTGCTGAAACTATGTCGGATGCTGAGAGCGTGTCTTCGGCTGGTTCTGCACCCGGAAGTCGACATGTTCGGGGAACCACTGTGCCTGCTCGTGTGTGGCAGGAATCGAACAACAGATTACGACGGCTCTCTGAAGGGGAGCGAAACCGGACATCTGACGCAGCTGATCTTCCAGTGATTGCCATTGCCCCTGTGAAGACATTCAGACGCATGAAGGTATTGCCTCACCAATCTGCTGCGAGTTTGCTCATGAATCAGAGTATGAATCAAAGCATGAACGGGAGCACGACATCTGCGTGGGCGCTCTCTCCTGGTCGGATGTCAGGTTCTGCCCCATCAACCCCACACCCGCCTTCTTCACCTTCACATTCGAAGGGTACGTCACCACTAAGGGGATTGCCTAGTCCGCAGAGGTCACGACCTGTGAATGTAGCAGCTGCAGTATTGGCAGGCACTGCTCGTAATTTAGGAAGCACCACATTGAACTTCGGGATTGATGGTCGAAATAGAGGGAAGAAGGCTTTGACACAGCAAGAAGAAGCCCAGCTCCTGAGGATTCTTCACAATCGGTGGCTACAATGGCGTTTTGTGAATGCACGAGCTGAAGCAGTTATGAGTTCGCAAAAAGCAGCCGCCGAGGTACACGATAGTCCCACTGCCACACTCTTTTTACAATCTGATCTAGTTGGAATCTATTGTGTAGTTCACTCGCGATTCATGGCTTATGTGGACTTCTTTTGCACTCCACTTATACTAATCTTAGTATCACCTATGCTTTGTCTATTTATCTCTGAATTGAGGAATTCTCTTCGCTCATATAGCCAGCATGGTGTCTCCTGTGTCGAAGTTGTTTGGATGAAGCTAGCTGCATAAAATACATTTATATTCCTTAGATTTTTCTATGTATTGTAAACAAAAGATCAACGTCGAATAGCTACGAGCAAGCCGACCTTATCTCTCTCAAGTCCTATCACTGTGATGTCGCTTCTTTTAAATCTCCATTCAAGTAGATACTCTACTCGTATGCTGACTGTAGTTTTTAACTTTTTGGCTTCGGATTACAAATCTCTCATTTTGCCACTCTTCTGCTCATTTGCTTGGAATAGACGCTTTTATGTAAGCCCCTTCTACTTGGCAGCTGAACTTAGGGCTGAAACATTCTGCTAGATAGTCCTGTTGATCAAGTCCTTTGTAGTCTCAGCGTGGACATCACTTTGGAAACTATGCTCCTAAGTTCTATGCTTCTAAATCATATGCTCCCAAGTCAAGAACTGATTCCGAGCCCTGTCACGAGTTGCTAATCTGAAGGAATATTGCTTAGTTTTGATACTAACAGTTACATCCTCTTGATTGGGAGAGCTGCATGATTTTACGTCATTTCATGCATCAGACTGATGCATGATTTATACCAATGTCATGTGACAAAGCTTAATTTAAATAAATTAGTACTTTAGATTACATTGTCGTGTCAGCTTAAGCCATACATTTTATATATCTGTGCTCTTTGTACAAGCTATTATTCCATGTTTCATTGAAGCTAAAACCTGGGAGTTTGATTCTATATCTTTTCTTTGTGGTTACAACTGAAAGGGTCTTTTCATGCAGAATTAAAATTATAACTGGTGGTCACTTTTACAGACCATATCAAATCGTTTTAATTTTGCCTTTAAAAGGTGATTTGTGCTCTGATTGAATTGGGAGGGAAGGAGGGGGGGGGGGGATTGTGCACCTTATGTACGCTTTTTGACATCCAATTCGGACCTTGCAGAGGCAGCTGTTCAATGTGTGGGTTAAAACAGCGGAGTTGCGCACTTCAGTAGCTATGCAGCGAATTAAACTCCAGCAAGCACGGCTGGCTCACAAGCTCCGCACTATACTGTCCACACATGTAAAAAATGGTCACTTGTGCCAATTCACAGTTCATACTGCGGTGTTTTTAAAATGTATTTGGAGCTTCCAACATGCGATCTCCACATCATTGAATTCATCGTTTATATATTTTTGAAGATCTTGTACTTTGTCGTCTGAACTGAACTTCTCAAGCTCCAGTATTGTCGAGGTTATAATGAGGCTGAGGTTTCTCTTGCAGGCAACCTATTTGGAAAATTGGGAAATCTTAGAGGAGGAGCACTCAAATGCACTAACGGGATGCATGGAAGCTCTAGAATCTGCAATTTTGAGAGTCCCAGTGACAGGAGGTGCTCGAGTAAGGAAGCTGTTACTTCTATCTGAGTAAATGTTGGCCTTTTCATGCATGGCCTTTTTTACTTCTTATGAAGGTTACGCTTATTTTTTTGGATTTTTTAAAAATTCTTTTTGTTATTTTATTATTTTGTTTTTCCTCTTCCGTGGTATTTTGAGATTTTGTGAGCTTCTCTGTCTCCATCTCTGATGCTTCCGAGACCCCTTATGTGAATTTTTAGGCTGATGTGCAAGCCATAAAGGAAGCTCTTAACTCAGCTGTAGATGTGCTCAATGCGGTTGAAGGCTCTGTGCATTTCCTTTTACCTAAGGTGAGACTGTCTTTAAGCGAACTCAGTTCTAATCGTGGGGGAGATGTACTGAGTTTTCACAAGAATATGCATAAAATTCATAGCTCAATTCCAAGTGAGTTTTTGAAGTGTTTCCGTGTTCCTGAGGTAGCGTACATGCTACACAATGCTTCTATGTACATTCAGTGTGTGTGGGTAGGTTTATCCACATAGTTTGAAACTGGTCAAAGCATTCCCTGATTGTCAATCACTGTGCAGACACAGAACATGGACGCGCTATTATCACAGTTGGCTGAGACAGCAGCACAAGAGAGGGTTTTGCTAGAGGAATGTGGAGATCTCTTATCTGTAGCTGCTTCTTTGGAGGTGTACAACAGTAACAACTCTTTTCTCATTTCACCTGAGTTTTACCTGTCTATGTATGATATGAAGCAGATTCTTTAAGCATGAAAAATTTCAGTTTCAACCTTGAAAAACTTCAATTGTCGAGATCATCATGTTTCTATTTATTGATCAGTTCTTGTTGTTCGTTGATGGTTGAGCAGGTGGAGGAGCGTAGCTTGCGCACACATCTGATCCAATTGGAAAATGAAAGACGAAGGGATTTATGAAGCTGCACCTGCAGACGTTGGATTAAGGATGTCTACCTCTTCTTACCTGTCACACCGTAAGGGTAATCTCGTGTGCCTGATTACTCAAAGATCAGCATCGATCCCCGATCGTGCTGCCCCTTGCTTAGGAGAAGCCTGCCCAGCTCGGACAAATGCAAGTTTACTAGGATGAGAACCCGACTGCGTGAGCTTCTTCTGCAGAAGGATTTGTGTAGAGAAACTGGAAAGTGGTTTTGTAGCCGGGTCGCTTTTATAAACCCATCGTCCGTCTATGAAGCTGAAGGCAAGTGCCGGAAATGCACGCTCTTATACTGTTTGGTCTCATTTTCGCCATTCAGAACAGTACTTATGTGAAATACGCCGATCAACAGATGCCGTTCTTCCCTGAGTGCAGGCTTTTAAGTCGTACTTCAGTATTCTTGTCATTCTTACTGTCGCTTATTGCAAAATTAGCTGTTTTCAAAGTGAAGAACAATGGAGTTATTCTTGCCCTCGGTGTATAGCTGGTTGCTAGAAAGATTCTCATATCAGTCAGGCTTTGCGAATGGCCTAAGTGGTGCCATGTATCTTCGTTCTTTACGAAGAACGCCATGTGAGGAGCCCATTCTTTCCTTTCTGTTTTATATTGCAGTATTGTGCCCTCTTGTGTACAGTGGGGTGACATTCAAATTGGCGTTTTTGCAATTCCATGGATAGTGTCCACTCTGCTGTCAACTTTGACGCCCTCCTGAGGGCTGAAAAATTGTTAGTTTACCATGAATTTTTTGGCACAAGATCATCTCTATGTTGAAAACATGTGTGCCAAATTTCAAGACCAGGAGATGAATACAAAAAAAGATATTCAAAATCTACCAACATGGGGTAGTTGTGAGAAAAGTTTCACAGCTACCAACTTTGACACCCTTTGAAATTTTTTTATTTGCCCATGGAATTTTTGGCATGAGACCATCTCCTTGAAGATGTGAAAAATTTCAAGGCCAAAAGATACATGGAAAAAAAGATATTCAAAATCTACCAATGTGTGTAACTACAAGAAACAATTTGAAGGACATATTGAAAATGTCAAAATATCTTTGACACCTCGTGCTCCTGCATTGAACTTATCCATGTGACACAACCCCTAAATATAAATGCTTCTCAAAAAAATCTGTAACATCTACATGTAGAAGTGTAGAATTGTTTCATCGAGAAGAATCCACTTGGTTATAAATTGTGCATCATATATGCATCATGAAGTTTTCTCCTCTAAATATCAATTAAGCACTGTTATATAAAGGGAATGTTGTATGTGATTTCTGATATATTGAATGTTGGGATGATAATGAAAATAGAGAGAGTGTTATGTGTGATGCATGAGTGATGCATGAGTATTGCATATTGGTTGAGTTACATAGACTGAGTCATGTGATGCATGAGTGTTATATGAGTAGAGTTATGCAAATGGGCGAGTTATACACATAGGTTGAGTTATTCACATGGACTAATTTATACATATGGGTTGATACATTCACATGGATTGATTCATTCATATAGATTGAGTTATGCATATGAGATAAGGCACATGGGTTGAGTGATGCATGAATGCTTGTTAATGAGAGTTAAGATCTTATTAGTATTGTGAAAGAAAGTGCATGATGGCAATTTTAGATGAAATTTGTGCTCGCATTATAGATATGAGTGAGGGAGAGAATATAAGAATTCACATTATAGCCATTGTTGGAATTTCTATTAAAACAGTTTAGAGGTTAGTGAAAAAATTCAAAGAAGATGGAACTTACATGCACAAACCTTGCGGTGGAAGTCATGCTAAAAAGCTTAGTAATAGAGATGTTTGCAGTATTTTGCAATACTCAAGAACTCATCGTCGCTTGTCAATTTCAGAGATTACCAATATATGCCCTACTCAAGTGTATAGACATACTATTCAAAGGCTCTTACGTAGAAGTGGCATTTCTAGTCGAATTGTAATAAAAAAACCTTTCTTGATACCTCATCACATATCTCAATAATTGACTTTTGCTCGGAAGTACCGTAGATGAAGTGTAGAAGAGTGGGAGCGTATTATTTGGACAGATGAATCTACCTTTGAAATTGGAAAAAACTCTAGACAAGTTCATATTTGGAGAATTACATATGAGCGTTATTCATCAAGTTTTATAGTTCCTACTTTTAAAAGTGGATGGACTTCTCTAATGATTTGGAGCATATTTGCTGGAGGACAAAAGTCAGAACTTGTCTTTATGCCTAAAAATCGACGTTCTGCTAAGGATTTTATAGAAGTGATCTATGATAGCGAATTGGTTCATTTTATGGATAAAGTTCTACAAGGATTATTCATGGAACATGGTGCATCCATCCATTGCAGCAAAATATGTGAAGAATGGAGACAAACATGCCTTTTTGAGAAGCTCAATTGCCCTGCAAACTCTTCTAATCTCAATCCAATCAAGAACCTCTAGAAGATTCTTAAAGATATTTTGTAATATTGCAAGGTATACCCTAGAAACTTAGATACATTGAAGGTAGTTCTTGAAAGAGAGTAGAAGTCAGTCAGTGGTACAAAGCTCCTTCAACTATGTCATTCTATGCCCTCTAGGTTACAAGTAGTGATTGACACTAAGGGAGGATATACATGTTGGTAAATTTTGAATATCTTTTTTTATATGCATCTTTTGGCCTTGAAATTTTTCATACATGTTATCAATATAGAGATGATCTTGTGCCAAAAATTTCATGGTGAAGTAACAATTTTTCAGTCCTAGGGAGGGTGTCGAAATTAGAAGTAGTGAAATGGTTTCCCCATTTGTTTCTCACAACTACACATGTTGGTAGATTTGGAATATATATTTTTTTTGTGGATCTTTTGGACTTAAATTTTTTTATACATATAATTATCAAGGAGGTGGTCTCATGCCAAAAATTCCATGGACAAATAAAATTTTTTCAATCCTTGGGAGGGTATCAAAGTTGGCAGTTGTGAAACTTTTCTTACAACTACCCCATGTTGATAGATTTTGAATATCTTTTTTTATATTCATCTCCTAGCCTTGAAATTTGGCACACATATTTTCAATACAGAGATGATCTTGTGCCAAAAATTTCATGGTAAAATAACAATTTTTCAGCCCTCAAGAGGGTGTCAAAGTTGGCAATAGAGTAGACACTATCTGTGGAATCGCAAAAACGCCAATTTGAATGTCACCTCACTATACAATATTTATTTATTGGGTCCCTGTTTTTGCACTTGTTGAGCACACCTAAGAATTTCTAAAGCATCCAAGTAATGTGGTGTCTTTGGAAGGACGACTATGAATTTGATATTTTCTGATGAGTTTCACATGAAACTCCAAACATAGTTTCTGAAGAATAATTTGATATTCAGTACAAGTTAAAGTTCAATTTTGCACAACTTTTTAATAATCTGTATAAAATTACTTGACTTTTATTGTTAAAATCATATTTCCAAGCAATCCTCAAATTAAAATTATCTAAATATGCATACAATATGAAGAATTGTAGCTGATGCCAAATACTTGTCAAAAGGCGTATTTGTACCTAGAGGGTGGTACCATTGTTGTAGATTCTTTATCCATGGATGCACCATAAAATTAGATTGTCTTCATGCTTGTCTTGTGTTCAACTTGAGTAGTGTATTTAAGGTGGTACATATTATCACAATTATATATGTTATGTATGTGGCATTTGCAACATGGTTTTCAAATATTGCAATTGAAATAATATGAGCTATATTCACATATTGGATTAAGGTGATTACATTGCTACCTACTTTATTATGCTACTCCATATAATTAATTCATTTAATGATATCAAATAAAGTAATAATTACAAACTTTACTTGAGCAAGTGAGTATTGTTACAGTGATTGGTATATATATAGTGGACTTGTGCAATAGTTTTTGAATATTTTTTGTGTTGATTGGTGGGATTGTGCATACTTGTCATTATAATATTTATTATAGACACATGAGATTTTGTTATAATAATTGGTATTTAAGATGGACTTGTGTAATGATTGTTGGGTGATTTTTGTAGATGTTGCACAAGTAATTCTTTATATATATATTTGATAACTTATGCAAAATTTATAAAGAAGAAGAATTCTCAATATTAGAGATTGCATTATAGAAGTTGTAGCTTGCTACTTGTATGAGGCTTTTAAGGTTCAAAATATTATATTTTTTTGAGGTAAGATGCTTTTATTTTTTTCACCACTGAAACTTTATTCCTATAAAATATTGTAGAATATATCAAAAGGATCTTAGCTAAAGAAGCCAATGCTTTCAATGATATCAAAGATCTTTTTTTAATTTTTAATATTCAAGATATATTCAATGGTATAAATTGCTTTGTCTTCCTAGTTTTTTTATAACTTAAAAATTTCTTAGACTTTTATTCTAATAGGAGATGAATTAAACTTTAGATTATATTCTATTTAATGTCTTGGCTTTAAGATATTATAATGCATGAGAATATAATTTGGTAGTGGTTGAAAAAATTTAGAATATTTAAATACAAAAAAAATCTTTTATTTATATTTTTTATCCTCATCTTTAATTTAAAAAATCACTTATTATCATAAGACTTCCTTATAAGAATGAAGTAGCATGTATATTATATAATTTATTAAAAGGAGTCTTTTTATTATACTATTTTGAAATATTTATTATTCAAAAGTCTATTATATGCTTGACTACCTAGAAATTTATTTGTGATATAAATATTGAGTTATAATCTAAAGTTGTTTACTTAAAAAAATATTATTTGCTAACTACTATAATTAAGTTATAAGGATGGTGACTAACTTATTTCTACTACTCTATTCTATCTTGGAACAGATGACTACATATAGATGAATGTTTTAGTTTAACTCTTCCCCTCTTTATGGATATTCCTTGAATCCAATCTTGACTAAGAAGTTATTATTGAATATGTTTAGGTTTATAGAGAAAGAGTTGATGAAATTCCTATACCTTTTAAAGCGCATTGGTGAGATTTGCGGCCAATTTTTATGTATACTCATTAATATCATAGCTCCACTAGTGAACCAGATATTTCAATTTGTCCCACCTTTGCTATGAATCAATTATCTTTTCAACCTTGTATTCTTTATGGTCTTCAATTTTGATACTAGGCGGCAATTTTTATATTTTTTTTGGAATATACAACTCTCTATAAGGTTCTAAAAGAGAAACATGAAAAATTGGATGTACTTGTATAATATATGGTAATTCTAAGCGATATGCCATTAAATTGATTTGCTTTTAGATAGGATATAGTTCCAACCTTCGATAGTCTAACTTATTGCATGGTTGCTTAGTTTTGATATTCCGTCAAAGAAGCCATATCTTATCTCCAATATAAAAAGTAGGCAATTGATTCTTAAATTTATCTATAGATATCTTGTAAGTATCTTGAGCTGCTTGTAATTGAAGCTTCAAGGTTATTTGATATTGCAATAGTTGCTTTATAAATCTTTTAGTTGTTGGATTATTATTCTTTAGTATATTCTATAAATCAAGCTCTAGATGATATCTATAGTTGGAATAAAATGGTGTTTGCTGAGTTGAAGCATGAACAGTATTATTATATGCAAACTCTGCTAATGGTAGATATAAGATCTAATTTTCTTCTTGATAGTTAATACTACATTGTAAATACTGCTCCAAAATTTAATTAACTTGTTTTGTTTGGCCATCAATTTGAGGATGGAAAGCCGAAGAAAGTTTAATATCCACTTTTAATATTTCAAAAAGATATTTCTAGAACTTAGATATGAATTGGGGTCCTCAATCAGATACGATATTATCTAATAGGCTATGATATCAATATATATTGTGAAAAAAGAGCCTTGTCATTTCTTTATTAGATGTAATCTTTTTATAAGGGATGAAATGAGCCATCTTTGTGAGTCGATCAATCACTACAAAGATGTTGTCCAATGAATTGGATGGTAGTAGATCTATAATGAAATCCATCAAAATAGAGGATCATAATTGTCTTGGAATAGGCAAGGGTTGTAAAAGTCCATAAGGGCAATGTTGAGGATTTTTAGACCTTAAACAAATGTTACAAGAGAGCACAAAGTCCTTCATTGCCTTCTATATTTGAAGCCACTAAAACTCTCGAAAAATAAGTTCCAAGGTCTAATTAAATATAAAGTAATCCACATCGGGAAAGTCATGGTGAGATTGAAGAACTCGTAATCATATTGGTCCTTTTAGGATATACAAACATTCTTCAAAATATAGAAGATCTTTCTCAAATTTAAACTTATCAACATTTTTTTTTAAGCGATGTTTGATATCAAGGGCCAAAGTATCATTAGTGATTACAGTACGTACTTCATTGAAAAAACTAGAATCAAAAGACACAGATGTAATAGTGGCACAAAGGTAAAATTGCTCCAATTTCAACAAAGTTGTATATTGTTGATCAAATGCTGCCTCTTCTACCCTTAATATAAGATATGATCTCCTCAATAGAGCATCAAACAATCCTTGTTACTTCCTAGGATAATAAATGATAACAAAGTTAAATTGAGATAGCGACATATTCTATCAAGCTTGGTGGCAATTAAAAATCTAAGCTGACATAAAATATTTTAAATTCTTATGATCTGTATATATAGTCACAGGATGCATTGGTCCTTCAAAAAAATGATGTCATTCTTGAAAAGAATCCACAATAGCAAGAAGCTTTTTATTGTGGATTTTATAATTAATTTTGACAGCAAAGAACTTTTGAAAATGAAATACAACATGATGGAGTGAATTGTCTATATCCATTTGTGAAAGTACGGCCCTTAGTGCAAAATCTAAAGCATTAGTCTCTAAGTAGAATGTTTTTATAAAGTCTGGATGCACCAATATTAGAGCTATAATAAACACTGTCTTGAGATCTTAGAATGCATTCTCTACTTGAAGCCCTCATTTTAACTTATCTTTACATATTAATTGAGTAAGAGGGATGGCAACTTGAGAGTAATTTTTGATGAAGATCCAATAGAAATTAGCAAATTCAAGAAAATATTGTATGTCTCTCATAATCTTTGAAATGGTCTATTGTATAACTGCTTCTATCTTCTTGGGATCCATTATTAAATCCTCAATAGATACGATGTACTCCAAAAATTCCATCTTAAGTTGGTGAAATATACATTTCTCTAATTTGGCATACAAACCTATATCTAATAACTTTTATAATACCAATTTGACATACTCTTTGTATTCTTCCAATTTTTTTGATTAGATCAAGATGTCATCAAGATAGATCACAACAAACTTGTTCAAATACTCTTGAAAGATACCATTCATTAAATATTGAAAGATAGCGGATGCATTTATTAGTCCAAAAGATATGACATTATATTCAAAATGTCTATACCTTGTCCGAAATATGATCTTCCATTTATCTCCCTCCTTAATCCTTATCAAGTTGTATGCTCTGCAAAGATCCATCTTAGTATAGATCTTAGCTTAGCTAAGTTGTTCAAAGAGTTCTAAGATTAATAATAGTAGATAATGATTTTTTATCGTTATCTTATTAAATCCCCGATAGTCAATACACATATGCAAGGAACTATCCTTCTTCTTCACAAAAAATATATGTGCACCTATTGGAGATTTTGAATGCTTAATGAAGTTCTTTGCAAGATTTTCATCAATATAATCTTTTAATACTAAAAGCTGATTTTGAGAAAGATTATAGATTGGGCCAAAAGGTGGTTGCACTCTTTTTTGAAGATCTATAGTACAATCGTGTGGTTGGTGCTCCGACAATATATCAGTATTTTTCTTCTGAAAAACATCTTGAAATTTGTTATATTACTTTGGAATACTTGTCGATGAAGTTTTATTTTTTTTAATTGAAGTCGCATAAATAACAAATGATGTACCTTCTTTGGTTAATCTGATAAAAGCCTTTATTCCAACAAATAAAGATTTATCAATTTGTGATTTTTTACAAATTTTTCTAGGGGTTTCTATAAAAAATGATATTCTTTGCAACTTCCAATGTATAGATGGATTGTGCTTTTCCAACCAAGACAACCTCAAAATAACAAGATTTGAAGGAGTCTTAATAATATTGAATATAATATGGCTTTTATAATCTTTAAATGACACTTTTATAGGCATGATTTTATAGATGACACTATTAGATGATAAGTGTCATCCATCTATTATCTCTATATGAATAAGTTTGGATTTTTGTACTAGAGGAATTTTATGAAGCTTAATGAATGTCTCATCTACAAAACAAGCATATGCCCCCAAATCTATCAAAGTAGTTATCTGAAGCTTCTAAGGGCCAAAATACAAAGGGATTGTAAAACAATTATCAACCTTGTGGCTTTCTTTGCCACAATATAAGTATAGACCTTTTTCTATCCAGTGCTTCTTTTCTTGTGGACTAAGATGTTTAAATCGTATTGCATCAAGTTGCATATTTTCTATTTTTAAGTGTGAATTCAAAATGCTTACTGATATAGCATGGATATGTTGGATTGCGTGTTGTCTTGTTGAAGCTTATGAACATTGATCTTGTCAACATTGAAATAAGCGATTACCACAATTTACAACTTGGCTAATGAGTTCATTGAGCGATTGTGGATCTGATAGTGATAATAACAAATCCTTCACATCATCTCTTAATTCCCAATAAAATTGGCTCATTAGGGCTTCTTCATCCCAATGGATATCGCACGCTAATTGCCTAAAATCTAATGTATAGACTGATGTAGAGCGTACCTTTTGATGTAATGCTTAGATCTTAGTTGTTGTCCAATGAGCCTTGTCATGTTTTCCATATACTTCTATAACTGCTTCCATGAAAACTTCAAAGTTACTCAAAATTGATGATCTTTTTTCAAATTAGAGAGCAAACCATGATATTGCTTGCCTTATAAGCACAGAGCCAATTAATTCAACCCCATGATTCTTTTATTAGATAAGTATTAGATTGTAGAATTATTATCAATCAAATTTGATTGACAAACCCTTGAAATTTTGAACGCTGTCGTATGACGTGGCCTTCTATCTGGGAATACACTGGGTACCTAGCTATGGAGGGTTTATTTGAAATTTGATGGCAAAATCCAACAGGTCGTTTGTCCTCAATAAAAAGGAAAAATAATACAAAAATCTCACAAAAGAGAAGTTATATATGTAAACCCTCTTGTATTTAAGTAGGTTTGTACAAAAAGGGTTCAAATTTCCACAAAAACCCTTCAAAACTTTATTCACCTGTAAGGACCTATTTCTTGCTGAAGTTTAGAGTCCAATAACTCTTCATCCAACCGTTAAATTTCTATAAAATTTAGTTCAAAGTGTAGATAATTCTCTTAAGTTTCATTACAAGAAAGAATCAACCATAAATTCATTTCCAATCGTTTGATATCTCAAATCCCCTAGCAGGTGCTTGAAACCCTAGCTCAAAGACACCCAAGCACTATTTTCCTTATATCTCACAAACCCAAAACCCTAATGCCACAAAAATTTTGCACATAGTCTTGTGACATAAGCATATACACTTTTGAAAATTTTGTGCCAAAAATCTATCAAATTACTTGGACCTTGGTAAAAATGTTCCACTATAAACTGGGTCCTTACTGCCATGGTTTATAGCACTGACTTCACTCTGTCTATACAGCTATGCCAAGCAGTAAAATCCAAGCTGTATTATATGGAAGAATGTGGCCGTGTAAAGTGTTCTCTTCAGCCCTAGTTGCCGATCCTCAATTTGCTCTCTATATGCACAGAGTTGTACAGTGATTTGAGAATCATTTGCCCAACTTTGGTACCTATTTATAAAGAAAGTACAAATTACTAAGAAAATTTGCACCTAAACCAGATCCAAAAACCTAAACCTTATGATCCTAGCCTCTAATGTTTGACTCCCCTCGAAAAACAAACCCTAACTCCTAATAAACCCTTGGGCAGCCTCCTTGAAGCCCATTGGGCATGATTTTTGGCCAATTAGAATAGAGATTTCTATCATCCACCTCTATCTATCCACATGGATGGCCAAACTACCCTTTTTATACTAAAAACCCTTTTCTAACCCTTCTTCTTGTAAGATTTACATACTTGGTGCTTTAAGCACCAAATAAAAGAAATAAATAAGATCTTAAGGATCACCAATGTCTAACATAGGTGACTTAAGATATATACAAGTTACTATCAATATAAAATTAACTTCAAAAGTCACTACTAAAAAGAAAATAAGGTTGTATAAACCTTAATAATAATCCTTTTAATAGATCCTTTCTAAACTAGCAACCTAATCACATCCTATAACCAATAAAATCCACTGATATGACTTTCATTTAGCTAAGTAGTAAACTGTACATTAAATATACATGTACAATTTTTTCACATAGTAGCCGAACCACAACACGACAACGCGTATCATCATACTTCTCTAGAAGACTAACTTGAGGCTCTTTATGTTGTTGAATAGGTGGATTTTCTTGGCGTAGCATAGGTAGTACTATATCTTCAAGTGTAGAAGTTGGTTGTGAATACAATCTAGATTGTGGTACTCTAGATGTTGCATTGTTATAAAATTTTGCAACAATTCCTTCAATCTTTGTAGTCCTAGTAGATAAAGTAGTAAGAGCACTTATAATGGCATCTAACTTAGACTCAGAAGATTCACTCATATTAATATTTTGACCTCCAATCATTCTAAAAGAAAGAAAAAATGAACCTATAAGAAAATAATATCAATTTAGAGGAGGATAAACTGTAATTTCTAAAGCGTTGATATACCTTCAAATAGAAGAGTAATCCACTTTGTAATAAGAAGTATCCAACTCTGATATTGAAGACGAGGTCAGTCTTGAAAAATTTTCAAGGACACAAGAATATAGAACAAGATACTTGAACTAGGACAAGGTTTCCAGAAGAAAATCAACAAAAACTTGAATTAATCAGATGAATATACGAACAACACCAAGAAAGGTGAATTAGAACTCCAAGAAATGCATTGTTGAGACTAAAGAACTCTTCAGGCTCAATCCTTATATATATTCTTGTTTAGGACACTTCTTGAGTGACTTCCATCAAACTAAGAAGCTTCTTGAGCAACTTCTATCAATTAGAAGCTTCTTGAACTCCTTCCACTAGTTGGGAAGCTACTTGAGTTTCTTCTACTAACTGAGAAGCTTTTTGAGTTCCTTCCACTAACAAGGAAACTTCTCAACTGACTTTCACTAATTAAGAAGCTTCTAGAATGTTCTAGAAGGTTTTGTGAACCTCCAAAGTGTATGTCTTTAAGAACTATAGGTTGTATATACAAGCTATAAATTTGAATTAATTATTCAATAAAACATTCACATAAGACTTATTCAATTTCTACTAAATTAATAATAAGAGATTTATCTTATATAAAGATTGATAATATTTTATTTTAACTTTTTAAATAAATGTTATTTTGTGAGTAAATAGTTGCTTATATATAAGCTTCTAAAATCAAAATATATAATTAAAAATATATTTAAAATTATAATATAAATTTTTTGTAAGTTAAAATATACGACTAATCTTTATATGACTTTTTTTTTAAATTTAATTGTTTATTGTATAGTATTATATGTTCTATTAAAAAAATCCACCAATTAAGTAGAAAACTTATTAGAGGTGTAGCAATAAGAAAGCATGGTTCTTTTTTTAAAAATAATAACTTGGACATTAAGCCATTTGTATTAAGATTGTAAAATAATAACTTTAATAGAAAAAATAAATAATGTTAAGAATTAAAAATACATTTGTTCCAACAACAAGATTTAATAAGGTTAAATAAGATGACTATGCATAATTTAAGGTTTTATTTTATTTTATTTATTTAAATATTTAAGATGGTTATTTTTAATAACTTAAAAAAAATACATATCAATAATATTTTACTTAAATTGCATTTCAAGTTGTCCATTATAAGATAAAAATTGGGCAATCTAAAATAATAATAATTTTTTTAGCTACTATTTACTTGTTATTTTATATTTTCAAAGTAGAAAAATTTTAAAAATGTTTCTTTATTAAAATAATACTAATAGATCACTTGTATTGAAGTTCTTAAAGATGGTGGCTTATAGGTTTAAATAACTATATTTATATTATTATTTTTTTCATATTAAAATTATTTTTTTAATATTAATTTAATTAAATTATAATAGAAATAAAACCTATTTGGATTTTTTGGACTATTTGCCAAAAGATTGTAGATGTAGCCTTCTTAAATATGAAAGCCACATCTAAGTTTTTGATTGCATAGATTAGTAGTTACTAATAAAATAAATTTATCCTTACAATTTTAAGAGTTTAAAGATTTTACTTTTTTTTAATATTATATATTCTTTATCAATATTTTTTTATATATTTGAATATATATATATATATATATATATATATATATATTTTTAATATTTTGGTAAATTTATTAATTTTTTTCAAACTTTATAAAAGTTTCTTATTATCTTCTATTATAACATTTAAAAGAATTTTGTTGGATAAATAAAGATTGTCATATATATCAAATTGAGTGCTATAAACCAATATCAAATATGTAATTATATACCAATAAAAAAATATGTAAAAAATATATCTTTAAGAAAGAATAAGCAATTATAACACAAGTATTTCTTATTCTATTACATAAGAATCAAAGAATAAAAATATATGTAAAAAGTATCAAGCTTTATTAAATAGCTAAACTACCATCTCTAAGCAAAACTAACAATGATAAGCTCTTCAAAACACTTACACAATAGATTAAGTGCTATAAATCAATATCAAAATACTTATAATTTAATCTACTGTAAGAATAATTGTACGTGGCTTGGCATGCAATGCCACTTATCTTAACAATTGTCATATAAATAAAAATTGTCATACACAATAGATTAAGTGCTATAAATCAATATCAAGTATATAATCATATACCAATAAAAAATAATACATAACAAATACACCCTCAAATGCCTCTCCTCTCCTAGAGGATTAATAACTCTTTTAATTAGCTAGAACTAAAATATATACAAAATAGAAATGATTGCTATGGTAATATTGCTATAACAACTATGCACATCCAAGTCAATATAATGGCAATTAGATGGATCAATAAGCCAATAAAAGAAGTGGCTAACAAATGATAGGCGATGTATAATGTGAGTCCTATCCTTAATTGCTTTTGGTAGCTTTCTGGTGCCAAATTCCTTGGTCAAATCTCTATTAATGTGTGAGCTTTAAAACCATAACTAGTACCTCTTAATTGAATGGCAATTTTATTGCCAATATGTGGCAATCGCACAAGAAAGTTTTATCTTGTGCCAATGGATGAAACGTGGATAGAAGGCCTTCTATAATGAGAGCGAGTCTAATCTCTAAAAGGTAGAATTAAAAGAGGTAGTATCAAATATGCCATATGCTATTTATATTAGAAGTGATAATATAATAATATGGTAGTTTTTTCTTTCTTCTCACCACAAATAAAGTATGAAAGACTATTTGATACAATTTCTAGTTTAAAATAAATAAATCTATCAATAGGTAGATGATAAGGAATAAAATTCTTTGAATACTTGCAACATTCTTGTCCATCTTTATCTTCTAGCAATAAGATATCATTGGAGAATATATCCTTTATATGAAAATTGTGCACCCTATCTTAACATTAAGTATCATAGGGATCTCATATTGCAAATAAACATAGTCGCTAATGGAAAATTATTGTAATTAAGATTAATAGGCTCTGCTACAAATGAGAGCATACTGCAAAGTGTCACAATGTTGAGCAATAGATAAGTTTTTTATGGCTATAGGCATGGCCTTTTTAAAGAATTTTGCTTAATTATACAAGTATTAAGCTTATATTTTTAAAATCATCTATTAAAGCCAACTTCTCACATATTGAGTTAGATAAAATTAATTTTTATATATATAATAATTGATAAGAATTATATAAAGTTAATAATATCTATTTACTAAAATGATAATCTATTACAATTTATAGCAATATTAAGTTCTAAATACAATAGGTACCTTGAAGCAATTTATATTTTTATAAACCACGCTTGATAGTCTAAACAACTTGCTTAACTAATCCATCTGCCTCAAGATGATCTTTAGAAGAAATACAATGATCTATCAATGCTATAATATATAAAGCTTTAAAAGTTCTAAAGAATTCTTATCCTTGATTAGTTAATACTTTGATAAGTAATCCAAATTATGCCAATATATTATCTATAAAAGCCATAATTGCTAACTTTGAAGAATTTTATAATACAGCCACAAAATCAATTCACTTATTGAAATGCTCTATTATCACTAATACATATTTAATTACAAATGGAATAATAATAAGTAGCTCAATAAAATTTAAAGACTAATAATAGTCCAATTTCATAATGGATAAGAGCTACAACTATAGTGATAAGATATTGAAGCTAAATCTAATTTAATTATATACCTCATATCAAGAAATATACTTAGTGTCCTATTGATATATGCTAGTCTACTAGTATTAGTTGCGTAACATGGAATATGTCTATTGTACTTCAAAATATCTAAATTCTTTGTATATTTATTATACCAACGAGGCCCTCTGATTTGGCCTAAGAACTATGTGCCTAGTTTCATTTGACCATATTTAAAATAAGAGGCAATTTTTCCAATAAAGCTTCATTACTTGATATCCAACTTGATCCTACTCTATGGAAAAAAGAGTTGATGGAAACACCTCTTGTTAAAGCTTGTGTACAACCAAAAGATTTTCTTATACATTGCTCACAACTTGGGCATTATTAGACTGTTCATCCATTCATTGATCAAGTAATTCAAATACAAAACTTGACAATAATATGAAGTATGATACTAGATGCTAGTCAAAAACTACCTCTTTGAGACAATCTCTACATCATCTGGCTTCAATCAGATCATACTTTGATAAAATTAGATTATAAGAAAATACCTTTGTATCCAAATTAGTAATGTGTCTAAGACACAAATTAAAACAAATGCATAAGTTAGTAAAAAACTATGTCAAAAGAAAATAATAAGATAGAAATAAAAAAATATGTATATTTAAGAAGAAATTGGAATGGCTATTGCGAAAGATTAGAAAATACATGAGACTTTTGAATTAGACTAGAAGCAAGAAAGGAGTTGATAACAGTGAAAAAGGCTTCACTCTTGTTTCTATTTATACCATCTATTTAAGAGCTATATGGCGGTATTCTATAGGACCTCTTACATGTGTCTAATTTGTAAGACATATGTCAAATTTATAAGACAAGTTTTTCACATGTGCACCACGTACTTGGCTTGTTTCAAAAGCTATCAATATATGCGACACATAGCTAGCTTATTCCACAAGCTACCAATATGCGTGACATGTAGCTAGCTTGTTGACAAAGTTTCTAACCTATCAATCACCTATAACCATGTATAAAGGTGATTCCACATCTATGAAGGTTTTAAAAAGCTTCTTTCTAAGATATTATCAAATTAATTTATTTTACTTATTTCTATTAATCTATATTAACTAGATAGTTACTAGAATAAATCTTATATCCGTAACATTATCCCTCCTTTTAGGGATGAGTTCTACGAGGAGCAGTGATTATATATTGAAGAAGTCCAAGATACGTCAAATTATGTTTGCCACGTATTCTAATCTTTGTTCCATTTGAAGGTAGTTGATAGGTCTTTTTCAACCATCGATAGTGTTGTATACCAGGGCGAGAGGACCATCCTGTTATTTGATCATTGTTAAGGCTTTCATGACTTTGTACAAAGAAAATATTTAGAACACTACTAAGAATAGTTCCTACCTCTAAAAGTATCACCAAACATCAAGAGTCTCTTCCAAGGTCGTGATATCAAATACGTTGTATTCCACCATCAATCTAAGGAAGGACATGTCGTTCTTGATGGTCTTCATTTCTATTCCGTCGTCTTAAAGATTGTGATAGTCATAATGTCTCGTCCGATAAATCAGCAAACAATGATTCTTGAGTGGAATTTGCTGGTTGTTGATCCTCCATCTCTTTAGCATGAACAAATTCAAAGAAATAACAAACAATGATACAAAATAGATTGAAACCTCTATAGAACTTGCTTTATTTTATAACAAAGATTTTCTTTTGACTTTTTATCTTGATTATGATGAATGTTGTCAATAAAATACATTGACTTTTATTGATGTATTTGCTAGATTCCTAGATGGCTCCTATGTGCGTTCACTAATATCGTATCCGTGCCAATGTACAAGATATTCGAGTTGATTTTGGCGTCGCCTTGAATCTAAAATCTCTTCAACCTTGAATTCTTCATTGTTGTCTACTTCTATAGGAGGCGATGGTATTTGTCTTCTTCCTTGTATATCCACTATCTTGTATAGCTTGAGTAGTGACACATGAAATATATGATGGATCTTCATAGATTTTGGTAGGCATAATTAATAAGCAACTAGATTGATTTATTCACAAATTGAAAAAGATCCAAGCCTACAATAATCCAGCTTATTACAAGGACAAATAGTCTTGATATTACGACGAAGTAACCATATCTTATTGTCCATGTAGAATTGAGGTTATTCCTTGCGATAGACATCTGCATTGATTTTTTGTTGTTCTTGAGCTTTGTTTAGTTGTGCCTTCATTGTTACATGTAGTTCTGATAAACAATTTGTCAAATCTTCTATCGCAAGATTATTAGCTTTTAAAAAATTAAAAATATCAAGGCATAGATAATAACCATAATTTACAAAGAATGGAGTTTGTTGACTAGAAGAATGTACCAAATTATTATAAACAAATTCTAGCAATGGCAAAAGAGTTGTCCAATCATCTTGATGGTAGTTGATGATACAGCTTAAATATTGCTCCAAAATTTGATTTACTTGTTGTGTTTGTCTATTAATTTGAGGGTGAAAAGCTGAGGATAATTTTATATTCAATTTCAATATTTTAAAAAGAGTCTTCCAAAACCTTAATATAAATTGTATTCTTCTGTCTGATATAATATCCCTTGGTAGTCCATGATAGCGATAGATATTATCAAGGAAGAATTTAGCTATTTCTTCACTTGTAATAGATTTTGTACATGAAACAACTTATGCCATCTTGGTAAAATGATCTACAATCATGAATATAGAGTCATATGAACTTGGCTTTAAAAGGTCCGTGATAAAATTTATAGAAATAGAAGACCAAGGTTGTTTTGATATATGTAATAGTTGGAGAAGTCCATAAGGTTGGTGATGAGGAGTTTTTGATCTTACACAAATATCACACGACTATACAAACTCTTTAATAGCCTTCTACATCTGAGGCTACTAAAAATATTTTGATATTAGTTCCAAAGATCTTATTATATTCAAAATATCTTGTCGTAGGGAGGTTGTGACAAGCTTCTAAAATACATAGTCGTACTGCACTTTTTAGAATATACAGGCATTGTCATATTGTAATTCTTTATAATATATAAAATCCAATTAAAACATATAATATATTCATAAATTCTAATATGTATTAGAATGGTTAGAAAAATAAATTAAAGGGAGTTGGTATAAGAAAATTTATTTTAGATATTTCTTTAATTTGATTATAGAATTTAATTTATATAGAACCTAAATAATTAATATGAACCCTTGAGAGAAGGTTGGAGCCTAAAGTTGAACAATTAAACTACTAAGAGGCTATTTGGAAGGATGAAGATAAAATAAGGATGAATAAAAATAATATGAGGATGAATGAAGATAAGGATTGAAGTTCTTCATCCCTATTGATCAATAGTCATATCCAATAGGCTTTGACGAGGCTGCTTACAACAAGAACAAAGATTTTGGCAACTTTGAGGAAGCCATGCGGAAATATCAAGGACATACTTATCAAAACCTTTTAGAACATTCTAGAAGATTTTTAAAACTTTCTAAAATCTTCCAGAGCCTTCTAGCATCTTTTTAGTTGGTAGAAGTTGCTTGAAAAGCTTCCTAATTGTTGAAAGTTGTTTGAGAAGCTTCCTAGGTAGGAGTATATATTAGAGTCGAGGCTGAAGAGTTCTTCAGTCTCAACAACACATCTCTTCAAGTTCTAGCTCACTTCTCTGATATTATTTTTGTACTCATCTGATTAATCCAATTCCTGCCAATTCTTCTTGAACTTCTTATTTAGACTTCAAATCTATATTATGTGTCCGTGACAGTTTATCGAGACTGCAGTCATCTTAGATATTGGAGCTAATTCCTTCTTGTTAGAGTGTAGATTATCCCTCTTCTTGAAGGTACACTAGTGTTTTAGAGGTTGCAAATTACCCTCCTCTAAATTGATATCTTTTCCGTTATAATATTGGAGTCTTATTCTTCTTGGAGAAAATGGATTAACCCTCTTCTTGAAGGTCTTAAGGCGTTTTAGAAGTTGTGGAGTACCCTCTTCTAAACCAATATCTCAGAGAACCACGGAGTCCAAGATGCTATTACTTAATGTACCATATATTGTCATGAAGTTAAATATATCCATGTATAAAAACCAAATCTTAACTTTTTAACTATCTTTTCTTTAAAATTTTATTAAGTTCTTTCTTTCTTCTTACCAATCTAAGTTTTTATATAGTTTAGAAAACATTTCTCACTTTCTTTCTTTTTCTTTGGCTAAAATTTTATTTTATCTTTAATCTTAACTTTAACTTTGATTTAGCCTTGAAAACTTCTTTCATTTCTTTTATTTTTTTTCCAATCTTAGATTTTAGTAGATTCGAGATTATATTTATAGATATAAGGAGTTTTGACTTTGAAGTTGAATTTAGGATTTTATCAAAGATAAATAGAGGTTTGGATGTCAATAGTTGGCTGCCATTAATAGTACTGACTTAGAGGATTAGATTTGGGATTTTATAACTTTAAACTATTAATTGTTGACTTGGACTTTGAAGACCTTGGTTGTGACTTCTTTGATAAGCTTGGAAGAGAAGAAGACAGGATTTTTTGGCAAATCCAGGGGAGTATTCAAAGAGAGCTTCTTCTTGGCATGAGTTTAGGTCGTAGAAACGCATGATTCGGGGCTTAGATGAGAGAGATATGCTTGTTTGAACTTAGGCTATTAATATGACACCTACTATCACTTTTCTGGGTATATTAGGAGTTTTAAGATGTTAACAAGAAATCAAAAAGTTGGGTTAGAAACTAGACTTCAAGCTATACATTTTACATCCAAGAATTGATAAAAATGATTCTAGAATGAGTGAGATATGGCTAGTTAAAACTAGAATAAACTAAACTAGGATTTGAAGAAGTTAGGAGGTAGAAGAAGTATTTGCTTTGAAGCTAAGATAAAGTTTCAAGATGGAATTCTAGTTCATTTTTTGTGTACATATCACTTATATTATAAAGAGTCTATGTCTAAAATCTCATATCAATTGAGACTTTGATTAGGGAATAATGGTAAAATTTGTTCTCAAGTGTCTAAGGTTTTGACTTTTAAAAGTATCTGATAAGGATTTGGTGATATCTAACGATTGGCAATGAATTCATGGCTCAAAAATTATGTCACAATGGTCAAAGGTATGAATTATGTTTTACCAAAATTTGAGCTTATTTGAACAGCTGGAGCTTAAATTATGAATTTTCAAGTTTCTGGTTGAGATTTGACTTTCAAAAAGTACTTTTCTTGCCAATCGATTCGGTGATATTCATCGATTGGATCAAAGGTATGAATTATGTTTTTCCAAATTTTGAGCTTTTTTGAATGGCTGGATCTTAAATTATGAATTTTTAAGTTTCTAATTGAGATTTAACTTTCAAAAGTATTTGCCAAGAATTTGGTGATATCTAACGATCGGCAATGAATTCATAGCTCAAAATTTATGTGACAAAGATCAAAGGTATGAGTTATGTTTTCCCAAATTTTGAGCTTATTTAAACAACTAGATCTCAAATTATGAATTTTCAAGTTTCTGGTTTGGTTTTACTTATAAAATTACTTACTAATATATTTGATGATATCTGGTGATTGGTAATGAATTCATGGTTGAGAATTTTTGTGAAGATGACTAAAGAAGTGAACTCTATGCTTCTAAAGTTTAAACTTATTTAAATGATTGGATTTTGATTTATAAATTTTTAAGCTTCTAGTTTGTTGATTTATTATATACATGGTTTTGTGACTATAAAAGAGAAATTTAAGAAAGTTTGTGCATATTGGATCCAACTTGATTGTAAAGAGGGACCTTGCATCTATCCAAAGCGGACTTTTGCCACAACATATTGGTGCTTCCACTGAGAGTCGCTAGCAATCGGGCCATTAAGAATCATGGAGGATATAAATTCAAGGACAAATTTACGAGAAGGACAAGGAACGGTTGGAGCTATGGATCTTTTGAGGGCGGTCACCTTGTTGGTGGAGCAATAACAATCTAATTTGGATGGACATGGAGCTACAAAGGCACTTCAAGGAGTCATTGACAAGATAGGCTGATTTAATGGCAAAGATGTCACTAAATTTTTAAAGCCTATATTTGTGAAATGGAGATCCATCAAGTTCTACAAGCTAGAATATTAGAAAATTTTGATTTGGCTATGGTACCAGAGATTCGAGATCGAGTGCAACATATAAGAATAACTGCTAATACAATCACATGGGTGAGGTTTGTAGAATGGATGAGAGATGAGTTTTTTGATGAAGACACTAATAGGATGACTAAGCGTTTTTTTCCTAGATCGTAAGTGGAACAACACCCAGAAAGATGATAAATTCAAATGAATTTACAGTGGAGCATCTCGGAAGAAATACTACCAATTCCTTTTGTATTAGATCGGTAATTTTTGACAATAAAAGATTTAAAAGATTGAATTGTTTTTACAAGCAATTGATGAAGCTTTAGAAGATAGATTACTTATACTTTTGGGAGACAAGGATGCAGAAGGTGGCTTCACCACAGATTGGAGAAGAGTGGAGGAATCCATAATTTTACTAGCCAAACAACAAAAGGTGAGATTTAGGGGAATCGGAGCATATGCAGAAGCTATTTCAATAGGTATCTCTAAAGAGCCAATCACTTCTTCGATTCTAAATACACCACCAATGCAATCCACTCCATCTATAGTTATTGGAAAAAGCAAAGCAATAGATGAAGGTATTCTTGAGGAATTAATCAAAGATATAAAAGAATTGAGGGTAGAAATGATTGAATTGAAAAAGGGTCAAAGCAGTGGTTCTTCACAGCCACCAGAAGAAAAAAAAAATTATATAATGAGATGTATTTGGTGTGATGATACTAATCATAGCCGGAGTAATTGCACAGAGTATGCTGAAGCTTTAAACAATGAAAATATCATTTTTAAAGAAGAAAGAATTAGGGATGCAACTATAGATGCTCCATTAGATACTAATTTTGGCAAATAAGGAATGAAGAAGGTGATGGAAGATTGGATAAAAAGAGCTAAATCCTAAGATTCAAGTAATGTCAATTCTTATCAAATTTTTGCATTACAAAATAATATTGAAATTCCATTTCATGCAACACATGAGGCTATGATACAAGGACCTCAGGCTATCATACAAAGAACTGGGTGGGATGATTCTATTGACATTACAAGCATCAAAGCTTTTTTGGATAAAAACAAAGAGAAGGATGGCAACCAAGATATTTGGATAGAAGTGAAAAGGAAAAGAAATACAGAAGAAGAAAATGATGGAGAGCCTACAAATAAAAAACAGACTCCCAAAAGTGATGAAGGTGAGAAGAAAAAAGAGGATTTTGTTCAAGGGACCAACTATCCATCAAGATTTACACCTTCAACTTCAAACTCAAAAGGTACATCGTTGACTAAGGACAAATGGGAGGAGAGAATGGAAGCAAGCAAGAGAAAGAAAAAAGAAGAAGCGAGACGAGGAGAAGAAGACAAAATAAAGGAGAAAGATGATGCCAAAAATGCCAAAGCTGAAGCTATTATGGCAGAAGCATTGAATACTCACGTAACTATAAATGAAGAAGAAATTAGCCAGGTATTTGCTCTAAAATGTGACTCTATGGTTAATGATGGCTACCAAAAAGAGCAAAAAATTGGCTTTAGTAAGACTCAAGAAGAGAAAGTTGAAGAAATAGAAGAATTTTTCAATGAAGAAATGGAGAATGAGGTTTTATAAATGTTTGCTGGAATGAATATGAGTAATATAAGGATTATTATAGATAAAACATGTATCCAAAATCAAGGTGAATTTGAATATGGAGGAGCGCAAGGCTTAACAAAAGAAGCCCAGACCATCCAAATTCAAGAATGTATGGTTGAAGAAATAAATAATAAAAAGATGGTTCACAAGGACATAAAGGTATTTATCTATGCAAATAACTATAACTTTGAGTATGGTAAAGAAGGGAAGGTAGACTATTATCATTTATTTTGGACAAAGGTGAAGCTTAGAGAGCTTGAAGATATGATTTTAGCTTTGATTATTCATGGCTTCTAGATAAAAATCATATCTAGGAGACTTTTTGACACGGAAAAATGGTCCATTGAAATAAGCTAGAAATCGATATTAAGAGTTTTAAATAATATGGAAGATAATAGAACAAGGATTTTTAATGGTGATTGGACAACCAACATAGTATGCAAAGAAACTTTTCACGGAGATAGTTTCGATCGTATATTATTGTAATTGCACATGACAATAGAACTTACTCACTTTGAAAATTAGATGGAATATCCATCCAAATTCCAATAGCAGAAAAATGAGTGAAAGCTTTCCAAAGAAGAAATAATAATTGTCTACCTGAAGACTTTGAAATGTACGTGTCCGACGAATAATGGAACCAAAAAGATAAAGAAATTCAAGATAAAGATGAACAGGATGAAGGGTGAATGGTGGCACATGTCGCAAGATGTGCAGAATTGGAGGAGGTGGATGTCGTGAAGTAAATACATCCATATATAAAAACCTAACTTAACTATCTTTTCTTTAAAATTTTATTAAGTTCTTTCTTTCTTCTTACCAATCTAAGTTTTTATATAGTTTAGGAAAAATTTTTCACTTTTTTTCTTTTTCTTTGGCTAAAATTTTACTTTATCTTTAATCTTAACTTTAACTTTGATTTAGCCTTGAAAACTTCTTTTATTTCTTTTATCTTTTTTCCAATCTTAGATTTTAGTAGATTCGGGATTATATTTGTAGATATAAGGAGTTTTGACTTTGAAGTTGAATTTAGGATTTTATCAAAGATAAATAGAGGTTTGGATGTCAATAGTCGGCTGCCATTAATAGTGCTGACTTGGAGGATTAGATTTGGGATTTTTATAACTTTAAACTATTAATTGTTGACTTGGACTTTAAAGACCTTGGCTGTGACTTCTTTGACGAGCTTGGAAGAGAAGAAGACGGGGTTTTTTGGCAAATGCAGAGAGGTATTCAGAGAGAGCGTCTTCTTGGCATGAGTTTAGGTGGTAGAAACGCAGGATTCGGAGCTTAGAAGAGAGAGATATGCTTGTTTGAACTTAGGCTACTAATATGACACCTATTGTCACTTTTTTGGATATATTAGGAGTTTTAAGATATTAGCAAGAAATCGAGAAGTTGGGTTAAAAACTAGACTTCATGTTATACATTTTATGTCCTAGAACTGATAGAAATGAATTTAGATTGAGTGAGTTATGGCTAGTTAAAACTAACAAACTAAACTAGGATTTTGAAGAAGTTAGATAAATAGAAGGGTTTGCTTTAAGCTAGAACTTGAGTTTCAAGATGAATTTGAAGCTCATTTTTGGTGTACATATCACTTATATTATAAAAAGTCTATGTCTAAAATCTCATATCAATTGAGACTTTGATTAGAGAGTAATGGCAAATTTTATTCTCAAGTGTCTAGGGTTTTGACTTTCAAAAGTACCTGCCAAGGATTTGGTGATATCTAACGATCGGAAATGAATTCATTGCTCAAAACTTATGTGACAAAGATCAAAGGTATGAGTCATGTTTTTTCAAATTTTGAGCTTATTTGAATGGCTAGATCTGAAATTACAAATTTTTAAGTCTTTAGTTGAGATTTGACTTTCAAAAGTACTTGCCAAGGATTCGGTGATATCTATCGATTGGATCAAAGGTATGAATTATGTTTTTCCAAATTTTGAGCTTTTTTGAATGGCTGGATCTTAAATTATGAATTTTTAAGTTTCTAATTGAGATTTAACTTTCAAAAGTATTTGCCAAGAATTTGGTGATATCTAACGATCGGCAATGAATTCATAGCTCAAAATTTATGTGACAAAGATCAAAGGTATGAGTTATGTTTTCCCAAATTTTGAGCTTATTTAAACAACTAGATCTCAAATTATGAATTTTCAAGTTTCTGGTTTGGTTTTACTTATAAAATTACTTACTAATATATTTGATGATATCTGGTGATTGGTAATGAATTCATGGTTGAGAATTTTTGTGAAGATGACTAAAGAAGTGAACTCTATGCTTCTAAAGTTTAAACTTATTTAAATGATTGGATTTTGATTTATAAATTTTTAAGCTTCTAGTTTGTTGATTTATTATATACATGGTTTTGTGACTATAAAAGAGAAATTTAAGAAAGTTTGTGCATATTGGATCCAACTTGATTGTAAAGAGGGACCTTGCATCTATCCAAAGCGGACTTTTGCCACGACAATGGTATCACAGAGAACTACAGTGATTGAAGGAGTCTTTGTAAGACTTCATAACAATGGAGCATCCGGAATAGCATAATCTGGGCTTTATCAATCTTAAGCTTCTGCACTAGAAGAAGCAACTTTACTTGTGGTTCAACGAGAACCATTGCTTTGACAATAAAAAGAGCCTCAAATTAACCTTCTAGATAAGTTTGATTATACACTCTCTAAGTTTTAAAGTTTTGTTAATCAAATCAAATTGATAATAGCTCTACAACCCGAACATTATCCAATGGAGGAGTCACGCGTTGGAGTGGTTGGAACTTTGCTTACGGAGTAAGCTCTATCATAGTTTGTTCCTTTGTTCGAACAAGGATTTTCAATTTTGAACAACTTTGAGACTTTTTTGGAGGCATTTGCAGAAGCATTTGGCGAGCATGACAAGGCTCGATAGGCTAGAACAAACATTCGATTGCTACGACAAGGAACTCGCTCTGCTTGAGTCTATGCATCGGATTTCAGGCAATTAATATGCGACATCAATTAGGATGAAGAAGCATTGATGAATCAATTCTATTGGGGTCTAAGGGACAACATGAAGGATTTGTTGTTATCTCTTCTTGATCCACGAACACTCAACGAAGCCATTAGCCAAGCTGTGAAGTGCAATAATCGCCAAGACCAATGCTCCAGACAATATACAAATCATCACAACGCAACTATATCAGCAAGTAGCCTAAATTCACAATCGGAGGTCGAGGACATGCAGATTGATGCGATACGTGTCAAATTCCTTACTCTAGAAGAAAAGAAGCAACGTATGGAAGAAGGTTTGTATTTGTATTGCGGTAGAAAAGGCCATAGAGCTCGAAGTTGTTCTAAGAAGCAAAATGGATGTAGCATCAAGACTAGAGGTGTATTTGTTTAGAAAAACCAAGATGCCCAGCCACAATAGAGACTGTGGGATTGGACAAATCAATACCAAGTTCCTCTCTTTCTATTCAACTTAAATGTTGTTTTATAATTTCTTTGTTTTTTGGCCCTAAAAATTTAAAAACCTTAGCCTTATTAGATTCAGGAGCATTTGCTTGTTTTTTAGACCAAAAATTTGCTAAGCATCACAAAATTTCCCTAGTA
>JAWRVF010000116.1:628348-659865 GCA_036785485.1 Physcomitrellopsis africana | reverse complement strand
CTTCAAGTTCACTCTCTAACCCCAATCTCCGATCTGCAAAAAGCCTCTTCATTCGCCGTCGGCACGCGGTTTTGTGCACTGGGGTCTGGTTTCGACCCAGGTTCTTAACCGGCCCTCTCCGGATATCAACTCTTGTAGTTTTGAGGTAAATTTTTCTTAAACCTACTCTTAACTTCTTATTAAACATACCTATACCAATTATTTTTCTAATCTACTTTGTTTTACCATTTTTATGGCTTTACAAAGTAAGTAGAAATCCCTTTTATAAAAGGCAACATTAGCACTTTTTAATTTTTACTACCACCTTGTCTATTATCTATTTTTCTAAGATAATTTTCTCAAATATTTTCATTTGAGCTCTTCTATAATATAAACATTCTTTCACCTAAAGAGTCATATTATTACATTCCACTTACCGTATATACAGATGACAAGAACCTCAAGTATTTCATGACGGCACACGTGTTGAATCATTGTCAAGCTCATTGGAGTATGTCTTTGTCAAGATTCGAGTTCAGTATCGCTTATCGATCAAGAAAATAACAAGGTTTGTTCAATGTCCTTTCTAGACATTCTTATTTTGCACCAAAAGAAGAAGATGCAGTTATTGAGCAACAAAGAATGGTCCTCTTCAAATCAGAGCAATTTCATCTTCGAGCAATGAAATCAATATTGGCTATTGATTCAACTTTTCCCAAGCAAATTTAGTCAAGTATGTCCTCAGACCCTCTTGTTCATGATATCAAGAATAATTCTTCTAAGACTCATGATTCTTCTAAATTCAAGTTCAAGAATAACCTACTATATTTCGAAGGATGTCTATATGTTTCAGAAAGAGAAGCACATTTACGTGTTCTTCAAGCACGTCATGATTTTCCAGCAACAAGACATTTTGGATACAACAAGACTTTGGAACTTATATCAAGAGATTTTTGGTGGCCTCAAATGTGGAAGGCGGTCAAAGACTTTATACAATCATGTGATATTTGCTCAAGATCAAAGACTCCTCGTCATCGACCTTTTGAGCTTTCTCAGCCATTATCTATTCCAGAACAACTATGGTCTTCTGTTTCTATGGATTTCATGATAGATCTTCCAAGCTCAAGACCTTATGATTCTATATTTGTGATAGTAGATTAGTTCACTAAAATGGCATATTTTGTGCCATGCACAAAATCTATCACAGGTGAAGAAACAGGTAAGCTTTTCATTGATAATATCTATCGCTATCATGAGTTATCTAAGGATATTATATCGGATAAGGGAACTCAATTTGTGTTAAGATTTTGGAGAATCCTTTTCAAGATCTTAAAAATGGACATAAAGTTATCTTCAGCTTTTCATCCTCAAATTGACAGACAAACAGAGCGCGTGAACCAAGTCTTGGAGTAGTACTTAAGGTATACCATCAACTACCAACAAGATGATTGGACAGTTCTTCTGCCATTGGCAGAGTTTGCTTATAATAATACGATACATTCTTCTATGCAACAAACACCTTTCTTTGTCAATTATGATTACCACCCACGACTTGATGCTTTTGACTTTTCAAAAGTTGATAATCTAGTGGCAGAAGATTTGGCAAATTGTTTGTCAAAGCTACATGCAATAATGAAGGTACAATTAAAAGAAGCTCAAGAACAAAAAAAAAAAAAAATGCAGATGCATATCGCAAGGAACAACCACAATTCAATGTGTAGGACAAGGTATGATTACTTCATCAAAATATCAAGACTACTCATCCTTGTGATAAATTGGACTATTATAGGCTTGGACCTTTTCTTATTTTTGAACAAATCAATTGAGTTGCATATCGATTACACCTATCGGACTCCATAATGATCCATCTTGTATTCCACGTATCACTATTTGAGCCATACGAGACAGTGGATATACAAGAAAGAAGACAAATGCCACCGCTTCCTATAGAAATAGACAACAATGAAGAATTTGAGGTTGAAGAGATTTTAGATTCAAGGCGACGCCAAAATCGACTGGAATATCTTGTGCATTAGTGCAAATATGATATTAGTAAACGCACATGGGAGCCATCTAAGAATCTAGCAGATGCACCAATAAAAGTCAATGTATTTCATTGATGACATCCATCAAAGTTAAGATAAAGAATCAAAAAAATCTTTGCTATAAAGCAAAGCAGGTTCTATAGAGGTTTCATCCTACCTTGTATCATTGTTTGTTATTTCCTTAAATTTGTTCATGCTAAAGAGATGGAGGATCAACAACCAGCAAATTTAGTTCAAGAGCCATCATTTGCTGATTTACCAGACAAGACATTACGACTATCACAACCTGCAAGACGACAAAATAGAGATGAAGACCCTCAAGAACAACATGTCCTTCTTTGGATTGATGGCAAAATACAATGTATTTGGTATCACGACCTCGGAAGAGACTCTCGATGTTTGGTGATACTTTTAGACGTAGGAACTACTCTTGATAGTGTTCCTAATGTTTTCTTTGAAAGAAGTTATGAAGGCCTCAACAATGATCAAATAATAGGGTGATCCTCTTATCCTAGTATGGGACATTATCGATGGCTGAAAAGACCTATCAACTACCTTCGAAGGGAACAAAGATCAGAGTATGTGGCAAGCATAATTCGACGTATCTTGGACTTCCTCAACATATAATCACCGCTCCTTGTGGAACTCATCCCTAGAAGGGGGGATAATATCACGGACATAAGATTTATTTCAATAATTATCTAAGTAATATAGACCAATAGAAGTAAGTAAAATAAGTTGATAGAGAAGTTTCTTAGATGCGGAATCACCTTTATACATGTCTATAGGTAATTGATAGGTTAAAAACTTGGTCAACAAGCTAGCCACATGGCGCACATGTTGGTAGCTTGTAGAACAAGTTAGCCATGTGTCACATATATTGATAGCTTGCGGAACAAGCCAAGTACGTGGCGCACATGTGGAAAACTTGTCGTGCAAGTTTGACACGTGTCTTGTAAATTAGACACATATATGAGGTCCTATAGAATACCGCCACATAGCTCTTAGTTAGATAGTATTTATAGAAGCAAGAGTGAAGCTTTGTTCACTCTTGTCAACTCATTTCTTGATGCTAGTCTAGTTTCAAGAGTCTTCATGTTTCTAGTCTTTGGCAATATCTATTCTAGTTTCCCTTTGAAAATACATACTTTCTGATTCCTATTTTGTGATTGTTCTTTGATATAGTTTTCATTAGATTATACATCTTTTTTTAATTCATGTCCTTGACATTTGGTTAGGATTTTTTTAAGATTTGTTTAGGATTTGGTTAGAATTTAGTTAGGATTTGACAAAGATTGATTAGAATTTAGTTAGGATTTAGTTAAGATTTGATCAAGGTTGACTAAGATTTAATTAGGGTTTGACCAAGGTTGACTAGGATTTAATTAAGGTGACAAAGATTGTTCAAGATTTGTTTAAAGTTTAATTAAGATTTAATTAGGATTTGACCAAGATTGACTAGGATTTAATTAGGATGATAAAGATTCTTTAGGATTTATTTAAAATTTAATTAGGATTTGATTAGGATTTGACCAAGGTTGATTACAATTTAATTAAAATTTGATCAGGATTATTTAAGATTTATTTAGAATTTGATTAAGATTTAATTAAGATTTCATTAGGATTTATTAGGGTTTGACCATGATTGACTAAGATTTAATAAGGATTTGATCAGAGTTGATTATGATTTAATTAAGATTTGATTAGGATTATTTAGGACTTATTTAGGATTTGATTAGGATTTAGTCAGGATTTGACCAGGATTGACTAAGATTTAGTTAAGGTGACTAAAGTTGTTTAGGATTTATTTAGAATTTGGTTAGGATTTAATTAGGATTTGACCAAGTTTGATTAATGTTTAGTTAGAATTTGATCAAGGTTGACTAAAATTTGATTAAGATTTAATTAAGGTTTGATTAAGATTTCTTAAAATTTAACCAAGATTGAGTAGGATTTAGTTAGAGTTTGATTAGGGTTGTGTAAGATTTATTTAGGATGTAATTAGAATTTAATTAGGATTTGACCAAGATTGATTAGAATTTAATTAAGATTTATTTAGGATTTGATTAGGATTTAGTTAAGATTTGATCAAGATTGATTAGAATTTAGTTAGGATTTTATTGACATTGATTAGGATTTAATAAAGATTTCACCAAGTTGACTAGAGTTTAGTTAAGATTTGACCAAGGTTGACTAGGATTTAGTTAGGATTTGAGTAAGATTGAATAGAATTTAATTAAGATTTGATCAAGATTGACTAGAATTTAATTAGGATGACTAGGATTATTTAAGATTTATTTAGACTTTGATTAGGATTTAATTAGGATTTGTTTAGAATTTGATTAGGATTTAATTAGGATTTGATTAGGATTATTTAGAATTTGACTAAGATTTAATTAAGATTTGACTAGGATTATTTAAGATTTGACCAAGGATTTAATTAGGATTTGATTAAGGTTTATTTAAAGTTTGACTAGTGATATTAGGACTATTTATTGTTATTTCCTTTTATCTTCTACAGCCAGGTATCCAAAGCATTCTCAAGTAAGACCACACAATATACGACACCACATGTATAAAAGCTTTTGTACCTATCAGTAAGCGTTTGTATTAGAATTATATATGTCTACTTGACTAATGGATTTTTGGATTAAACTACAAAAAAAGTTAAGATTATGGAAAGTCCAATCTATTTGAAGATTATATTTTTTTAACCACAATGATTCTAAAATAATTGGATTGGAAGGAGATCTAATCAAATTAAATATTACTATACTATTATGTCCTTTAATTACTACATCTAAAGAAACAGCCTCATGGATAATATCTCCAAAAGATAATGAATGACCATCTATGATTTTTATGTGCACAGATTTAATTTTCTTAACTAGAGATATTTCTTATTTTTTGACAAAGTCTTTATCTATAAAACAAGTCGAGACTTCTGAATCTAATAAGGCAAAGATTTTATATACTATTCATTGACCGTGATCCTTATTGAATTATAAAAAAATTATATATATATACATATATATATATATACATATATATATATATATATATATATATATATATATATATATATCATGAATAGTATTTTTTTTTTCAATTTACATTAAATCTACTTTAAAAAGTGCATGATAAAAAAAATAAGAAATTATATATATAATTATTAAAAACATAAAATAAAATTTTAAAAAATTAAAGTTTTATAATTGTCATAATTATTAGAATTAAGATATTAGCTGCTATATTTTATATTATAATAAAGATTTTATTTGATTCATATTATAAAATCTTTTTATTTTTTGATATTTCTAAAGGCTAAGGCTTTATAAATAGAGTTTTTTTTTAATTAATTGAGTGATCTTCATGAGGCTTTTGGATCAAAAAATTTCAAAATAAACTTTTAGATATAAATACTTTTTAATGTTTATGGAAATAGTATGCCATATATTATTGTCTATAGTTGCAAATTTTAAGAATATCAAAGTAGTTAAAAGTCACTATACTTCAATTAGTTTACATTGATTTTTTTAATATTTTTTTTTCTATCTATTTCTTAAATAAACTTAATTCTAATATTTATATAAAAAAATTATAGTAAAAAAATCTTGATAATTACTTATATATTAAACTACATAAAAACTAAAGTATAATTATTATATATGAATGATTTTATTATAATATTAAAAGATGTTTTACTTTTTAAAAAATAATTAGAATAATATTTAATTATAAATTAAATCAAAATTATTATAATATTAATGATTAAGATAAAAAGATTATAAGAAAAAGATATAAATATTAACATCATACAAACAAGCAAAAAACAAATGTTGTGATTATAATCATATGTAAATCATATATATATATATATATATATATATATATATATATATTATAAATAAAAATAATAGATATAAATTTAATGATTGATCTAGATATTAATAGAGATTAATATTATTTTTAGATTAATATTTTAAAAAATAAAAAATTATATATATATATATATATATACATACATACATATAGCAAACTATACATATTAGAAAAAAATCTAATAATTCAAACAAAATGATTAATGTATATATCTAATTGTACTTTTGATTATTGTTTCAAAGTACAATTACATCATATTGTAGTGTCAATTTTTTTTGATAAATTCATGATTTTGAAATCATAAGTTAAAATAATTATTTTTTTATTCTTATTTAACTGACATTAAAATCACTTATACTATATAGATATATTCCAACAAAAGTATTGTTTAATATGGTTGTACACTAAATCAAATAATGTATAATTGTTAAATAGTCAAAACTATTTTTGTAAAATTAAAGTTAATCATTTTTATCTTACATCTCATTAAAACGGATGAAATATTTTCAAAACATGAGATTTACTCAAACTCAAAAAATAAAAAATCAACAGTTGTGTTTGATTCAGTAAAACCCAATTACAGAGCTTTGTATTACTTTACCATTGAATGTTATATTTCCAAAAACCATGGTCATTAGACTTGAAGATATGTTCCTGTTTATTGTTTACTTTTTGAACTCTTGGATTTGCATACATTACAATCATTAAATTTAGATATTAAAGAATCAGGATATTATATGTATAGTGTAGTTACACAATTCTATAACACTTTCAAAATAATAATGAATGCCTAAAACATAAATTAAAGTGGATAAAAAATTGATATTTTGGAAAAAAAGTATTGCCAATACTTTGCTAAAAAGAGTTGAAAAAATAATAGAAAAAATAGTAAAAATAAATAAAAATATAAGTTTTCATTTAAAATATAGGATTTTTGTAAATCACATACCATCTTTCAAAAAATCCATGTATTTTTACAAAATTAAAATATTGACATTTTATGATTATATAATATTTAGATTAATTTCTAATAAATAAAAGTAATAATTCTACAACCTATTGTTTTATTGATTGATAATACATAGAAGCATACAAAAGAATTCAAAATATATAGGTTTGATACAATGTGATCTGAAAAATCTGAAAAAATTACTGTAGAAAAAATAAAGAATATATTAATAACATAATCTCCAAAATTTCTCATAAAACAGCAACATCCTCATGAAAAATAAGATATTTTAAAATATATCATGGATAAAGAATGAGGTCTTTATTATTTTGGATTTAGAAAAAAAATTATGGAATAAAACATATAAAATCATAATATAAAACTACTTTATTATAAAAACCATATTTGAAAGCTAAATAAAAATTAGTGATAAAAACCGCATACTTAGTAACTTATAATTACAATTATAATATAAGTAAAGAATATAATATAAATTTATATAATTAATTCTATAATATTTTCTAATTTTTGGCATCAAATAAATATGTTTTATTTTTAACTTCTTATTTACAAAGAAGAAGTAATAAATTGGTATCTGAAATATTTTTTTAAAAAAAATTCATCTAATTTTGGTTTTAAAAGTAGCTTATAAGCAGTAAAAGAGAGAATAATTTTATATCAATTATAAAGATACTAAAATAAAATTTATAATATATATATATATATATATATATTTCAATCATTGAAAGAAAAAAATTATTATTAATCATATTATTAATTAGAGGTGTTACATATAAAAAATAGATAAGTAAAATCTTAGCATGTTAAAAGAGTAGGTAACTCCTATTAGACATAATGTAATATGGGCGATTGAAATTGCATTGTTGGTTGATAAGTTGTAGCCACCATATTTTGGTAGTATTACCATTTAGTCATCATAGTCTACCAAGCTATCAAACAACCTAACATAAGTATCCATATATCAATTGGACCTCTTTGATTAGATTAGTTGTTAATATATTTATATTAAAAAGTCTATATAATTAGACAATGGACTAGTAGTATGAGAGTTCAAATCCAAAGCTCATTTAGTTGTGATTTAGTTTTCTTGTCTTCTTATTAGTTAGGTGGTGAGACCTTGTATTCATATATTTCTACTTCTATCTTTAAAGAATATAATTCTCTATTAATTTATCATATGGTATTAGAGTCAAGCGCTCTAAATTTTTCCTTCAACAAGTTGAGTGATTTGTGAGGATGTTTTGTAGGGACTTGATTTATTGATTAACTTTGAAAAAGTTTAATTTTTTTTGAAAAAAACTTAAGAAGTAGAAATCACTTGGAGCAATATTATTTCTTGGAGTAATAAGTTGTTGGAGTAATAGATTATTAGCAAAGTAAGTTACTAGAGCCATAGATCATTGAGCAATGTTAGAAACACAGATTGCCTTTAAAAATGCTAAATAGTGATGAGATTACACATTGCCATTAAAAATGCAAATTGCAGCCAACTACACAACCATTGTTTTCTAATGAAAAAAATGAATCTATGAGCCTTCGCAATTTTTTTTTTCTAAGTTAGTTTTTGATATTTAATTTGATATAGTCCTCATTAAATATTCATAATTCATTCAATTTTAAGAGTTTATTAGACTTTAAATTTTTTAAAAGTGTTGGTAGCATAATATTTTATATATAAAAATTAATTTTTGGTTTTTAAAAAAAAAAATAGAATTTTATAAATATTCTTGTAAAAAGCTAAATAAGAGGATATTAAGCCTCATCTTGATCCTATTTCTATTTTCTTTCTAATCTTTTTTCTTATCCTTCCTATTTTTTTATTTTTGTAATATTTCTTCTATCATTGTAACAAAGTATCACATCATAGAAAACTTTATAGGAAACAATTAACACCTTTGGAAAGAAAGGATTAGATTTATTTTAATCAAAAAGGGATTGTAGAAGATTGTATGTGGAAAGTATAAAAAACCTATTGGGTTGCTTGTAGATTTGATAGAGTTAGAAAATCAGAGGATATAATAAGTGAGCATTATGTGTAATTTGCCAATATCTTTTTAGTCTAGAATTTATGACTATAAGCACTGCAACAAATATAAAAATTATGTGGAAAAGTTTAGAAGAAACATATAAAGTTAAAAATACCTCTATTCTATTATCTTTGATTCATAGGTTTTGAATTGCACAAATGAATGAAAGTTATAACATTGTTATACAAATAGGCAAATTACAAAAGATAACTGAGCAATTTTTTTTAATTAAATAAAAAATTTTGGACATATATATTGTCATGGCATTATTGAAGAGTCTTCTAAAGTCATATTATATTTTAGTGGTATTGTTGGAAATACGACTTCTTGCCAAGTTGACATTAATTATGTTACAACTCAATTATTGCAATAAGAGTCTCATGACAAGAATGTAGAATCAACCTTGGAGGTGGCATTGGCTATAAAAAAAAATTAAAAAATAAAATAACTAATATTTTCATATTCATAATCATATAAGATTTTTTTATAATCACAAAAAGATACTAAATATAGATATTGTGGTAAAAAAGATTACTATAAGAAAAAAATATTAGATCAAAGAAAAGGACAAGAAGTCAAGGAAATTGAAAAGCTCTTTTCAAAAATAACAAGTTAATATAATAGACAAGAAAGATCAAAAGAAAGAAGATAAATCTATCTTTGTAGTTACATTATCTATAACTATAAGTGACAAAGAGTGGTACATCAATTTTGATGCTTCTCAATACGTGATAGGAAATTGAAGTTGGTTTTTAAGTTACAAAAATCAACCACTATGCCCTAAAATTCATTTAGGCAATGATATTAGACTTGCCATCAAAGGAAAGAGTAAGATTTCTTTTTAATTTTCAAACAATATTTAAAAGGATATACATGATATTTTCTATGTTGAAGAATTAGCCAAGAATTTGCTTTTTGTTAACAAAACTACAAACCAAGGTTATGAAGTCAATTTCAAATCTAATACATATTTTATAAAACAAGATAAAAATGTTATTAAGGATGTTAGATATGAAAGCTTATATAAGCTATTGGAGTCTTTGAATGAAGATAAAAAGACTTCACTTATTACAAAGATAAAACAGACAATAAATTAGATCAATCATTGGTATCAACAATATGAACATCTTAGCATTATAGGCTTGAAGAAATTGCAAACAAGTGAAATGGTTACTTATTTGGAGTTGGGCAATTATACAAAGTTAGAATTTTATAAAAGATATGTTTATAATAAACAATATTGTGACGCTTTTCTAATGAAAGGTGGTACTTATGCAATCAAACTCTTGAAATTGATACATTTCAATATTAATGATCTTATGAGAATAACATTTTATAAAAAGACAAAATATTTTGTCACTTTTATTGATGATTCTTTTAAGAATTTTTTTTTGTATTTCATGAAACAAAATCCAGAAGTCTTGAATAACTTTAAGATTTTTAAGGCTTTAATTGAAAAACAAATAAGCTTGATGATTTAAAAATAGTATACTAATAATGGTAATAAATATACATCCAAGATCTTTCAACAATTTTATGAGCAATATAGTATTGAACGACAATTTTTGATGCCTTATATGCCTCAAAAAAATAAAATTATAAAACATAAGAATTAGATATTCTTTAAGAGTGAAAGGTACATGTTACAACATAAGCAACTTTTGAATGCATAGTGGGTAGAAGCCATCAATATAATGAGATATATCCTTAATTGGGCTCTTATTACAATTATAGAAGGAAAAACTTCCAAAGAAGTTTAATCAAGTATGAAACTTTCAATACAATATCTTTGTGTTTTTGGATGTGATACCTATATACATGTTTCAAATAAAAAAATATACAAAATTTGATCCCAAGAGTAAAAAATATATATTTTAAAATTATATTGAGGATATTAAATACTATTATTTTTATAATATTTAAAATGGCTCTATTATTAAGAGCCTTGATGTTAATTTTATTAAGTATAAAGATTCTAAATAAATTATGTCGTATTATGTAAAGTCTTGCTTGAAAATGCATTGGACACTTGGCTATGGAAGATAAAAGAAAAATAACAACAACAAGTCCTAACACCTCTAATAGAATTATGTAAAAATTGTAATTAAAGAAAAACAAGTATGTTCAATCATTAAAGAAATTCAATTATATTTTTAATTAATTATAAAAGAATATAAAAAAATCCTAAAAAACTTCTAAAAAAATCATAAAGAAATAATAAATAAATCTTAAATAAATATTAAAAAATAAAAATTTTAAAATAAAAATTATAATCAAATCCTAATCATAATAATAAAATAATAAAAATTTTAAAATAAAAATATTTTTAAAATATCAAAAAATAAAAATTATAATCAAATCCTAATCAAATCCTAGTCAAATCCTATTCAAATCTAATTATATCCTATTCAAATCCTAATCAAATCCTAATCAAATCCTATTTAAATCTAATCAAATCATATTCAAATCCTAATCAAATCCTAGTCAAATCCTAGTCAAATTCTATTCAAATTCTAATCAAATCCTAATCAAATCCTAGTCAAATCCTAATCAAACTCTAAATAAACTCTAACAAATCCTAATCAAATCCTAATCAAATCCTAATCAAATCCAAATAAATCTTATAGCACATTGAAACCATAATAATTAATGATCTAATTGTTGATCTTCACCCAAATTTTGCACACCTTTCAATAATTAAATTAAAAATATATACAAAAAAATTGAAAGAGATCCAATTTATCAAATAGAAATCTACTAAGGTATAAGCCGCCCTCCGTTTCCAACCTTGATGCTAATCTCTCAGCACAAATATCTTCTCTTTGCACCATTCAATTGCTCTTAAAATTCAAATAAAAATTGAAAATCAAGTCTACTATTCATACAAATAATTTTTATTTCAATCTAATTGATAGATTGTTAAATATTTGAAAAATCCTCATTAATACTCAAATCCCAACTTCTGAGATTCTGACCCACTTGAACTTCAATAACCTTTAATTAACGTATTTGATCAAGCATAAAATTATAACATGTATTAACTACAATTACAATCACAAATTCACAAATTTTCATCCATAGATCTATAATAAAATATATAAAATGCTCAAAAATATAAACATCCTTTTATTTCATAAAAATCAAAGTAACCTGAATCAACCTTGACTTTGCAAAGCTCTTACAAAGCCGATTTCTATCCAAACTACTCAAAATTAATTTTTAAACAAACCTTCTTAAATCTACTCTCTAACTCAAGTCTCCAATCTACCAAAAAACTCTCTATTTGCCGTCAACATATGGTTTTGTGCCTTAAGGTTTGATTTCAATTTAGATTCACAACCAATCCTCTCCGGATATCTATTCTTAGAATTTTGAGATAAATTTTACTAAAATCTATTTTCAATTCCTTATTAAAGATGCATATATTATTTATTTTTCTAATCTATTTTTTTTTTGCCTTATTTATGGCTATACAAAGTAAATAGAAGATCTTTTTTTAAAAAGGCAATATTAATATTAAATATTTTTATTACCTCTCTCTCTCTCTCTATATATATTTTTTTTTTTTCTATATTTTTTATTTTTTATTTTTTAATAATTAAATTTGTAACTTAGTCTTCAACTAAGTCTCTCCATAATATAAGTCTTTTTTTGCCTTTTTATCCTATAGCCATCTTACTACATGACAACATAAGGAATTTTAGAGGTTCTTATTAATAAACCTCAAGATTAATAATAAAGATTGAATCTATCAACTCTTCATCAGATTCAAAGAGCAATGATAATAATACAATGGAAGATTTAGATAGTGACAATAGTTATCAACAACCAATTATTGCATCTTTATCTTCAATATAAGAAATTCAAAAACAAACTTGTATACTTGGATAATAACATGTATCTTTAAATCCACCTTCAATCTTGCCTCCACCTCCACATTCACCTATAATAATGCATGCGCAATATAATCCATTGCTTTAGTAGCAAAAATAACTTTGATTCATAAAATTCTTACATTAGGTACAATTAAAGATTTGGAAGTTTATCAAATGGATATCAAGACAACATTCTTGAATGGAGATTTTGAAGAAAAAACCTACATGAATCAATCAAAAGCCTATATATTAGAGGGTGAATAATAATTGGTATATAAATTTTTTAAAACTCTCTATAGACTTAAGTAATCTCTTAGGATATGGTATAAGAAGATAAATGATTATTTTATCTCACAAAGTTTTGAAAAAAGCCATATAAATCTTAATATTTATGAGATGTGGACTACTAATAGATTCTTCATTATTATTGTACTATATGTAGATGATTTGATGCTTGTATCTAATAACAAAGAATTTTTCTTGAAAACAAAGAAAAATTTAGCCAAAATATTTGAAATGAAGGATTTAGAAGAAATCTATTATATCTTAGGTGTGCAAATTATAAGGAATCAAAAGATTTATAAAATCTACCTCAATTAGCAAAAATATAAAAATAACATCCGTAAAAGATTTGACATGAAAGATTATAAACCTTTAGGTATACCTTTAAATTCTAACAACAAATTGTTAAGAAACATGAATCTATAAATTCTTGAAGAAGTTGAAGCAATAAAGGAGATTCCATATCAAAATACAATTGGTAGTTTAGTCTACACAATGATAAGCATTCAAGCCAATATTCAATATTTAATAGGAGTTGCTAGCTAATACATGGCAAATCTTGGTCCACAACATTGGATAGTTGTGAAACAAATTTTGCAGTATTTACAAGGCACATTAGATCATATATTATAATATGGTGGAAGTTCTTTGAATTTGCAAGTAGTTAGTTACTATGATGCAAATTATACAAGAGATAATGATATACAATGTTTGACCACTTGTTATATATTTTTATTAGCTAGTAGTATAATTAATTGGAATAATAAGAAGCAACCAATGGTCGCATTATCTACCACCAAAGTAGAATATATGGCAACTATTCATACAACAAAAGAAGCAATTTGGCTTCAAATTATTAAAAAAATATTAGATTTTTATAAGATAATTTTATGAATATTTTTAGTGATAATAAAAGTTATATTTATCTTTCAAAAATAATATATTTTATACTCATATAAATCATATTAAAATCCAACATTACTTTATTTGTAAGAAGATTAAAAGCAGCAACATCAATTTAGTTTTTTGAAGGATTCAAGATATGGTTGTGGATGTTTTGACTAAAAGTCTAATTCATAAAAAGAATTGTAAATTCAAGGAAATAATAGGCATCATCAATTTAATTTAATCTAATATATCATTAAGTAGAAATATTAAAAGAATGGATAACTTCTATTAGATATAATGTAATATAGATAGCTGACACTACATTGTTAATTAATAAGTTATAGCCGCCATATTTTGGTGGTATTACCATTTAGTTGTTGCAACCTATTAAGTTGTTATACAACTTAATAAGATAAGTGTCTATATGTCAATTGGACCTCTTTGATTAGGCTAGTTGTTAGCATATTCACATTAGAAAGTCTATGTAGTTAAAAAATAGGCTAATACTATAAGAATTCAAATTCAAAGTTCATTTAGTTGTGGTTTAGTTTTCTTGTATTTTTATTAGTTAGGTAGTAAGCACCTTACATTTACATATTTCTACTTCTATACTTGAGCAATATAATTCTCTATTGATTTATTACATAGTAGAAAATTAAAAAGCTAATAAAAGAACATGATTGTGAGAATTATTAAAAAATACAATGTGCTAGAAAGATATAAAGAAGATAAATTATATATTTTTTAAAATACCAACAAAAGGCATCAAAGATGGATTTAAAAGTAATTGGTCCTATTTAAAGTTGTCTTCTAAAGTTGTCTTGTCTTAATTAAAATAAAATAATATTTGTGATTAATCTTATTTAAGTGTATATTTAAATTAATTAATTTTATTATAATATTTTTATTAATTTTATATAGAATTTAAAAAATTAATTATTTTTATATTTATAATTATGAATAAGTATAAAAGGATTTATATATCTAATATAAATTTGTATCTTTTTATGACTCTAACATGTATGATTTTAAGTCTAAGTCTAATAGATGTTAGATGTATTTAAATCCATATTATAATAATCTCCCTTTAAGTGTATCAATTTAATTTATAGCTTATATTAAATTAATTTTAAAAAATTAATTTTTAATGTATATTTCATCTAATTAATAAAATATAATCACCTATCTTTATATTAGGACTAAGAAGTTTTATAGATAAGACCTTAAGCTACAACACAATTATTGTTTTTAGATTAAAAAAGAGTTTCAATAATAATATTAATCTATATATTAAATATAAGAATATACTCTAATTATAGAGCATACAAGTCAATTTTTTCACATAAAAAATAATGCTTGATATTAATATGCCTATATTTCTTGTAAAACTTAGACTTCTTTGCAAAAAAAATCCAAGATTGGTTTTTGTGGCAGAGAGTACTTAATAACTTAATTAAGTATTCTAGTATAAGAAATAAGAATTAAAGTCAAAGTAGATTCTTTGTTATTGTAGCTATAACAATATGTTTGGCTTAATAAAAGACACAGTAGCAATAACTTGTTTTTTCATTCTTAAGCAAATAAATTTCTATTTAATTAAAAGATACATGCAATTTAAAATAATGTACATGAGGATCACCAACCTAATCTGCATTGATCTATTTATTTAATAAATATTCGAAATCAAGAATAGATGAGCATTTATAAATAAGATTCTAATTGGCTATATGCTTTAAGCTATAAAAAAATTATATAGTTGTAATCTAATAATAAGATTCTTAATTGGATATAAATTAAGCTAGATAATATGTACAAAAAACTAAATAAAAGTGGTCATAAGAGACAAGCCATTATAAACAATCAATGGCTTGAGCACAAGGAATTAATGTCATAAAAATAATATTTTCATAAATAAGATTCTCAATATAAGTATTGAAAAACCAAATACTTGCTCCAAGAAGCATAATAATAGATTTGTAATTAATCATATTAAACTTAAATAAAAGATTAATAATGTATATTGTAGCTTATTAACCTTGGCAAAATTGTGAATTAAGAAGATGTTCAATATTATGATTATCAATTATAATGGAACCATTGGAAAAAAAAATAGTTTTATAAGCCAAGTAATTGATTTTTATCTATTTTTTTACCTATCTAAAGTTTAAATAATATAATTTTATTTAAATTAAAAATATGATAGTTATTTTATAAATAATATATTTTAAGTAAAGTCTTTATTTTATAGAAGTTGCTTAATTATGTTGTTTAAAGTATCTTTTTTATAAATTTAATAAAAGTTCTATTCTTATATTCAAGACTTCTATTATAGATAAGATTATAGAGATTAATAAAATAGTATTGAATACCATGGTCTATACAAAATTGATTGTATTATTTAAAAATAATTCTATTGTCAACATAAGATTAAAAGATTTTGACTAATGTTATTTTTTACTAATATTTTATATTTTATAAATTATTAAATAATAGTTGATATTTTTAAAATAAATATAAATTTATAAAAATAACCATTAATAAATATAAGTAGAGAGTGCCATTAAAAATAAAAGTTTGTATAGAGTTACAAAAATTAATGTAAAAAAATGCTAATGGATGTGTTGCTTGCATAATAGGACCATTAAATAATGGTGTTTAATAATTTAAAAAATAAAAGTATAAATTTTAAAAAGATAAGAAGAAGAACTACTCTAATAACTATTTCATGACTTTGTATAGTTTTTTAAGATTGAATGTTGATATAACTATATTAGTTATATTATTTTTAGATAAGAATTTAAAATTAATAGATATTATAATAATATCACTTTAAATAGTAGAATTTATACCAACTAAAAATATAAAATATAAGAAGATAATCTATTTTCAAAATTCAAAACTTTAAAATATGATTGTTACTCACAAAAGTGGTCTTGTTGATTTGTATATCTTCAATAAAGATAACAATAGTATTCCAAGTATCTATAATTTGTATTACAAATAATATGTTCTTTACTAAACTTAATATATAAGAGAATTTTAAACAAGTGAGGATTATTTATTTTAAAGTTAGAGAAAGATAAAACCAAAACATAAGTACTAAAAGACCTATTGTCACTCAAAAGAATAGTCTCAAATATAACAAGTTTTTTGTAGTCACAAAAAAATGTTTAGAATATAACATTTGTTGGCTAATTCTTGCATCTAAATACCTTATTTTATAAATTTGTGAAGAATTTAAAATAACTAAAAATAAAATTTAAATATTATCTATGATAAATATATCATTATAAAATTTACTAATACTAAGATGCACTTTATATTTAGAGGATAAGGTGAGAAGTCTTATATTTAAATGTTTTGATTGGTTGAAATTAAGATGCCTTTTTAAGTTGGTTTTATACTTAAAAACATAAGTCAAAAGACCATAAGAAAAAAAAATGAGGTAGAATATATTTTTGTCCTACATGGTATAAATAGTGTTGTTCTTTGGAATTTCCATAAGATTCATCTTAAAGAGGTGGTTTTTAGAAAACAATCAAAAATTGTGTTAAATTTTTTTAATATATCTATTTAAAAAATAAGAAATTAAATTTTTTTATACTTTTTATAATTGTTTAAATCAAGATATAGGCTAACATGCTTAGACTTGTAATAAAAGAATGATTTGATCTATTTTATGGCCTCTTCTCATTTTATATCATATTCAAAGGATAATACTTTTCAATCTATATGTGACATATTTTCTTACAAAAATTAATTTGAATAGTTTTATTTGATTTTTTACAAAGCTATTTAATTTAACCTCTTATTGCTTTAAGAATAGAAATATAACAAAGTAAGATTAGTTATTTTTTACAATAATATAAGAAAATATTAGATTGTGCTTTTAAATCTTTAAATTGTTAAGTTACAAAATTAATAATATCATAAAAAGCAAGAGCAACCTTTATACCATTGTTGACAATCCATAATTTAGACTAAATTAGGATCATTTCTAATCGTATACTCCACACTGTATGATTATTTATACTTAGTAGTAGAATATAATGGACTTTAGAAGCCAAGCTATATTTCAAGTTGACCAAGAATTAAAATTTGGCTACTATTACAAATTGAGATAAATAAGATATTTGAAAGTTGTATAAGTTAATAAAAATTTATTATAATATAATAAATAAGAGCTATTAAAGATTCTCCAAAAGCTTGTTGGATCACCATTTGGATTGTGTTTGAAAGCTCTACTTATACAAACTCTTTATTTCAAATATTGAAATTTCACATTTAGGATCAAAGATGGCAGCTTGGTGGACCATGAGTACAATGAAAATAACATAAAATGAGGTGTTAAAAGCACTAAGATTCAAAAGTGGATTCATCGACTCTGTTACCATGTAAAATGAAATAGGAATTCATGAAGAATTTGCATCTTCATTCATTATGAGTAAGTACAAGGGGATTTATATAGCTAGTGTGAAGCTGTGGCCTTTCATAATTCTAACGTGTGTGACCCTAAGTCCAAGTCCAGTTGATGTCTGTCCAACTGTGCACATGGGTCTCCGTGCACCATCTCACACAAGATGTGGAGCGGATTATTATGAGAATGGGGCTGAAGACAGATCGTAGTCTTCCTGAGAAGATGGCGAGCATTGAGGTCCGGAAAGAAGCAAAAGGAAGCTGCAAAAGAAAGCTTACGTTATGGCGCTGCCGTTGCTGAAGAGCGTCCTGCAAGTTAGTGAGTTCTCTAACAACAGAGAATTTGTTGAGGAGCTTGCGCTGCAGGATGGCATTGACATACACGCGGGGCTTCGAAAGCGGTATATTGCTCTGCTGGAATGTACGTGAAATCCCTGTCCAAGACTCTGATGCTAGGCCTTGATGACGATCTGCAAACCCTTGAGATCGTCTGCAACATATATGATTATGCATCAGATGCCGCCGATTACGTTTTCTCGTAGTAGGCTTGCAGATTCAGTCTGGCCACACTGTGCTCGCTCGTGATGTTGGTGTAGCCTCGTTGAAGTGACGCAGTCTCACAGGAGACGGTCGTGTGATGTGTCAGTGGATCTGTTGTGTGCTAGGGAGTCAGCTTTCAGTATCACTATTGCATGAGTGATGCTAATCTGAAATTCTGGTAAATTTCTTGTCTTTCATTTGCAGACGCGATTGAGACTGAGAAGAGGACATTGAAATCGTGAGACATGCAGATATGTATTTCATCGAATGGTTTAGCATAGATCTGGTGTTTCATTGCGTTGAAGACTGTCTATGTTTACTTTCTTGACGGGCACACTGTAACAGAACTCATTTCAGCAGGCGTCTTAGACACTTTTACATAGACGCGTGCTCTCAAATGTACAGTGTACACAATTTTGATATAGGTAGGAAGGACATAGATGCCCAGCTCACGATAGGCATCATTTTGGTTTGCCTTTTCATGATCTCAACATGAGTTTGTAGAATTTACAATCTTAATTCAGTGGATGTTGAATTTTCTGTAGGTCGTCATTTCTGCAACTTTGCTTGATACCGTGGGTGGTGAGGTGCACTTCCCTCTTTCTTTTCGATGATGGCTGACTGGAAGCCGATTATTGCGAGTCATTTGAATAGAAGTCTAGCTTGGGCTCACAACGCATAACCTCAAAGTAGATCCAATCCGATGAAGTTATCATGCACGTCGCTATTAAACTGAAAAGAAGAGGCATACTATTACTGTTGTTCATGAGGCTTCATTTGACCAAAAGCAGCCAAATACTCTAGAGTAAGCCGTCTTCATCAAATTCGTCTGGCCTGGCATTTGCTCACTAGACATGTCTTCGCAAGCAGTCACGTCGTCGCCAATTACTCAGGTAGGGTTTCATAGCTACACAACGAAGGTTCTGTTGTGCAACAAGACTGGACGATCGCTGGGTGTGAAACTCTCAGCCTGCGTCACTTGTGGCCACACACAAGTGGCTCTACCTCTTGCGATGTTATCCCTGATTCTTCTTTTTGCATAGGTGGTATCGGCAGCATTCACATGACACGTGAAAATACATAAGTCAACCTGAACTGAACTTCGGGTAGATGCATTCTTTTTTAAGCTTCCTGAGATGGACAACTTCTTCACGGCGTCGAAGTTAAACTGAAACTGCATGGACTCAGATAGCGGGGACCCAAATGGCAATTCATGCAAAGATTCAACCAAGCTCCTGCACTGGCAGCGATTGCACAGTCCATCAGCACTGAATGGAGCGCCGATTGTGCAGGGGCCTGGAGACGCAGTGAAGCCTGCTCGGGATTCTGCGGCACGGATTTCTGGGGCAGCGCAGGGCCGGGTGACTGGCGCCGGGGGAGCGCACCCGTGCAGCCATCCACCTGGGGCGCCGTGTGTGTGTGGCGTGTACACGTGTCTGGAGGAGGTTAGTCCATATCCGACGGAGAGGCCACGTGGGGACTTAATGAATGCACAGGAGCTGTTGTCTTAGTTTTTGCTTCAAAGGTGGAGGTTATATTGTTGGATGGATTTTAATCAGTTGTAGGTATTAGATGGGTAAGATGTGATTTGGTAAAAAAATTCAAAAAAATTAACATAGGTCAATAATCGAATGAATAGCTGATGTCCTTGGTAGAAATGGATTTGTTTTCACAAGAAAATTTGTTTCACTAGAATTAGGGCCTGACTAGAAGCAACCTTGAGTCGTTGTATGTGCCTCTATTAATATTCTTCACAAAGTATGATCTATCTTCTTCCTGCTCTCCTTAGCAAAATATATTTTTTAGAAGATTTTATGGTGGTTTCTTTTAAATATTATTGGTTTCTTTTATTTTTTAGAAAATGTAAAAATATATGGATAATAGAGGTTGTTCTTTTTGGAAAAAAAAAAATCTTAATGTATAGAGGTTTGTTGGTTCAAGGTGGGTTTCTTTTTTTTCTTTTTTTTTTATAAGAAATACATTTTCATGTATCATTGATGCTACCTATAGTTACATTTATTAAGAGCATCAAGGTAGTCTTAGGTGACTACTATTAAATTGGTACTTATTAAAAAATATATATTTTCTTTTCTCTATCCATTTTCTAATATAGTTTCTCCTACACTTTGTATAAAACAAAAATAAAAAACAAAAATAAATTGGTTGTTTATTTTAAAATAAGACTTAGATGGACTTTAAAATTTTATTAACCAGCTCAACTTGTTTTATTTATAAATGTTAAATATGAAAAAAACTATGCTCTAAAAGGATATGTATTATGAATCCATAATATTTAATCTTGTATTTAGTATACAACAATATTTGTTATGATATTCTTCATTTAAATAATAATTATGTATAATTCTAATTATTTTTAAAGAAGCAAATGATTCTGTCTTATGATAAATAAATATATGACAACTCAAGATTTGAATTAAAAAATTGTGCAAAATCAATTTTATGTACAAGGAATTTCGTACAAAAAATCAAATTTATTCAAAAAAAATTTAAAGAAGATATCACAAAATTATATTTTTAATCAAAATTTAAATATATTATAAATCAAGTACAACATTGCATAAAATGCATATATGGCTTGATTAACTTATATTAAAAATATTGGTTTAATAATAAGGTTAAACATAAAATTATTTATTAATTTATTTAATATGTAATAGAGTGCTATTTAATTTGATCAAAATATTTCTACTAAAAATCATATAATTTATCATATTAAGTTGCATTGAATAAAATTTAAAAAAATTATATTATAATACTTAGTAGTTAATACAATAAAAAAACAAAAAATAATAAAAAATTGAGTTTGTTTTAATATTGATTTCTAAAAATCTAAAATCATTAATTAAATTGAGTAATAAAAATACCAAGTATAAAAAATAAAAATAAAAATATAGTTTTTCTCTTCTTAATACATATATTTTAAAATGCTACATATAAATATTAATTTTAATAATTTATGGTGTTTTATAAAGATATTTATTATGGTTTTTGCTTTAAAATAAATAAATTCTTCAAAAAAGTTATGAAATCATAATTTAATTATAGGAGAGTAAGTAGAAGTGTAGTTACTCTTAAATGTTCTGTTAGCTCTACCCAATTGGGTATTAGGGGCTAAGTTTCCAATTGTACTTTAATCTACCTCATCAATGCATTAGATATATCCCATTTTTTTGTCAAAAAAATCAAAAAAAATCAAAAAACCAAAACTTAAAGTATCAGATATTTAAAATAAAAATTTGGAGGTAAATTAAACTAAGTGATCAAAAGCATGACTTTAGTAATATACAAGTATAATTGTATTGTAAGTAAATAATAAAGTCTATCTTTGTGTAGCTAAGTGCATAATATTTTTTACATTTTGGTATATAAAAAAAATGTATATATATATATATATATATATAAATATTTTGAATTTTAAAGAAGAATCAATAGTGTGTGTGTGTATATATATATATATATATATATATAGCATATTTCAAATTTTATTTGATCTACAAACAATTGATTTAAAAAACATATAATCAGTAATTTGATAAACAATTTTTTTATTCTCTACATATTTCAATAAATAAATAAACAACCAAAAAAGAAGGGTAAAAATATAAACTTTAATTACAGAAATCAGTAAGTTTGAAATATTTAGTCCAACATATTCAAATCTTACACAAAGTATGAAGTTTTATTTTTTTAATATAAATTAAAATAATATTCTATTGAAAATAAAATTCAGTATCTATTGTGGCTTTTTCAAATAGATCAACAAAATTCATAATAAATAATAAAGGTTATGACTTTTTTTATTGCTATTATTCTTAGTTTATTTTAATTGAATTTGGTAAAGATCACAACAACCAACATACATTGAAAGTTTTTTTTTAATATTTTTTTCTTTTTGTTTTTCTCTATAGAAAATATGAAAAGACCAACCGGAGATTTTGATCATTATATGATTTATATTTTGATCACAAGATTTATATGAATATGTTCTTTCAATACGTAAGTTTATTTTGTGGTAACTTCTAAGTAATCTACATAGAAGGTCGACCCAATCTTGGCAATCATAAAATAGATGTCCAAGCAAGATTTTAAGGATTTTTTACCATATTAATAATCATACATGTGAAAATGATATCTACCCGAAGTCTAAAATTTAGCTTAAAAATGATAAAATTAATAGCAAACATTTAAACAAGTAGATCCTATAATAAAACAAAACTACCAAATTCTTGTACTATGATTGTTTATCAACAGCACCCAGGGCTTGCATGTTCCCAATGGTTCCATTAAATAAAATATAAGAAAAATGAGACTCCAGTTTTTAAAATAATGTATTGATGTGGTGTCAAAATTTTATATTCCATAATTTTTATTCAATTAAGAAGTAGAAGCTTCAAAACATTGTTATTATTTCTGAAATATTATTAAAAAAAACGCACAATCATATTTGCCTTATAAACCCTTCAAATACAAAGGCTTTCTATACAATGTAATACCAATACTTAATTAAAAAAATATAAAAAAAACGGAAAAAAAATAGCATAATTTTATATTTTTTTTAAAAAATAATTCTTTTTAAGTACCACATTAGTTTTATTTTTCAATATATATAGAAGATGTTGGAGGTTGGGATGGGCTCCAAGCCGAGGCGAAGGATCTGTTCCTAGCACTCTTATGCGTTCCCATCACTCTAATACGTTCCTATATCACCACACAGCAAGGGAACGTGTGCTCTTGGCATGGCCCTCGTGGTAGAGCAGCCTTTAAGCTTCGTGGCTTGACTTGACCAGAAACTCGTTTTTTAATGTCCACTTCAAGTCGGTGGTTTCCTTGGGCAGCCTCCACCATCGGCGACGGCTCTGACACGTGGGAAGTTTCTTGATCCTCGGGCAGCAGTTAGTCAAACCTTCATCTACCCCAAGAACGCTTCTTCTTCTTTGTCTTGTATTTTCTTTTTCTTTGTCTCGGGGAGTGGGGGGGGGGGGGGGGTAATTCCAATATAGGCTAATGCTGATTGTTAGTGATATGTATTAGATTTTCATATTTGCAGTGTACATGGGCATTGAAAATCTAAAACATGCCAAGTTTCTTTGAAACCACTTTTTTATTTTTTATTTTAATTTTTAATTTTTTCTTGTTTCAAGTATTTAAAGAAAAGAAAAGAAAACGTAAACCAAAATTAAACTAATCAAAAATAATATAGAATTCAATTAGAAAATTGAAATTTAACTTTAACAATGATAGGGCAATTATATTTGATTGAAGGGATTTCAGTAGTGAATAAATGTGTGTGTGTGTATATATATATATATATATATCCAATTTTAAGCTATTAAAAGACAACATTTAATTATGTGAAAAACTTCATACATGGCAAGTGTTAAAATTTTGTTTTTGTTCTCATTTTTTTATTTTTTATTTTTTATTTTTGTTAGCTTATTGTAATTTATTCCATATAAAGATGTGTTTTGACTGTGTGAATATACAATAAGGTCCCAAAATGCCCATTGATCACTTTTGTGGTTTCTGGACTTGTACAGTAGTATAACATTTTAGCGAAGGAGTCCACTTCCTTACGTTCAAAAAAAGAGGAAAAAGAAGAAACAATAAGGACTTACATCCGAAATGGTTGAACGATATTCATACAATATCGCAGAAACAATCGATGATGTCTATATAAACAGATGAATAAAATTCACCATAACACCAGCCCATCCATTCGAAGCAGACGACGGATGAACACAATTCAGACATCGTCCAGGGGAGATGATAAAGGACAGCGCAGCACCAGGTCGGGTGGGGTTCCATGAAAGGAGACAACTGGGCTTGAGTCCACCGACGCGCGCCACGTGTTTAATCGTGCCCGAAACTCTGCACGGGTCTCCACGTCACCAAAACGTCCGGGTCTTGGGCCGGGTAACGCCAGGGTTTCAATGCATAAAAAGGCAGTGGCGATGGCAAGCTGGACTTGTCTCCTAGCTGCCGTGATCTTGTGCGCCAGAGCTTTGCCGTCGGGGCTCGCACTTGAGGCGCAATCAATCCTCCATTGCCATAGGTCGCCGCACCCTCTGCGTGTCGTCGATGTCTTAATGCCCCTTGTCGTCGATGTCTTAATCCCGTCTTTTCTTGCAAAATCGGAACTCGGAGCTCGGAGCTTAAGCTGGAAGAAACGACGTGATTGAGTTTCGTTTTGGACTTCTTTTCAGTTTATTGTCGCTGTGCGTAGGATTTCGCGTGTTCGATTCAGCGGCGTTCGATTCCTGGAAGTCTGCGCGCGAAGGATTTTTTTTCTCATGGTTTATGCTGTTATATTCGAGGCATTGGAGAGTGCTACAGCGGGCGAGGGGGAGCTTTTTGCTGTTTTGATGGCGGGATGGTGTACGAGATGGGATTGGTAGAGTAGTGACGATCCTCGCGTTGATTTTGTGGATTTGAGGTTTTAGGAGTGCGGGATTGAAGTGAGAAGAAAGGAGTTGGCAAGATGGCCACCCAGACGTCGTTCATTACGTCCCTGGTGACTTCTTTCGTAGTGTTTTGTGTGTTGATGTTAGTGTATTTTATACTATCTCGCTGGTCAGGGAACGCTCCGATCTACTATCCTCTTCGTATCCTCCGGGGCGAGGATGGAGCAGTAGTGGCCAAACGACGAGGACCATTCTCATGGATCACAGAGTCTTACAGAGCTACAGATGAAGAAATTGTTGCTGCTGCAGGCTTAGATGCAGCGGTTTATATTCATCTCTTCACTGCAGGTATGTCCTCACTTTTTTCTTGTGGATCTTGACTCTTGACAATTTGAAAGTTCATGTACGATTAGTAATCTCATCCTGCCGAATATTTGTCAAGCTGGCTGTGCTGGATGTAATTTGCTGCTCATACCGTTTGTTCATAATAATCAATCGGAATGTTTTTCAGCTCTGGAGATTATTGGGTTGTCGGCGCTATATTGTATACCTGTCCTGGTTACTCTGTCGTCGACAAGCAGCTACAATCAACAGCAACAAAGGACGACAGGCAATTTCACATATCAAAATTTTGACAATTTAGGGATGGCTAATGTCGAGGTAATCTATTTTTAACAGCTCACAGCTCGTCTCCCCTGTGTTGCCAGATGTAGTGACTCTAAATCAAGAATTGATGCAATCAGTGGTCTTACATGCGAGTGGCTGGGATTGTTGAACAGCCAAACAGCAGGAAGATATGGGCATTTCTTATTGGAATGTTTTGGGTCTCCATGGTGGTCTACTTCGTCTTGTGGAGATCGTATCGTTGGGTCGTGGACTTGCGTGATAGAGAAATCTCTTTCTCGATCGCTCGACCTCAACAGTTCACTGCGCTCGTTAGAGATATTCCGAAGCCGATGGGAAAGGAAACCCGCGCCCAGCAAGTAGAGAGCTTCTTCGCAAGAGTTCATCCGGGAGCTTACAATCGAGTACAACCTGTTTATAACATCAAACCGGTAAGTGTTCGATCCCTAGCGCACATTCATCCGAAACTCGAATCTATAAATCACTATAAATCACTCAAATGTCCTCCGTCTTCATGGAATCGTTGGTTTCAAGAATGACTCATCTGACACCGAAGGGCTAGTGATTTGGGCAGGTCGAGAAGCTCTTCAGCGAACGTGAAGACGCTTTGCGGAAACTCGAGCATTCTGAAGCAGTTTGGGAGTTGTCGAAGAAAAAGGGCAACGGCGATGGAGAGCGGCCAATGCACAGGATTGGATTCATGGGCTTGTGGGGCCGAAAGGTCGATTCTATTGACTACTGGAGACAGAAAAGCCAGGAAATGAACCCCAAACTTGATGCGGAGCAGTCTCGAGCTCGCCATGATCTGGAGCAAGATGCTGCGTTCGTCATCTTCAATGACCGGCGCACTGCTGCCGAAGCTTCTCAGGTGCGGATCAATTTAGGCTGCTGTTGTGGTTACCAAATGTCGCTGTCGGTGACATAAATTCACTGTCTTTTTTTTAGAAGAAAGTCTTGAGTTGAATTGCTGTTGTCTCTATTGCAGGTAGTACATGCACCTCACGCTCTGCGTTGGAAGGTATCGCAAGCACCCGAACCCGAGGAGGTTGTGTGGAACAATCTGCATATTCATGCATGGAATCGTGCTATGAGAAGAATCGTCGTCTCAGTTATCACCTTCTTTTTGGTCATATTCTATATGATTCCTATAGCGTTCGTTGCGGGGCTCACAACCCTTGAGAATCTGGAGAAACTTCTGCCTTTCACCAGTAACATCACCAATATCCCAGTTCTCGGAGCCGTTGTCCAGGTGATAAATTGCATTTTTGTTGAAAAACTGGTGATTTTCAAAATTGCCAAACAGTTTCGCTCTTACATTCCACCAATTTGATTGTCGATGAAATGGTAGGATCGAGTCAATCATATTAATGTTGATGTGTATTTAATTGAATCTTGCAGGGATATTTACCCCAACTAGCACTGCTTCTCTTTCTCTTTCTTCTGCCCAAGATTATGTTGGTGCTGTCGCACGCTGAAGGTTTCCCGTCTCAGTCCCAAATAGTGCGCTCTGCCTCGTCGAAGTATTTCTACTTCATCATCTTCAACGTGTTCCTTGGAGTGACCATCTTCGGTGCTGTCTTCTCGAACCTCAGCAGTGTCAAAATTCTTGTGCAACAGAGCCAGCTCTCAGCCAACAAAGTGGTGACGCTTTTGGGTTCCAAGCTGCCTCCAGTTGCTAGTTACTACATTACATATGTCGCTCTCAGGTCAACATCATATGCTCTTTCAGCTCGTGAATCTACGCACCTACGAACCCAATGTGTGAGCAATGCTGAAGCTTTTTACGAAAACCTACAGTATAAAAATGATAATCGCTGGTTTCGTGCGCAGGTTCTTCATTGGTTACGGTTTGGAATTGTCCCGTCTGATTCCGTTCTGCACCTTCCACTTCAAGCGTAAATTCAAGTGCAAGACCGAGCGGGAGCTCAAAGAGGCATGGGCACCTGGGGCTTTCACATACCACAAAAGCATCCCCAATGATTTGCTCATCCTCACCATTTCTCTCTGCTACGCTGTGATCGCCCCCATGGTCATCCCCTTTGCCTTCACGTACTACGCCCTAGGATGGTTTGTCCAGCGCAATCAGGTAAAAATTTATTCTTCACCGAACCATTCCCTTCATTTTCAACTTTAAATTTTACCATATAATTGATCACATCGAGGGTGCGTCATCTGCAGGCTTTGAACGTTCACGTCCCAGACTTCGAGAGCCACGGTAGCATGTGGCCCCATATCCACAACAGAATCCTGGCATCGCTCTTTGTCGCTCAAATCACATCTCTCGGTTACTTCGGAGTCAAGGAGTTCCTCTTCACCCCCATTCTGATCATCCTTCCCGTCGCCACAGTCATTTTCTTCATGTTCTGCAAAAAGAACTACTATCCGTCTATCGTGGTGGTGTCGCTTTGGACGGCAGCTGAAACACCCAAGTCTCGGCCATCCGAGGGAGCCATCGCCTACGAGTATACACCCTCGTGTTTGCAAGAGGGGCATCCAGGCATCCGCGACAGACGTTCAAACTTAGCAACACAGCTCAACTCCACAATCAATGCAGTTATTTAGACCCTAGAGCCGTGCTCTCCGACGGCAGATCAAAACTCGGTACTACAGGAGCTCATTCTTTCGGCACACCCAGAGCTCACATGTGGGTTCAACCCTGTTGTTGTTGTAGGCATCACAGAAGTCATCAAAGAGCAAGGTCACAAATTTTAACTGCAAATGTACAGCAGTTCTGATCAAGACTGGACACAGCACAAAGGGAAGCAGCGAAATATCAGGGGCTAGAATCAATCCCCATTTGAACCATGGTCTTCTTCTGGATGGCATGTGCGGAGAGCACCTTTGCAGCAATCTCACCTTCGGCAATCCGCGTTTCTGACCGACTTCTGACTTGCTATTGTGTAAAAAAACACGCATCTTTCGGCCTTCCAAGCAAGTGACTGTTGGTGGGGTCGTGGGTGTTCTCGTCTGATGCTTCGGCGACCATGTGGATCTCATCGTGTGCTGGACAATGTCGTCTCCGAAACCGCCGTGGATTGTATCACCGACACTGTATTCTATGTACTTTGTACCCTTCTATACTTTTCACGTATTTTTTATTTTATAAAGTCTTCGTGTTTATCTTCGGTGTTAGGAAAGAACTTTGTATATCTGTGTATCAGTGAAATGGTTTGAGTTGAAGTTGTTTATTGGAGACTTCAATCGAAAGTTGGAAAAATGCAAAGATCATGTGCATCCAATACACAAGATGCTCATACTGGTGTGTGTTGAAATTCTGCCATCTAATATGACATTAAAGTTCATGAGTATTGCTTGGATAACATTTTTATTTCTACTTTTGACAAAACTGCCGATGTGGAACTTTGTTGTACGCATATTTGATACATGACAACTGGACCTAGAGTTGTAACTTGATCTTTAGTAGTTGCTTGTTTAACACAAGCAATTAAGTTGATTGCAATTTACATGTAGTTGTGATTGTATGTATAGGTGAAATAATGGTAAATCTGTTATTGATTAAAGGTGATTATAAAATTACACCTTTATGACATGAATCTGATTTTCAGTACTATTGAGAGTAAATTTTCCTTTTAAGGCAACTGAAAATATTATTAATGCATATAATTTTTAAAATTATTTAAATTTGTTATAAATCATAGCAATTTGTACAGAAAAAAATCCGATAGCCATATAGAAAACTATGTAAAAACTTCAAAATATATTGATGTGGAGATGAACTACATGTGTAGTTTCTATATTACAAATTAGATTGTACAATGTACATAAATAATTCATTTAATAAACCAATTTCTCATATTTGCGTGATACAAGCAAAAATAAAATAAAAAAATAAAAAAAGATTCAAAGTAAAGGTCACAACTAGTCTTATAAAATATGCTTGCTCTGTATTCCCTTGAAAATGTATATTCAGGTCTTTTATTTAACTCAATGCTCTAACTCTAGGAAAATTTATACATCTACGAATTCTTTATTTTCCATCTGATATAATTTGTATTAAACAATACTGTTCCTTTTTTAAAACAGACTTTTAAAAAAATGGTCTTCACCTTAAATAATAATAACAATAATAATAATTACAATATTGTTGCATCATTCTACTATAATAGCTGGAAAATACACACACACACATAGATATATATATATATATATATATATGAAGGTGATTATAAAACAAACTTTTTGCTTCATAACAATCATAAATACCAGTGCCAAACAATTGAGGTTAATTTTGAGATTTTTTAAAGCAAACTCTAACCATTTCTATTATTTATGATTTTTGTATTTTTCAAAACATTTGTTGCTTTTTGGCCATAAAAAATATAAAAAAAATTTGATTGGTAGTGGCTTTTTTATTGCACAGAATTTAAACATTTAAAAAAATAGTATGATCATTTTTAAAACAATACAATGGATAACTTATATTTTTACCAAGTGTTGATTTATATTTAATATTAAGGCAATGTTATTTCAAAGAATTTTGAATATGTTGAAAACCTATTATGTTAATCCACATGTTACATTTGGTATAAATGTCAATTTTATTTTAAAAAGTAATGAGAATAGTCAAAATATTCTCTCATTTTTGTAATTGAAAAATAATATTAAATAATATTAAATTAAATATTAAAACTATTAAAACTTGTAATGTCTTGTTTTTATTGTGTAAATATTTTTCTTTGGAAGAGGAAAAGTAAGAAATGAGAGGATGTGTAGAAAGACATAAAGATAATGGGGACAATATAGTAGAATTGGCATCATGTCAAAGGAACTTGAAGATTTATTCATATTATTAGGTTTGGTTGAAATTTTTGGATGGAGTATCAAAGGAGGTTATTGTGCAAAAACTACATTTAATGTCTTGATTGATAAAATTTATTATTGTAGTAAACAATTTTTGTTATAGTTATGAAACTTCAAAAAAAATGTCATACAATATAAATATTTACTATTGAATGTTACTAAAGTTTATAATATAGAAAAATAAATTCATAATTTGTTGCATTTGGATCTATAAATTGAGTTAATTTAAGTTTCTTATTGTTACAATTGTTGTTCTATGATTATTTAATTATTTAATTGTGGATTTTCAAGACAAAGAATCCATTAAAATTTACACAAACATGTTGATTATGATAAAAAAAATATCAGTATTATGATTAATAAATGTTAATTATTTTTGATGTTGTGTTTTGAAAATCATGAGTTGAAGGATGACTTGAAGAAAGAAGGAGATCATGAGGCACAACTATTAAAGTTCTTAAAAACTGATATTTTTAAAATTAAATAAAATATTAAAATAATACAAATGTATAATTTATTTCAACAAAATACAGTTTCATCCCACTTAAGCTGTTTGGAAGTAATTATTTTTCAAACTGATTATTTCTACTGATTAATTCAATAAATGTGAAATTTTCTTTAAAATTCAAGAGACTACAAACATATTTAATACAATTTCTTAAAGCAAACATTATGAGATGATTGTAAGGTTGATACTGTATTATTAAAACTATGGTATAATTATCAACCATTTCACAAAACTATGT